>JANAVB010027994.1:7207324-7630527 GCA_029216955.1 Iris pallida
TTAGTTAGTACTGTTGACCTAGCCAGCATTCTAGTGTCGTTTGTGGCGTAGGCTGGATGTACCCACGTACTCGTGTCCTTACATCGGGTGCTGGTCATGGACGTAACTACCGTCGTACGTCGCCATAACCACTATCACGCAGTCATGGACACCCGAGGAAACCTCCGACATCTATCCTCCTCCCCGACGCTCAATATAGGCGATTCATGTGTTTTGCACGAGATCCCGTCGTGACGTGCGTGATTTAAACTCAGAATTTCTATTACGTCGCAGCAACTTTGTGCACATTTTCTGGGGAATTAAACCTTTGGATCTTCGGTCCAATTCTTCCATGACAATCTCAGTATATACCCCTTCACTTTCCAAAATTTTGAACTGTTAATTCGACTGTTTGATAGATCAAAATCGGCCACCAATTTGACCATTTAAAATATGTTTATTTTTGAACAGTTTCGTGGAGCCAAATTTATGGATTCAGTTTTCCCTCGTCGAAGCTCCATTTGATGAACCACCAAATCTGACACATAGCAGGTATAAATACCTTTGACACTTAAAAATTTTATTTCCATAAGAGGTCGTTTGGTTGGTTGAAATCGATGCCAAAGTTGACAACTCAAAATCGTAATTTCAACATGTAAAATTATGATTTTGAACCCGGGAGATCAGATTCGAAATTTGACACTACCATTGGACTCGTGACGTCATTCTGGATAAGATTGATATATAATTTGTTAAATTTGGACAACCTTTGTCATGGCACATTTTTGGTGCAAAGCGGGTCCAACGGCGGACACTATTTTGTCTCGAAATTACCGTTTTGTCCATGTATCCAGAATTAGACTTATAGATAGCCAAACTTAGCTATTTCTTTTATTCCAATATTTGTAGCTATATCTGTTTTAGCATTCGGAGGTGTTTGCAGAAGATTCACTTTTTGTGTTTCTATTGATTTGACGATTTAGTCACGACTTGTTGTCTAGACGCCACACAACCTTCAGGCAAGTACACATTGCCAAACTTTATAGTATTTACATGCATTTCTCAAATTGCTATTACTTTTCTGTCTTACTTGATCATATACTTCTTCTGATTCATATTATTGTTACTTTCTAGTTATCATTGTTGTTTTTTTCGTTATACGTACATGTTGTTCTTTCTATTTCCTGCATTTACTTGTTACGATTATCTTTTGTGCACATGAGCCTTATGATTTATTATTACATATTCTTAGGCCAGGATCCCTTAAAATGATTGACCTGGACTTGACTTTTTAACTTGACTTGACTTGTTTGACCGGAAGTTCTAGGCAAGGACCTTGTTATAGACGATGACTATACTTGACTACTCTCTATTATGAGCCCCCACCGAACTGTGATAGAGACTTACTGTAGTTTGTGATCCCCCACCAAGCTACGATCTATAGGGCCGTTAGCTCCCACCGAGTTGCGGTTTACCTCCGATTTACTCATAGTCACGTTTATTAGCACGATTATCAACGACATGCCATTTCCTTTATGTTTCATTCTTATATTCTTTAGTCTTTATTTCTTGTACTATCTCTTATCTTTCTATGCATGTTATTACTATCAAAGTATGCTTGTATATTATGTGTCTTACTAGTCCCCTGAGGACCTAGTGATCTCTCCAGGTATTAGATGAAGTTATCAAGGTTTAATACATTGATGGATGATGGTTGCGTCACCAAGACTTCAGGTATATTTAGTTGATGCTATTATCATTCTCTTCCTTATTTGTATTTCGTCCTATGTTTGACCCATGATGTTATTATAGACTAGTCTTTTACAAGCTTCATCTTTCTTCTAGCTTGTTCATGATATATATATTATTGTGGATCCACTCTAATACATTTATCTATTCTAGAATTAGTGTATTATGGTCTGATCAACCTTAGTGCACTTGATTCATTACTGTTATCAATATTTAGTGGATTGAGATATAGTTAGCCTGACTTCTTTTTAAATAGTAATATTTGACCTTATAGATAGCTTATATGTATTCGAGCTGGACTTGAGTCCTCTTGATACGTAGCTGGCATGTATACGAACTCCTAGTCCTATATATTTTGGGACTGGGCGTTACAGCCTAGTGGAAAGCTGCGTGAGGAGGTTCTTCAGGAAGCATATCGCTCTCAATATTCTATGTATCCTGGTGCCAACAAGATGTATAGGGATCTGAGAGAGCACGTGTGGTGGTATGGCATAAAGCGAAAGGTGGCACAGTTCGTATCCAGATGCTTAGTATGTCAACAGGTGAAAGCAGAGAGGAGGAGGCTAGTTGGATTGCTTCAGCCATTACTCATTCCAGAGTGGAAGTGGAAACACATTACTATAGACTTTATGTCCGGACTTCCATGATCTCTAGGAGGAAAATACGCCATTTTGGTCATCGTTGACAGGTTGACCACATCGACCCACTTCTTGCCATTCAAAGTGTGTTTGTCTACGGAGAAGCCGACATAGATGTCTGTGAGGCAGATCGTCAGGTTGCACGAGGTTCCTGTAAGCATAGTCTTGGATCGGGATAGTCTCTTCACTTCTCATTTATGGAGGAGTTTGCAGGCTAGCTTGGGCACCCAGCTCAAGTTTAGTACCGCATATCATCCTCAAACGGATGGCAAGTCAGAGAGCACTATTCAAACTCTCGAGGATATGCTTCGTACCTGTGTTTTAGACTTCGACAGATCTTGGAAGGACCATCTCCATCTGGTAGAGTTTGCTTACAACAATAGCTACCAGTATATAGATGTCACCATTTGAGGTCCTATATAGTTGGAGGTGTCGTACTCTTTTGTCTTGGGATGATATTGGAGAGAGAGCTTTGCTAGGGCCAGAGATGGTTGTGGATGCAACAGAGAAGGCCAAGCTGATTGGAGATAGACTTTGGGTGGCACATGATAGACAGTGGCATTGGGCCGATAGCCATCGGAGACCTTTGGAGTTTGAGGTATAGTTTAGATTTTGGTGTTTGTGTTTGATTGTGGTTGTTTGTTATAGATTAAGTGTTAAGGCTTTATTTTGTCCTAGGTTGGCGATCTGGTATTTCTGAGGATTTTTCTAACACGAGGCACGATACGTCTTGGTGGAGGCGGGAAGCTTAGTCCATGGTTCATTAGACCCTTCAGTATTCTTGAGAAGGTCGGTATAGTGGCCTACCGACTAAACTTACCGTCTGTATTGGAGAGAGTTTATAACGTGTTCCACATGTCACAGTTGAGACGGTACGTGGCAGATCCTATCACGCCCCAATTCTGTAGAATCGATAGTCGTCCTCCGGGCGTGATGTTGTACGAACCTAAATTGCGATCGCACAAGGCATAGTCATAAGGTTATCCGAAACACAACATCAAGTAGAGTACGCAAAGAAATTGAATAAACACATTGAGAACAAAAGGAACTTTTTCTTTCATTGATAATAAACATCATTTACATGACTCCGTTACATTTATTGTCGCACAAGCTACCATATGGCTCTATTACAAAATGAACGCTGATGAGATAGTCGTTTCATACATTATATCTCCATTTATAAGCAAAATATTTCATTCAACCTGGTATCATGGGGAGTCGAGACATCTCTTCTTCTGGACTGAATGTAGAGTCTTCAAAAGGATTCAAAACAAGCCTTTAATATACGGACGAGGCTTTAAATGTACTTGCGTTGACTTGAGCTTAAGTGGCATGCCCTTCTTGGTTCGGGGTTCCTGTCGAGAGCAAGGATCAGTACATTATACTTTGTACTGGTGCGTGGCAATTTAAGTTCCATGCTCTCATTTGGTTGAAGAGTTCATATGACTTACTATGTGATCTTTCTAACCATCCTAATGAATTTCAGACAAGCATATGACATGCATAATGTCAATTACGCTAGAACTTACCATTGGCAGAGCGTGCCGTACAATGTGAGACTTACCATGTTCTTCTCTGTCAATTGTTATCGCTAGCATAGTATGTACAAATTTAAATGTGATTGGTCACTGACACCACAAGCCATCCTGGACTTATAGCTTTGTTAGTCAGGGCCCTTTCAACACAAGTAGCGAGCCCCGCTGAAAGTTTCCGCCTAACCTGTACTATTATCCAGCACAGCTATTCCATGTTTTCTCCTAGGCCGAAGCAGTCCCGTGGCCCCAAGGTGTCGTTCGAGGTAACTTTTACCTTGTCGACAAGTTGTCCATGATCGTGCTAGACTAATTTAGTTTACTAAAGCAGGGTCTACATTTTAAAACTTAACCATTTTCATCGTGTCCTACCTTATCGTGGCATCATTAATCAATAAGTCTATCTTTTTGTTTAACACAGTTCTACATCATGAATCGCATAACAAGCTTATAGCAGTTTTATAGAACAAACAAATGTGTCCGTGCTTTTGCATCTAACATTTTATCTGCAACGATGCTATTGATGGATTTAAGAAGGGGTCAAGGGGAGAAGGGTCAGCCACTCACCTTGATTTTGCTTGAGGAGAGAGACTGGTTGGCTGCGCTAGACGGCGCCTACGCGATCACCTAAAATCGCATAAGCAACTGATTAGAACATTGTGCCATTCAAGAAGTTCGATACGAATGTGAAGTTCAAAAATGCAAGCCATAAAAACCATCGAAAACATTCACGAAAACCAAAGCCAAAGAGCAAGTGCGACATGAAAAATAGAACAACGGGAGGTCTCTCCCGACTTAGCCGCAGAGTCTATCCTCGAGGCACAACCCGCTGAATATAGGACTTAATTCCGAAGAAGCCTTTCCATAACGAGAAAAGGATCTGAATTCAATCGTTCCCGTTCGACCAATTCAATCGATCCTGATATATCGGTTTCAACTGAATTGGTAGCGAAGTGTTCCTTTTTTGCGTACCCCGTTGGTGGAAACGGGGCATGATGTAGGGATGGGGCATTACACCATAACCAACTAAGCAAAAGTTTCATCCTTGAAACTTAAAAAGAGAACCTAGCTACCGCTAGAAAAAATAGAGAAGGGAACTTTTCCTTCATCTTAGACTCAAGATCCCAGGTCGACTCCTCGACCGCATGGTTCTTCCAGAGCACGCGAATGAGAGGGATGGAATGGTTTCGAAGAAGTTTATCCTTGCGTTCCAAGATTTGTACTGGCTCTTCAATATACGACAAGTCTGGCTGCAGATTCAGGTGACCAAAATCTACCACATGGCTCAGATTGTGCACGTACTTTTGCAACTAAGAGACGTGGCGGCAATATAATCTGGTAAGCTACATGGGTGACTCATTTCAATATTTCAAAAGGACCGACAAATCTTGGACTCAATTTTCCTTTAGCTCCAAATCTCATGACTCCTCACGTAGGTATTACTTTCAGAAACACGTGATTGGCTTCGAGGAATTCAAACGATCGTTGGTGAGTATCGACGTAGCTTTTCTGCCAACTTTGTGCTATCTTTAATCTCTCCAGTATCAACTTAACTTTTTGTACAGTCTGTGTAGGTCCTAAAAAATCAAGTTGCACCCATCAAAAAAGCAATAAAAATAAATGGCATACCCTTCAAATGAACTGCACAAGAGACAGACTGCACAACAAATCAACTGCGTAAGGCTGAACCGCGCTAACATCCAGGCGTGCTATGCTGACGTGGCAACGTCATCATTATATGACAAAAATTTGACCTTCTGACAGCTGACAGCCCGATAAACGAGGAGTCCTTTCGTTTCTTGTGCAGCACAGCGCTCGAGGACAGCTGTACAGCCAGCACAATCTACCAGCCCAACTGAAGCGCAGTCTGCCAGATCCTCGTCAGCGCAGTTTAATCCTAGCTCAGTCTGAAGCTAGCGCAGTTCAAGTGGCGCAATCCATCAAGATAACTGATATTTTATATGTGGCCTACATGCCATCAATTTCTTACCACGTAGAAACCGTCTGTACACGACCATGCACATTTGAATCAAACAATGCCACGCGTCTAATACAGTTGAGCCACGATCGAGTAACTGCCAGCGCAGTTCGCTGTTTGCACAATCTACTGCCTGCACAATCCAGCCTGCACAATCCAGAAATAACTACTAATTAGTTATTTTCCAGAACTCTATAAATAGAGTTTCAAGTCCTTCATTATCAAGATCAGATCATTCAAGATCATTAGAGAGATCAGGAGTTCTTGCCCAAGTGCTGCTGCATTCTTCAGAGGCTATCGTCTTCAAAGTTCACATCGTCCAAGGGATAAAGCGATCGTCTTCAGATCGGATTCCTATAGTTGTACTTTCCCAGAATTCAATTGTAAGCTTCTTACAAAGTTTGTGAAATAAAAAGAACTTTTGTTTTTGCAAACAAAATGGCGACTCTGCTGGGGACGACTTTCTCCTCTGACGAGGAAGTGACAACTCAATGTGACGTTACGTCTATCGGAAAGATGCAGAAGACGCTGGTTGTGAAGGTCAACCAGACTGCCTACGAGGCGATGATCAACTCCGGGGATACTCGTCGCACTACAACCTCTGCCAAGAGCAAGGTTCATTCAGTGTGGACTCCAAAGTCCTCTGTGCAGTTCTCTGTGCAGTCCTATGCACAATCATCTGTGCAACCTGCTGTCTCTGCTGCTAAAGAGCCACTGGCCACTTTTGCTCCTGCGCAAAACACCACCCGCGCTACTAAAGTACAAGCCAGAGCTCCTGTGCAGTGTACTGCTCCTCTTGCTGCCGCGCTAGCCACTTCTTATGCTGCTATGGCAAAGTCTAAGACTCCTCTCCCCCTAGTGCATTTGGTGACCTCCTTCCTTCCTGCGCAATCTACTGAAGCCAGAACTCCTGCTGCACAAACTACAGTTTCTGTGGCCAAAAGGCCATCTGTCAAAGCTCCCCAGGCGCAATCAACCCTAGCGCAAGCTATTCCAGTACAGTCTAATAGGGATAGTCCTTTGGCTAATCTTCCTTCTTCTCACAGCAAGGAGAAAAACTCTGCTCCTCTTCCCAGGCACCCTGTTGCTCCAGCGTAATCTACTGGGGGTAGTCTGTTGACTGTTCCTCCTCCTCCTCAGAACAAAGGAAAAGGCCTGTTAGTCTTTTCTCAAACTTCCTCGTTCCATGACTTGGAAGACAACAGAGGGTAACGCTCTTTAGCCAACCCTTCTTCACAAAATAAGGGAAAAGGTCCTTTGGTCTTTTCTCAGTCTTCTTCGGTTTTTACCGTAGAAGATCAATCTGAATGTGCCTCGGCACCAATCAGTACAAGAACTCTCTCAAACAAGAGTTTTTTTCTCCCTGCCAAAGGGAAATATACTAATTAAAGAGGTATTATGTCTACTCCGGTAGCAAAATTTCAAGATCTCCGAACTTTCCGGATATCCCGCTCAAAACAGGGAAAATTACTGGTATCTCAGACAGAAACCCCTGGGGGTGAATTTGCTGATCTACGGGATTATCTCAATAGACCTCGGTCTACATTAACTTCGGCGAAACGCAAACAGCCAATGCTGAAGATGAACCTGCATCAGAGACAAACTTCCAGGATGAAAAATCCTGACACCTATGCTAATGAGGTGAGTACTTCTCTATATACTCATGGGACAAAACATCTGAAGAACCGGAACCATGTTCCGAATGTGTTCAAAGAACATATCCCTCAGACTTCTTCTCGTCCCGTCATTATTTCTGACCTCCGAGAGCACCTCAAACAAAAATGGGACAACATTTCAACACCTCCAGTTCAACCACTTGAACATCATTGTAATCACAAGGTTGTCATCAAGTGCTGTTGCTAGACAACAAAACGATCTGTCTTCGATCGTCTAAATTTTGCAACTTCTGAACCAATGTCAGAAGACGAAGACGAAGTGTTGTATGCTTCCGTCAACATGGCTTCTCAAGACACTGGGGGTAGAAAGTGCTCCAAACACGGCAAACCCCGTAAGCCTAGTCAACGATATCTGGATTTACTCCAAGAATCCTCTGAAGGAGTATTTCAACACACCAGATCCCGAAGCCGAGACACAATCGGTCAAAGGAATCTTCTCCAAGATCCTTCTGATCATCTTCCTACTTCTCATTCAGGAGATGATTCCTTCTCTGATTATGATGCATACAGCGAAAGTTCTGAACAGACAGTGTCTTCTACTGTACCTAGAGAAGTGACAGCATACGTTGTCACTGAAGACCCAGATGCTTCCAGTTCAGCAAATCAAGAACAACGAATAGCTGTACTGGAGGATAAGCTGAAGACCATGGCTGAAATGGTCGCAAGTATGCATTCTATCATTGTGGCCCAACATACAGTACCACCGACCGCACCTGCTGTAAATCCTGAGATTATAGCGTCATCGGTGCCTGTCAATACAGGTCTGGGGGTAGTATCTCCTCAAATACCCTTGTACAAATTCAACCCACACCCAGTCAGTCAGGAGCTCGAGGTAGCACTTACCATGCTGTTCCTCCTCCTGATACTCAGCCTGCTCCTTCTGCATCATTGGAGGATGCTAACGAAGCTGTCAAACTCTTGCACTCAATTCGAAGCCTTCAAAGAGAAGGACAACTTACAAAGATTGGGGATTAAGCAACCCTATCCAGTTGAATGGAAGGAAGTCCCATTTCCTCTAAAGTACAAAATCCCTACAATTTTGCTGTTTGACGGCAGCACTTCTCCAAGTCAATTTATTAACCACTTTGAGGTAATGACTGTTCAACTTCAGCCAAATGACGCTCTTCTTAACAGGGTGTTCATCGGCTGTTTAGCCGGTGTAGCATACGATTGGTGCAGGAGCTTGCCCGATGGCTGTATCACCTCTTTCTCGGGTTTGAAACAAATTTTCTTGGAGCGATTCTATGAGGGAATCAACGATATGACCATGTCGGCCCTCAACAAGATCAAACAAAGACATAATGAAACTGCTGAGAGTTTTATTGAAAGATTCTGCCGAAAAGCATTAAAGATGCCTCCTGGAACTCCGGCCGCTGTCACTATAGATACCTGCAAGGCAAATCTTTTGCCTATCATCAGCATGTGGACGGGGTCAACTCAATTTCAAGACTGGCCATCATTCATTGTCAATGCTAAAGCAGCTGAAGTTAGCGCTGACAAATTCAAGCAGTTGGGGGTACACATGTCTAACCCCGACTGAGATGAACACCCGACAGCTAGTAGCGGTAATCGTCAGAACAACCGCAAGGGTAAAGAAACTTTAAACATCAATTTGAAGAACAAAGAATCTCTGGCTGTCAACGTAGCTCCACCTATGTCTGCTTCTACTCCTTCTGCCCCTCCACCAAAGGAACCTCGTCCAAAAGTAGAGTACTCCTTTGACGAGAACGACACCGTGAGCATCTTCGATTGCTTAATCAAAAGCAATAAGCTCCAACTCCCAGACCCGAAGAAGCCCGACGAGGTCGGTAAGACTGATTATCCCAAATACTGTATTTATCACAGGTTCATTGGGCATCCCACTCGAGCATGTTACGTGCTCAAAGGCAAAATTCAAGAGTTAGTCAACGCTGGTATTGTCACTCTTCAACAAGATGAGAAGACTGTTACCGCGAACATGGTCTCAGTACAGTTCGGTAACTTCCCTCCATAAATGGTACAACATGGTGTCATCCCTATCCCCAAGGCCACTCTTGAGATCGAGAATCTCCCTCTTCCACGGAGTGAAGGTCTCGTTCCCCTATCTCTTGATAACGGCAAAATTATGTAGATCCACCCGGACCTTGTTGCAGATTTTGAGGCTCCTTCTAATCAAAAAGACCGCTCCAAGGACAAAATAAAGATCTGCAATATGGTGTCTTTTGACCTCATAGTTGAAGAAGAAATCCTGCTGGACACTAGGTCAGGAAAAGCCTATCTACGGGAACTTTTCGAAACTCAAGAAAACCCTGCTTCTTCTTCTGAGTCCGCTCCAGTGCAACCTGCTTCTACTGAGGGCATCCCTGCTGTGTCTTCACCGGTTGTAGAACCCATTCCCCCTAAGCCGACAGCAGCCGACAAAGGCAAACAACAAGTTCGCTTTGACAAACCTTTGAAGAAGTCATCTCCTTCTGGACTTGAGAAGCCATACAACTTTGATATTTTGGCCCAACTAGCCAATACACCGGTCAGGCTGTCAATCTTCGAGCTCTTGCGCCTCTCCAAAGAGACTCGAAAAACTCTGAGTGAAGCTCTAATGCAGGCAGAAACTTGCCTAACCCTTCTAAAGAAGTCGAAAGCAGAGCCTGTCTCTTGGCTCCATTGTCACAGTGTGTTGGAATTAATTCCAAATATTACCTTCACACAGGATGATATACTGATGGAAGATAATAGGCATGACCGTCCTCTATACTATACAGGATATATCGACTCGATGAAAGTCGATCGTATTCTGATAGATCCAGGGTCAGCACTCAGTATCATGCCGAAGACAATGCTAGACTCACTGAAGATCCCAGTACATAGTCTTTCTAGCACAATCACCACCATCTTGGGGTTTAACCAGGGAAGAAGTGAGCCTCTGGGCAAGATTCGCCTAAAACTCCAAATAGGCAATCTTCGCACAAAGGTGACCTTCTATATTATAGATAACCATGGTTGCTCTTACAATGCCCTTTTGGGGAGACCATTTCTTTATGAACACAACATTGTTCCTTCAACTCTCCATCAATGTTTCAAGTACGTTGATGACAATGGAGAGGTTCAAAAAGAGGTGGCAGATCTCTACCCTTTTAAAGGTGTCGAAGCATATTGTAATGATGCTCGCATGTATAAAGATGAGTTCATGAAGGTAGTGCTGGCTTTAGATACTGAAGAAGAACAAAAAGCAGTGCCCAATAACACTCTCATCATACCTGTTAAAGGGCGTGTTTTTCGTCCTCAATCCTCTAAACCACTGGCTATTCACTTGCCAGTCCGGAAGCAATCAACCGATGGTGGTCAAGATCAAAGAGAGCTCACCTCTTCTGAGCCACTTGTTATTGATTTATCTCATAACAAGGATAAAAGGGAGCTCACCTCTTCTGAGCCGCTTGTTATTGACCTCCATCGTAATAAGCCCAATCCTCCTCCACGTTCTTCTTTTCCCCCTCTTGTAATCAATCTGACCAAGCCTGCTAAGGTTAAAGGTCCTGTTGTAAATACAAATGTGCAAATCAATTGAAAAGCATCTCCTTTCCAGTATACTGATGTCATTTATCATACTAAATGCTATTTGGATATGTTAGATAGCTTTCAGTCATTTACAATGAGAGTTGTACAGTCTCTTCAAATAGAGGTCTTACTCGAACACCCAGATGATTCATATTTTGTTGACCCTTCTCGAAAGAGAGGCGAGAGTCCAATACTTTTTAGTAAAGGGCCAAAACAAAAATTCAGCTATACGAATGATAGCAAAAATAACGATATGGGACGTCTCCAACTTCGTCGTTATAGCCAACAATCAAAAGACATCATCCGAAAGATGGGTTATGACTTCAAGAATGGCCTCAACTACGGTAAGGGTAGAAGAACTCCTATTCGTACGGTTGTTCCTAAAGGAAAATCAGAGATGTACTACAGTAGGACAAAAAGAGGTCTCGGATATGCTTCACCTCCGGTATTATCTCCAGCAGCCTCCGAGTCTGATAGTGAGGAGCGCTCTAACTCTTCTGATTTCAGATCATGGGACTCTGACACTAGCATTGGTCAGGTTCATCGGCTGATCGTATCTTCTAACATGGTCTCCGCCGAACTTCCAGAAGACTATGACGAAGATATCGAAGAAAGTCCTGAAACAGATCCTTGGGCTCAACGAATGGATACCCAATAGGAACTCCGATTCGAACAACAAGAACCTCCTACCGAAGATCAATTGGTTCAAATTGACGTAGGAGAAAATAGGTCACCTCATCCAATATTCATTAGCAAGAACCTCCCCGAGGCTGATAAGCAAGAATTAATTCTTCTTATTCGAGAATACATTGATGTCTTCGTCTGGAGTTACGAAGACATGCCAGGTTTAGATCCTAAAATTGCTACTCATAAACTGAATATTTTGCCTAATTCAAAGCCAGTCAAACAACATCAAAGGCGATTCAAGCCAGAAATGATGGACGCTATTGATAATGAAGTCAAAAAGCTTTTAGCTTGTGGCTTTATTCGAGAAGAACAACATCCAGATTGGGTAGCCAACGTTGTCCCAGTCTTGAAAAAAACTGGCAAAGTTCGAGTTTGCATCGACTTCCAGGATCTTAATGAAGCCTGTCCAAAAGATGAGTTTTCTCTCCCTATCACAGATGTCATGATTGACAACACTTGTGGGTTCGAGCGAATATCCTTCATGGATGGATTCTCCGGATACAATCAGATTCGGATGAATCCTGAAGATGAAAAACATACTTCTTTCTACACTTCTCGCAGAGTCTACTGCTATACCGTGATGCCATTTGGTCTCAAAAATGCTGGTGCAACTTACCAACGAGCTATGAGTACCATCTTTCGAGATCATCTGCGCAAGACCATCGAATGCTATGTGGACGATATTGCTATCAAGAGCAGTCTAAAGGAAGATCACATCCAAGATTTGAGAACTATCTTCAATCTAATGTGCCAACATCAGCTAAAAATGAATCTCACCAAGTCATTCTTGGGTGTCTCTAGTTGTAAATTTCTCGGCTTCGTCATTACCTCTAAAGGTATACACGTAGATCCCGAGAAGATCAAAGCCATTCAAGAGATGCGTCCTCCACGCAACCTAAAAGAGCTACGAGGATTCCAAGGTCGACTTGCGTGCATCAGGAGATTTATTTCAAATCTGTCTGGACGCTGCAGACCATTTACCCAGTTAATGAAGAAAGGTGTCTCTTTTATTTGGACTGAAGAATGTCAACGAGCATTTGACGACATAAAATAGTATCTCATGAACCTACCAGTCTTGGTGCCACCAATCTCTGGCATACCATTCTTAATGTATGTCCATGCTATGGACCATTCATTGGGTACTTTACTTGCCCAAAAGAACAAAGAAGGTCATGAACATGCCATCTATTATCTCAGTCATACTATGATTGGTGCCGAACACCGTTATAGTCCGGTCGAAAAAGAATGCTTAGCTCTTATGTTCGCTCTTCAAAAGACTCGGCATTACATCATTGGACAAACTATTCATGTTATTTCCCGAGTTAATCCTCTTCGGGTACTGATGAAGAAATCCAGCACACTCAATTCTTGACTGGCTACATGGGCCATTCTGTTAGCCCAATATGATATGGTATATGTTCCACAAAAATCTGTTAAGGGTCAAGCACTGGCGTACTTCTTAGCGGCTCATCCTATTCCAGATACATCTAAACTTTACGATGAAATTCCAGACGAGACATTGGAATCAAATATGATCTCCGAAGAATTTTCTACTTGGCATCTATTCTTTGACGGTGCATCCAGGATTGGGCCGAATGGTGCCATTGTCGCAGGAGTTGGAGTTGTTCTTGTTTCTCCAGACGGGTCAACTATCCAAAGAGCCTACTCCCTAGATGAATCCTGCTCCAACAACATAGCAGAATACAATGCTCTTCTCATTGGCCTTCAATTAGCTAAACAACTAGACGTCGAATATTTTGAAGTCTATGGCGACTCCAAACTGGTTGTTAACCAGGTTAGAGAAACCTATGAAGTACGTCATCAAGATCTAGTGCCTTATCATGAAGCGACAATCAGTATGGCTACATCATTCAAAGCCTTCTTCATCGAATATGTCCACCGGGCTTGCAATACTGAAGCAGATGCTTTGGCCAATCTTGCAGCAGTCTTAGCCATTCCTATCAAAAGACAGCAGGTGGTGGTTGTCTCTAATCGGGAATTGTTCTGCATCGAAAACAATCATAATATTGAGTTCAGTAATCTTATTGAAGCCAATGTTATCAGTGAAGATTGGAGAGCTTCCTTCATCGATTTTGTAGTCCATGATATACTTCTTGAAGACCCCAAGGAGGCTACGAGTATTCGTCGACGATCTCTCCGGTTCTACTATAATCAGACCACCAAGACTCTCTATCGACGGACTTATGACGGTCTTCTTTTACGCTGTCTTGCTGGTGATGAAGTGAAGCAAGTATTGCGTGAAGCTCATGATAGTGTTTGCGGAGCATATCAACCCGGCCCTAAGCTACAAGATCGTATCCGATGCATGGGCTACTACTGGCCTTCTATGGTATCTGATGTAATTGAATATGCAAGGAAGTATCGAGCCTGTCAAATCCATATAGATTTTATCCATCAACCATCTGAATTCCTTCATCCGACTGCTGCTTCCTGGCCTTTTGAAGCTTGGGGCATGGATATTATAGGTCCCATCAATCCTCTTTCTTCTAAGGGACATCGGTTTATACTCGCCATAACGGATTATTTCTCCAAGTGGGCCCAAGCTATACCCTTGACATAAGTTAAAACCAGCAGCGTCATCAACTTTGTCAAACATCATGTCATTTATAGATTTAGTGTACCTCGACGAATCATTCATGACAATGGACCTCAATTTATCAGCCAGAAGTTTACAAGATTCTACGATGATCACCGGATTAACAATGTCGCTTCGACAGCCTACAATCCTGCTGCTAATGGCTTGGCCGAAGCCTTCAACAAAACTATCATCAAGCTCCTTAAGAAGTTTGTGTCTACTAACAAACGAAATTGGAGTGAAAAGCTTGGAGAATGTCTTTGGGCCTATCGTACTACGGTCCGCAACCCCACAGGCTGTACACCTTTCTCTTTAGTGTATGGCTGCGAAGCAGTTCTACCCCTGGAACTTCAAATTCTGTCCTTAAGGATTGCCATCGCTAATGAGCTGACAACGGAGAACAACGATATTCTTCGACTTCAGGAATTGGAGGCGCTTGACGAGAAGCGGCTATTGGCAACAGCATATTGAGTTATACCAAGCCCGTATCTCGAAGACTTTCAACCGCAAAGTTAAAGTCAGAGCCTTTCAGAAAGGAGAGCTCGTTCTAACAGTCAGACGTTCCATGACTATGACTCACATGAGCAAAGGCAAGTTCGATGCAAAATGGAAAGGGCCTTACATTGTAAGCAAAGTCTTTTTAAATGGAGCCTATCAACTCTCAGAGCTGGACGGTCGAGTTGCTATGATGCCTATCAATGGCAAATTCCTTAAGAAATACTATGTATGAATGTAACAAGGATTTCATGTAAATACAACAAGACAGTGCATAAATAAAGTTTGATTTTATTTCATCATGAATGACGTTACATAATATCAAGGACGAGAATCACTATCATCCTTTTTATAGACAGGACGAGGACTACTGCCGTCCTTCTCAAAAATAAAGTCAGCAAAAGAGCCGAGAACATCCTTGTCCGATTTCATAAGAAACGTGCAAGCGGCCATCCTCATGGCCTCCTCTTCTTCAGTCTTCCCTGGTTCAACCAGGAAGTCCAGGATATCCCGCGGTGGCTGGGGTACAGACGAACTTTCGCCTGCCTCCGTCTGCTTTGGCTGGGTCGATTCGGCAGGACGTTCTTCAGTGCCCGCTTCAACCTTCGGGGTGATCTCAGTCTTCTTGGATGCATCTCCAGACGACATCTTTATGTTAAAAAGTGAAAGTGATCATTCCATCTAATTTTCTGTTCTATTTATAGACAGAGATTCGTGAAACAATGAAGCGACACATTCATCCGACGGTTCGCCCGTTCACCACATTCATCCGACGGTTCGCCCGTTCACTACATTCGTCCGACGGTTCACCCGTTCACTACATTTATTCGACGGTTTGTCCGTTTATTAAATTTATCCGACGGTTCGCCCGTTCATTACATTTATCTGACGGTTCTCCCGTTCGTTACATTTATCTGACGGTTCGCCCGTTCGTTACATTTATCTGACGGTTCGCCCGTTTGTTACATTTATCTGACGGTTCGCCCGTTCATCCATTTATCCGACGGTTCACCCGTTCATCCATTTATCTGACGGTTCACCCATTCATCCATTTATCCGACGATTCACCGTTCATCCATTCATCCGACGGTTCACCCGTTCATCCATTCATCCGACGGATCACCCGTTCATTCAATTCCTCTGACGGTTCATCCGTTCATTCTAATGATTCATTTCGTTCATGCATTTTGACGATTCATCCGTTCATTCATATCAGTAACTTGTCATGTATTTGTTATCTTTGATTAAGTTGTCTACTGAAATAATGATATTCAACAAATTATATTCTGCCATGTCCACATTACCTCTGAGTAGATATAATGAATATAATTATTTTCTAAATCAAGAAATATATCATGTCCCGGATCTCTGAATATATTTTCTATCACTATTATTTATATCCGAATAAGATATACAATAAATAATAGAGCCACAAAGAGAATGTCTTTTTATTGATCAAAATTAAAAGGCATTACAAAAAGACATGTCACAAAACAGAAGATACAAAAAAATCTTCCTATTCAGCTGGTGGGATCATCAAACTAGCCATCTGCTGCTTTAAAGTTTGAAGTCACTCCTTCCGAGAATCCATCACCCGCCTTCTAGCTTCCTCTATTCCAAATTTATCATCAAAAGTCGGCAAGGTTACTAGTCGGCGGGAGATTTCAGCTTGATGAGTCCTGACATACTCATTTCTTTCGTGGGTCAGAATGTCCAGTTGCTGGACTGCAGCTTGATGTTGAGTAGTCTCTTCTTCCAGAGCAAGTTGAACAATTTTCAACTCTTCTTGAAGTCGATCGAACTCTGCTTTCAGCTCGGCAACTTTTTTTTCCTTCTCCCCAGCAGCAGATGCTATTATTTCCATCTGGGAGTTATACTCTGAAGACTTGGTAGCAAAAGTGTCCAAGAAAACCTGGAAATCAGCTTTTGTAACTGCAGCCTCTCGAGACATCCTCTCAAACTCAGCATGTACCAAGGGCTCTACCTCCCCCCGATTAAGATCTTTGTAGATCTTAACTGATTCCTCCAGCTCATCCAGTATGTATTCAAGGTAAGTAGCTTGAGCTTCATCACCCTGACTTCGGATGGCACTGATCAGATAAGAGGTTGGACCTCTAACAGTGATGAAACCAACATCTTCTTTCTTCATTACCCTTTCTACTAAGGGTCCTAATGAATTGAAGAAGAGGTTGGTGAAGGAACCAATTATAAATCTGTTAGCAGCTATGGCACCGGGTGTAGCAGCTACTCCCATGGACGTTGAAGCAGCAGGTGCCTGCACAGGCGGAAGTTTGGCAGCATGAACTGTAGTCTCTTTGGACAAGAGAGCCATGGTAGAGCTGGTTGCTCCTCCCAGATGTTCCTCTGCGAAATCAAATAAACCCCATCAGTTTGCTGTCATTAGCAACTGTCGAAAAGGATCAAAAGTAAGGGCAATCTTACTATTGCTGGGACCAGTGACAGGTTTGTCATCTGCTGACATGGGTTGTAGCCTCGCAGAAGTAGCTTCAGACATTACTGTCTGGCTACTACCCGCTTCAGAGCTGTCTGATAAGTGATGGCTACTGCTGGCTATCGCCTTTATTTGCACTATATCAGTGTATATTGGAGGAATCGGAGAAAGTTGAATTTCTGTATGGGTAAAAATTAAGATGTCAGCCATTTAATCCATAAAAGAAGGGTATTAATATCAGTCAATACCAATACCTCCTTGATGGGTGATAGTAGCTCCCTTCGGTGCTACTTCTTTAATCGCATTTTTCTCTGGGGATGCATGTACATAAGCATCCTCTTCTGGATTCAAAGTGTCATCAACAGCCTCTGCTGATGTATCTTCATCACTTGCACTCTCTTCTCGTGCTTCTTTGCTATCACTTGCGGCAACCGGATCTACATCATCGTGGAAGCCAAAGTCACAATCGTCCAGTGCCTCAATCATTAACTTATCTTCTTCGGCATGTAGTGATCGAGGAGAAGCTGGAAGGTGGGTGGTTTCTGTTGCAAGTGTTAGAGATTGCAGTACTTCGGGAGATATTTCTGGCTCATTTGACTTCGCTGCCTCATCTGCTGTCTTCGTGATTTCCTCCCTGGTCTCTACAACCTCGTCCCTCTTCTCTGGACTGAAAGATTCCTGCCTGGGTTCAAGGGCAGGTGTAGGAGATGACATCATGACTCTGGCGACAGCACTGGTCACGACCGATGACAGGATAGGTCTTGGAGGAGTGGCCACTTTCCTCCTGAAAACTATCTTCTTTCTGCGTAAAGGTCTCTCCAGACTCTCTACATCTACAACATCTACTTGCCTTTGAAGAGAGGTCGGAGTCGTTGCCTCTTCTCTCTGAGTCGACTCAGCATGCTGCCGAGATTGCGACCGGGTAGTGACCCTTTCTGAAGATTCTAAGACAAGCTTCCTCTTAGAAACTGGAGAAGAAGGTTCTTTCGCCTTCCTTTTCTTCCTCTCCTTGATTGGAGATTTGACGACCTTCAAAGAGACGCACAGCGGCTCGTTGACTTCTTCAGGGAAGTTGGCTTCCCTCGAAGATTTCAGCGGTGCATCAACTGGCTCATCATTTTCATCATTACCAAGAGCCAACACAACAGATGCTCCCTTCTTTAATCGGGCCGCAGTCGCAAAACTGTCTACTAGACTGAAGTTCTCAGCAAAAGTATTTACTGATGTATAAAAGAGTGAATATGTATACAGCATACGAGGACCATGATCGCTCCTTAGCGGCATCGATAACGTCGTCCTCGTGTTCCGAGCATTATAGTAAGCCCAAGCCTGGGCTCCATCGATCAGATAACCTTTTTCCTGTAGGCGCGTTATGGCATTGCCTACATGGAATTGGTCATAGCCGAATTGGCATCCAAAATGGCTAGGGAGATAAGGCTCCAGGTAGCATTCATCTTCAAACCGGTACACCAAGTGAGATGGCCGGATCGTCTTCAACCAGTCGAAAGTTGTATGGCCCAGAGGCTGTGCCCTCCCAGAATCGACAAGGTTGGTAGACATATGCTCGTAGCCAGCTGGAGGGGGAACACAATAGAAGTTCCATCCCTTTCCGAGATTCAGAGCGCGTCTGCAATCTCTTAGAGTGGTATATATCCACTTACTTTTGGAGAATCTCCTCAAAAAGCTGCCGCTCACCACCCCCATATCGGGGTTCATCAGTGAAGGATAGTACAGAAGCAGCCATCAGAACAGATATGTGTATGGTAGCTCCAGTCGAGGAAAGCTTCCTTTCTCGCCCTTTCCTCGAAGCATTTGATCGACAAAAAGACGGAGGCCAGCATTCACTCTGCAAGTCATCGCTGACAATAGATCCATTCGGTAGCCGAAGACTAAGCGGATAGTAGCAAATAGTACGCCTCGATGAAAGCGATCGACGGTGCTGGCTCCAGGAATGACGTATCGTCGAAGCCAATAAGTGAGAAAACCCGCCAACTGGGTTTCCTTTGACATGGGCCTGTAGCCCAGCCTCATGTAGCTTTCAATAATGTCTCCTTCATTGAAAGGAGGACATTGGAGATCATCCTTGATCTTGATATCCATATCTTTGTTCTCTTCCATCAACCCTATCACTTCGCTATTGCTAAGTGGTCTGAAGAAGGTGGGTTTGCAGTTATCATGCTCCTTGGTCTTCTTCTCAATGATATGGTTGAGAAAGAGATACGGCAACCATTTGGTCGAGTAGCAGGTGCCGGATGTACCACTCTTGTAGTACAAGGAACAGATCTTGTAGTGGCATAGCAGCTCTTCAAAGACAGCCACCATGTCAACATTCTCTTGGCGTAATTTGTCCAACTCATCATTGGTCGGGACAAATTCTTTATAGGGGATATTCCCCATTGGTAGGCTGGAGATGTACTTCATCTTGTGTAAAGCCAATCCGATCTCTCCGTATGGTGTCATAAAAGTCCCCGTTCTGTAATTATATCTCTCCGCCAATACAAGAAATAGATGCAGATTAGGCGGGAAACCATAAACGGTGGCGTACACCACTTGGTACAGCTCAATCTCCTTGAGCCGGTCTTCAAATTGAGCTAATATCCAATTGGCTATACAGCTCCACCTCTTGTTATCTGAATTCACAAGACCTGTCAGCCGAAGATCTTGATCCGGATACCTTCCCTCAACCTTCGCAAACTCATTTGCGAATATCGGAGTTCTGACTGGTAGCAGCAGGGAAGAGTTTTCCGGTGGGATGCAACCGGGTTTCAGTCCTCTGAGTAGGGAGTTGTGATGCTCAGAGGAACTATAGAACATATCTTTGCTGTTTGGCCCCTTCTTCACACAGATATTCCCAGTTCGAGCTTGCTAAAGTGGAGTTATATCCCATTCCATCCTTCTGGGATAGCTCGCAAAAGCATAGCGAGACATGAGAAGGCATCTGGAAATCTCCGGTAGAAGTATCGTCTTCTTGCCTCTTTGAAAAAGTCTCTGTTCCATGCGAGGTCTAGGCTGAGAGTTCTTGTCGAAAGCCTCACCGAACAGGAACAACGGCTTATTATGAGTAACTGTATCTGTAGTTTGGAGTAGCTGCCCGTTCATCAAACACAGCAGAGTTTCATTATCTTGTGCCATCAGGATGGCTTGCCGAGATGACGGCAAGGCATATTGAGGATATGTCACATGGGAAAGTTCCTTCTTGAACTCAGGTTCAGCCAAGATCCTGCAAAGACCTCATAATTGGGATCTTCCCTGAGGTTAACTGCATCAAATAAATAGATAAAGATTAGTACATACAAAATCACAAAGTTTCTTTAAAAAGAGTTCATCAAATTGTGCTATGTGCAAAGCATCAGATTGTGCCAATAAAGCCCACATGCGTAAAGTATCCAATTGCGCCAACACATCCACTTGTGCAAGACATCAGGTTGCGCTAACCCACTTGCGCAAGACATCAGGTTGTGCTCACCCACTTGCGCAAGGCATCAGTTTGCGCTGGCTCAATCGACTTGCGCAAATCGATGGACTGTGCCGAACATCTGCCAGCACTTTCCAATCGATTGCGCAAGAATATAGTTTTTATAAAAATAAAAACTATTGTGTGTGCAACCAAAACCCTAAATAGGGCGGCGCAATACCATCAATCTCTAAAAAGAGAGAGGTATGAAGGTTCGAAAATGTCAAGAACCCTAAAAAGGGTTTCGATCGAGTTTGTCATCTACCTTGCAGCGCTGGGTGGCCAATTTCATGACGAGAGATTCGAGGCGCAACCCGAGTCGAAGGCTCAACGGGGGCCTTGCCCTTCTCGGTGGCAGTTCGCTTAGGAGCCATTAACATCGACGGCGAGAAGAAGAAAAAGTAGTCGGAATAGGAGGAAAGCTTTTATCTCTTCAGAAAATCGAAAGCAAGTAAAGGTTGACAGAATGAGAATTGAAACTATTTATAGTTTTCAGAAGTGTAACAGTCACCTCAGATTGTGTCACAAAAGTCGAAGCTGATTCCTCCAAACGCGCAGTCAAAGCGCCACTTGCGTAACTTGATTTTAAATTCGAAATTCAAAGTATTTTGAAACTTTGAATATTTTTAAATTTCGAAAACTTTGAAGGAGGACTTGTAGGTCCTAAAAAATTAAGTTGCACCCATCAAAAAAGTAATAAAAATTAAATGGCGCACCCTTCAAATGAACTGCGCAGGAGATAGACTGCGCAACAAATCAACTGCGCGAGGCCGAACCGCGCTAACATCCAGGCGCGCTATACTGACGTGGCAGCGTCATCATTACCTGATAAAAATCCGATCTTCTGACAGCTGATAGCCCGATAAACGAGGAGTCCTTTCGTTTCTTGTGCAGCACAGCGCTCGAGGACAGCTGTACAGCCAGCGCAATCTGCCAGCCCAACCGAAGCGCAGTCTGCCAGATCTTCGTCAGCGCAGTTCAATCCTAGCGCAGTCTGAAGCTAGCGCAGTTCAAGCGGCGCAATCCATCAAGATAACTGACATTTTATACGTGGCCTACATGCCATCAATTGCTCACCATGTGGCAACCTGTATACGACCATGCGTATTTCAATCAAACAATGTCACGCGTCTAATATAGTTGAGCCACGATCGAGTAACTGCCAGCGCAGTTCGCTGTTTGCGTAATCCAATGCCTGTACAATCCAGCCTGCACAATCCAGAAATAACTACTAATTAGTTATTTTCTAGAACTCTATAAATAGAGTTTCAAGTCCTTCATTATCAAGATCAGATCATTCAAGATCATCAAAGAGATCAGGAGTTCTTGCCCAAGTGCTGCTGCATTCTTCAGAGGCTATCGTCTTTAAAGTTCATATCGTCCAAGGGATAAAGCGATCGTCTTCAGATCGGATTCCTATAGTTGTACTTTCCCAGAATTCAATTGTAATCTTCTTACAAAGTTTGTGAAATAAAAATAACTTTTGTTTTTGCAAACAGTCTGCTCTACCAGTTTCGGGCCGAGTATCTGCTGTTCCCCGACTTCATCCCAACAAATAGGCGATCTACAGTTTCGGCCATATAAGGCTTCATACGACACCATTTGGATGCTGGACTGATAGCTTTTGTTATATACAAATTCAGCCAATGGTAGATGAACGTCCCGACTTGACTTCAAGTCGATTGCATAGAGGCTTAACATGTCTTCGAGAATCTGATTCACCCGCTCTGTTTAGCCATTGGTCTGAGGATGATATAATAAGCTAAACTTTAACTTGGTCCCTATTGCTGACTGAAGACTACACCAGAAGCTTGACACGAATCGTCCATCCCGATCTGAAGCAATGGATACTGGAATCCCGTACAGCCGAGCTATTTCATCAAGAAAGATCTGAGCAAGGCGATTGACGCTCCAATTAACTTTAATGGCAATGAAGTGCGCTAACTTGGTTAATCGATCGACGATGATCCAAACGGCATCTTCTTCCACGGTATGTTCGACAGGCCAACAACAAAGTCCATAGTGATATGATCCTATTTCTATTCTGGAATGGCAAGGTTCTATATCTCTCCACCCGGTCGCTGGTGGTCAGCTTTAACTTGCTGACAGGCCATATATTATGACACGAAGAGTGCCATATCTCTCTTTGTGTTGTGCTACCAAAAGATAATGCGGAGGTCCTTTTATATTTTGGTGCTGCCGGGATGCAAAAAATATTTTGCATAATGTGCTTCCGATATTATCTCCTTTCTGAGTTCTGGATTATCCGGGACACATAGCCTACCCTTCACTTACAACATTTTTGACTCGTCCTCTGTAAAGTCAGATGCCTTGCCTGTTGATATCAGCTTCCGTATCTTCTCCAGGTATGGGTTATCTTTTTGAGCATATTTGATCTTTTCTAATAAACTTGGTTCTAGCCGCAGTTGCGCCAGCTGAGCGCCCACAAATCGAACTTGGAGTTCTATGCCCATTCCTTCCAAGTTGCATAGTAGTCGATTGTTGATGGATAGTGAAGCTACGTACTTCTGACTCAGTGCATCTGCCACAACATTCCCCTTACCCGGTGTATAGTCGATCGACAAATCGTAGTCCTTAATCAGTTCAAGCCATCGCCTCTACCGCAAATTTAGTTCTTTCTGGATGAAGAGATACTTGAGGCTCTTGTGGTCCGTATAAATCTTGTACGCTATGCCATAAAGATAGTGACGCCACAGTTTCTGGATGAAGAGATACTTGAGGCTCTTATGGTCCGTATAAATCTTTCATTGATAATAAACATCATTTACATGACTCTGTTATATTCATTGTCGTACGGGCTACAATATGACTCTATTACAAAATGAACGATGATGAGATAGTCATTCCATACATTTGTAGGCTTTAAAAATGAAAGTCACGCTGAGTTGATCAAGATAAAGTCCAAAAGTCATGCTGAGTTGATCAGGACAAAGTCTGAAAGTCACGCTGAGTTGATCAAGACAAAGTCCAAAAGTCACGCTGAGTTGATCAGGACAGGGTCTAAAAGTCACGCTGAGTTGATCAGGACAATATTTAAAAGTCACGCTGGGAGACAGCTCATCATTTATCAGAGTGTCATTATGACTTACAGCACGACAGTCGAAGAAAGTCTCCTCGTATGCCACGTATGCACGGAACTCGAGAGATCACAGCCGACTATTACGTGACTTTTGAAATCTTCTTCAATAAGACTCAGCCTTCACCAAGTTGGCGTACCAAAAGAGATTATTGTCATTTAATGCGACTGACAAGGCAATCACTGTCAGAGATTTTGTGTCAGTCGAGGCACGTCGAATCAAGACAGCTGGCAGTCCTGGTTCAAGTCTGCGTGTATTTTGAACTTCTATGTTCCTTCCTCAAGTCTGCGTGTATTTTGAGCTTTCTGTCTCAAGTTTGCGTGGATTCTGAAGCTTCCTGCCCCACGTCTGCGTGGATTTTGAAGCTTTCTACCCCAAGTCTGTGTGGATGCTGAAGCTTTTTGCCCCAAGTCTGTGTAGATTCTGAAGCTTCTTACCCCAAGTTTGTGTGGATTTTGAAGCTTTCTGACCTAAGTCTGCGTGGATTTTGTCTTCAACAAGTCTGCGTGGATTTCATCAAATTGGAGTACGTGGCAGCCATGCCACTGATCTCTTGCCTGCGTGTCCTGTAACTTGCACACGACTCATGCATGATTGCCATGTGTCTAACAGTTACAGGCCACGTCCAGTAACTGCTCATGACTTTGCGTATGTTAAATCCTGCATGATTTTCAACTATGCACAGGTTGTGAAGACAGTTATCCTTTCAGTTATTTTTTTTGACTCTATAAATAGGGTTCTTTTCTCATTCATTGTACAGATACAGAGCTATCTAAATTGCTGTTAAAATTTTGAGAGCTTTTCTTCTTCGTATCGTCCAAGGGATAAAGCGATCGTCTTCTAGATCGGATTCCTACAGTTGTAATTTTCCCAGATGCATAATAAATAAAGTGAATTTATTTATGAAAAACAAATTGACGACTCTGCTGGGGAAAACCATCTCCTCTTTTGATATGGCAACAACTCAATGCGACACTTCGTCAGTCGACTTGACGAAGAAGGTGATATCGATCCAACTTGATCAACTCGCCTACGAAGAAATGCAGCGGGCTAAGGATGGCAAGCCCACTTCAGCCTCCATCTCCACTGCCAAGTCGAAGGGACGATCTGTCTACGTCCCTAAGAATCTGTTGGCAACTAACAGTGAAGTTTCTGCCACAGTGTCTACTCCTGACACTGGCAAGAACTCTACTGCAAGCATGCACGCTCTTGTGTGCTTGAAGACGACAGCAATCAAAAGTCACGCTGACAACACTGGCTCCTTAGCCAAATCTGTTCCAGCGTGCAATATCAAAATCAAAAGTCACGCTGACAGCACTGGCTCCTTAGCCAAATCTGTTCCAGCGTGCAATCTCAAAATCAAAAGTCACGCTGACAGCACTGGCTCCTTAGTCAAGCCTGTTCCAGCGTGCAATCTCAAAATCAAAAGTCACGCTGACAGCACTGGCTCCTTAGCCAAATCTGTTCCAGCGTGTATTTCTAAAGTCAAAAATCACGCTAACAGTACTGGTTCTTTAACCAAGCCTGTTTCAGAGTGTATTCCAGCATACTATAAGAAGAATAGCTCTTTAGCTATCTCTTCTTCTCTGCCAAATTCTACTGGAACTGGGGGTGGTCTTGTTAGAACTCCTTCACAAATGGCACACAAAGTCCCTTCGAAAAAGAACAACTCTTTAGTTGTTTCTTCTGCTCCTGTAGTGCTTACTTCAGGAACAGCTTTGACTGACAGTTTTGTTAGTCAAGGAAAAAGAGATGGCCTTTTGACTACTCTTTCCTCTGAACATTCTATGTCTCAAAACTTGAATAAGTCCAAGAAAAAACATTTCTTAATGTCTTCTTCTACGACTTCTTCGAATTGGGCACAGAATTTGTCTATAAAAGAGGGTTTGTTACCAACTCCTAATCAAGGGGATCGTTCATCTCTTCCTTCTCTACAAATATTCGGATCAATGGAAGAAAAACTCCAAGTGTCAAAAACCAATGTTTTACTTCCAACTGATCTAAGAACAAAACTTAATCAAATTCGTTTGGAAAGCACTTCTGCAAGAGATCCAGATGTAGAGTATGCTAGAAATTATGTGGCTCATATTAATCACTCTCTATATAATCAAGAGCCATCAAGACCCAAGAACTGGAAATATATTCCTAAAAATACACAAAGAATGTTCTCTGATGTACCTCAATCTTCATAAACAGATTTGCGAGAACACCTTCAACAGAAGAGAAAGAATAATTCTGTGCCAAGGGATCGCGACCATGCTGAATGTGACTTCCAGCCGAAAGTCATAATTCAATACAGATGTCAATCAATGGATCATGACCATGCTGATCATGAATGTGACTTCCAGCCAAGAGTCATGATGCAATGCAGATGTCAATCTAAACGACAATCTGTCTTCAACCGAATTCAGTGTGAACCTATGCCTGATGAAGATGAACCTCTGTTTGCTTCTGTCAACATGGACTTCTCGGGATATTGGGGGTAGACCTGATAGTCCAGATGGAGTATATAGAGACACCAGATCAAGAGTTATGGCTTCTAATCAAAGGACTTTGATTCCTGAAGATGATTCTGAATTTCTTAGAGAATCTAACTTCCCACCTCTTCCTACTGGGGGTAGTTCTCCTGCAAATGACTTTGATACACAAAGTAATGATTTAGAACAAACAACATCCACCAGTTCATCAATAATCCCTCGTACAGTCACGACTTATATGGTCGATGGGAATACTGATGAACCTTCTTCTTCGACGACTCCTTAAGAACAAAGAATTGCTTCTTTGGAACAGCAAATGAAATCTATGGCTGATACTATGAAGTCGATGTATGAACTCATGGCAACCCAGATGCAAAATCGACAGACTATACCTGAAGCCATACCAATTGATACTGGCGTAATTCCAGTACATGTTCCTCCAGCAGTACAATCTAATACTCTTGCACAAGTTCAACCAGTTCCTAATCACTCAGGAGCAGGGGGTAGTACTTATAATGTTGTTCCTCCTCCCAACTATTCTGTACAAGCTACAACTCCATAATCTTCCGGAGTTGTTACTAAAGAATTGAGGAACCTCAAAACTCAATTTGAGGCATTCAAACAGAAGGATGGTTTGCAAATGTTAGGTATCAAGCAACCTTACCCGATAGAATGGAAGCAAGTATCTTATCCTCCTAAATACAAGCCTCCTACTATCTCATTCTATGATGGAACCACTTCTCCAAGTCAATTTATCAATCACTTTGAAGTGATGACTGACCAGTTGCAACCAAGTGACGCCCTCCTTACTCGGGTGTTTGTCGGATGTCTCAAGGGAACGGCTTATGAATGGTATAGAAGTCTCCCTGATGGGTGTATTACCTCATTTGCCGGTTTCAAACAAATGTTTCTTGAACGATTCTATGAAGGGCTCAATGACATGACTATGTCTGCTCTCATAAGAATCAAGCAGAAGAACAATGAAACTACTGAAGATTTCATTGAACGGTTTCGAAGAGAAGCTCTGAAAATGCCTCTTGGAACTCCTGATGCTGTTACCATCGACACATGCAAATCAAATTTGTTACCAATCATCAGCATGTGGACAGGATCTACATAATTTCAAGATTGGCCTTCCTTCATAGTAAGTGCCAAAGCTGCAGAAATCAGTGCTGAAACCTTCAAAGGTTTAGGAGTACAGATGAATCCCAAGGAAACAGGCCAAAATGCTAACAGTAATGCTAAAAACAATGCTCGCAAAGGAAAAGAAACCCTTGAAGTTAATCTTCAGAGTAAAGATGCATCGACTGTTCAAACTCCTCCTGCCTCTACGACTCAACAATCAAGAACACCTCGTCCCAGAGAAGAATATTCTTTTGATGACGATGATGTCCTTGGTATCTTCGAATGTCTGCTTAAAGGTAATAAAATACAATTACCTGAAATGAAGAAACCCGATGAAGCCGGTAAGACAGATCATCCTAAATACTGTCCATACCACAGAATGTTGGGTCAAACAATTCGTACATGTTATGTACTGAAAGGAAAGATCCAATAAATGATTAAATCTGGAGCTATCTCTCTTACTCCGAAAGAGAAGACCGTCACCTCAAACGTCGTCTTTATGCAATTCGGAGATTTCCCTCCTCAACTCCTTGAAAATGGGATCGTTCCTATTCCCAAGGCAACTCTTGAAATAGTGAATATTCCTCCTCCACAGTCTGAAGGATTAGTGCCAATCACTATGGAAACAGGAGAAATCATGTAGATTCATCCTGATCTAGTGGCAGATTTTGAATCTCCTCCTCTTTAAAAGACTATTTCCCAAAAATCTAAGAAGGCTGGGAAAACTAAGTCATGTCATATGACTTCTATCGGATCCACTTCCGACACAGAGCCGAAAGATAAGGAAGAAGCACTTGCTGGTGCTACTAGAACAGGGAAACCTTATCTAAAGGATTATTCCAAAAATCCTGAAGATACACCTGATATCTCTCTTGCTGACAAAGATGCTCCTGATGTCCCTCTTGAGGAAGAATCATCCACTGCACCTGTTCCTTCAATTACACCGGGGGTACCTACTCCTTCCAAGCCTACAGCTCTTGAGAAAGGCAAACAACAGGCTCAATTTGATAAGCCCATCAAGAAGTCCCCTCCTCTTGGGCTTCAGAAACCTTATAACTTCGATATTCTAGCTCAACTTGCTAATACTCCAGTTAGAATGTCCCTCTTTGAACTTCTACGTCTTTCCAAAGAGACTCGGGAGACGTTAAGTGAGGCACTTCTTCAAGCTGACTCTTGTCTTGCACAATTAAAGAAGCCAAATGAAGAACCTGCCACTTGCTTGCATTGCAACAGTGTATTGGAGATTATCCCAAATATCACCTTTACACAAGACGACATGCTACTGGAGGATAATCGACATGATCGGCCTCTCTACTACACCGGTTATATCGATACGATGAAGATAGATCGTATCCTCATTGATCCAGGGTCTGCTATAAGCATAATGCCTAAGAGTCTGTTGGATGAACTAAAAATCCCTCTTCACAAGCTTTCCAAGACGGTTACTACTATCTTGGGATTCAATCAAAGCCGAAGTGAGCCTTTGGGAAAGATTCATCTAAAACTTCAGATAGGCGATTTCAGATCCAAAGTCACTTTCTACGTGATCGAGATCGTAGGGTCTTACAATCTTTTTCTGGGAAGACCCTTCCTTCATGAAAATAATGTGGTTCCTTCCACTCTTCATCAGTGTTTTAAATACATTGACAGCAATGGACAAGTACGAAAAGAAGTTGCTGATATAAATCCTTTCCATGGGGTTGAAGCTTATTTCAATGATTCTCGGATGTACAAAGAATAGTATACAAGGCTTATACAAGCTATGGAGAAAGAGGATTCACAAAGTGAGACCTTGATAATTCCTACTAAAGGTCGAACTACTCAGCAACAGTCTCCTAAACCCTCTGGAGAAGATTCTTTCATTGTTCCAGTAAGTGGACGAATTTCCCCATTACTTCGGTCATTTGCTCAAGATACACTGATCATTCCTGTCAGTGGGCGTACTATAGTTCCTGTCTCTTCACATATAAAACAGGATACTCTGGTATTCCCGGTTGGAGGGCGGACTACTCTTCCATCTCAGGCTTCAAGGGAGCTCACCTCTTCTGAGCCATTTGTTATCGATCTTAATCGAAACAAAACTTTTTCTCCCCCTTTAGTCATTGATTTGGCTAAGATTTCTAAGGCTCAGCCTTCTCCTGATGTGAATACTGCTACTTTTAAATTTAATAAAAAGTCTCCATTTTTGCAGTATATTGATGTGTGTAATCATGTTCATAGTTATTTGCATCTGTTGGATGATTTAAGAACAATAACTATAGGAGTTGTACAGACTTTTCATACGGGAGTATCCCTAGAATCAGTGCAAGCTTCATACTTTTTGGTTCCTAGCAGAAAGCCAGGAGATATTCCAATATTCTTCTACAAAGGGCCCCAAAATCCTTCTGATTTGGAAGATGATGACAAAAACGATGACATCGGGAGGTTACAACTACGTCGTTATAGTCAGCAATCTAAAGACATTATCAAGAATATGGGCTATGACTTCAGAACTGGCCTCAGTAATGGAAGAGGAAGAAAAATGCCTGTCCGGATTCCTCCTTTGAAATATGGAAGGACAAAATACGGATTGGGTTATATTGCTTCTACTCCCTTCATCAATACTATCCATGAAGATCCCGAATCTGACGAAGATACGAGATCTGATTCTTCTAGTACCACCTCTTGGGATTCTGATACAAGTATTGGTGACCTCCACTACAACATTCTGTCTTCCAACATGGTCTCTATTGACGATTCTGAGGAAGATGATGAAGACGAAGACGAATTTGAAATCTCACCTGAATTAGAACAATGGGCCCAAAGATTAGACAATCGATGGGAATTCCGATTTGAGCAAAAAGAACCTTCGACTGAAGACAAACTTGTTCAAATAGATATTGGTGAAGAGGGATCCCCTAAGCCAATATTCATCAGTGAAAGTCTTTCAGAAGCTGATAAGCAAGACATGATCAAACTTATTCGTGAATACATCGATGTCTTCGCTTGGAGTTATGAAGATATGCCAGGACTTGATCCACAGATCGCAACTCACAAACTCAATATCTTGCCGAATGCTAAACCGGTCAAACAACAACAGCGACGATTTCGTCCAGATATTATGGATGCAATTGAAGCTGAAGTCAATAAACTCATGGCCTCTGGGTTTATCAGAGAAGAACAACATCCCGACTGGGTAGCTAACATAGTTCCTGTTCTCAAAAAGACTGGCAAGATCAGAGTCTGCATAGACTACCGCGATCTCAATGCGGCATGTCCTAAAGACGAGTTTCCTTTACCAATCACTGATGTCATAATCGATAATACCTGTGGGTTTGAACGGATGTCATTTATGGACGGGTATTCCGGGTACAATCAGATTAAAATGTTTCCAGATGACGAGAAACACACTTCTTTCAGAATGCCGATTGGTACATACTGTTATACGGTTATGCCATTCGGTCTCAAGAATGCAGGAGCAACTTATCAACGAGCCAAGAGCACTATATTCCGCGAACATTTGCGAAAAACAGTCGAATGCTACGTTGATGATATTGCAGTCAAAAGTCGACAAAAGGAGGATCACATCCAAGATTTGAAGACTATTTTTGATCTAATGCGCAAGCATCAATTAAAGATAAACCCTACTAATTCCTTCTTAGGCGTCTCTAGTGGCAAATTTCTCGGCTTCGTCATTACCTCGAAAGGTATACACGTGGATCCCGAGAAGATCAAAGCCATCCAAGAGATGCGTCCTCCACGCACCTTAAAAGAGCTACGAGGATTTCAAGGAAGGATCGCTTATATCAGGAGATTCATCTCTAATTTATCAGGACGCTGCAGACCATTCAATAAACTCATGAAGAAAGGTGTTTCTTTTGTCTGGAATGATGAATGTCAGAAAGCATTCGATGATATAAAATAATATCTGATGAGTCCACCAGTATTGGTACCTCATGTCTCAGGAATTCCATTCCTCCTATATACCCGAGTAATGAGTCATTCATTGGGTGCATTGCTTGCTCAAAAGAATAAAAATGGTCATGAACAAGCCATTTACTATCTCAGTCGTACCATGACCGGAGCTGAACCTCGATATTCACCGGTCGAAAAAGAATGTCTAGCCTTGATGTTCGCTGTTCAAAAGACACGACATTATATCATTGGCCAGACCATTCATGTCATTTCCAGGATCAATCCTATACGGATCATGATGAAGAAACCAAGTATTTTAAATTCTCGATTGGCTAACTGGGGAATCTTACTTGCTCAGTATGATATGCATTATATCCCTCAGAAATCAGTCAAAGGACAAGCTTTAGCTGATTTTCTGGCTGCTCATTCAATTCCAGAGAATTCAAAACTCTATGATGAAATTCCAGATAAAGTCCTAGACTCAAATCAAATTGCTGAAGAAGATCCTACTTGGCGTCTATTCTTTGATGGAGCTTCAAGAATAGGTCCTAATGGTGACCTTATTGCTGGAGTTGGAATTATTTTTGTATCACCAGAAGGTCTTGCTATCCAAAGACCTTATTCTCTCGATCAGCCATATTCAAACAACGTTGCTGAGTACAATACATTACTCATTGGTCTTCAGCTCGCCAAACATCTGAACATTCAATATTTGGAGGCGTATGGAGACTCTAAACTCATTGTCAATCAGATAAGGGACACTTATGAAGTTCACCATCAAGATCTAGTTCCTTATCATAGATCGGCTATATCTATGGCTTCTTTATTTGAAGAATTCTTCATCGAGCATGTTAGACGAGCATGTAACACAGAAGCGGATGCTCTTGCTAATCTCGCGGCAGTCTTGGCTATTCCGATTAGACGGCGACAAATGATTGTTGTTTGCAATCGAGAATTATTCCATCTTGAGAATAATCTAACTCTAGGACTTCTAATTAATATTGAAGAATCAGCATCTCATGATGTCAATACAACAAGAGGATTCGGATTTGGTTGTAAATCCTTTTCATCTTCATCTGATTCCAGTATAGAATTCACCTTTAACAATTTAGCTGAGAATCAGAATACAGATAAAGATTGGAGACTTCCTTTCTTTGATTTTGTATTGTATGATATTCTCCCAGATAATCCGAGTGAGGCAGCATCTATCAGACGACGATCACTCAGATTTTATTACAATCATACTACAAAAACCTTATATCGTCGAGCTTACGATGGTTTACTTCTTCGATGTGTTGCTGGTGATGAAGCCCAACAAATTATCCGCGAAGCACATGATGGAATTTGCGGAGCACATCAACCTGGACCAAAACTTCAAGACCGTATTCGACGTATGGGTTATTATTGGCCTACTATGGTATCAGATGCCATCGAATACGCAAGGAAGTATAAAGCTTGTCAAATCCATGCAGATTTTATCCATCAACCTTCAGAATTTTTACATCTAACAACAGCATCATGGCCCTTCGAAGCTTGGGGTATGGACATTATCGGCCCAATCAATCCGTCGTCATCAAAAGGTCATCGGTTTATTCTTGCAATAACCGATTATTTCTCCAAATGGGCCAAAGCTATTCCTTTATCTGAAGTTAAAACGTCTAACGTCATCAACTTTATCAAGCATTATGTCATCTATAGATTTGGTGTTCCTCGACGCATTATTCATGATAATGGACCACAGTTCGTCAGCCAGAAATTTACTCGATTCTGTGACGATCATCGGATCAACAATGTAGCTTCTACCGCATATAATCTGACAGCTAACGGATTAGCAGAAGCTTTCAACAAGACCATCATCAAACTCTTAAAGAAGTTTGTTTCTACTAACAAACAGAATTGGAGTAAGAAACTTGGTGAATGTCTGTGGGCTTACCGCACTACAGTTCGTAATGCTACCAAATGTACACCTTTCTCTCTGGTGTATGGATGTGAAGCTGTTCTTCCATTAGAGATTCAAATTCCTTCTTTAAGGATAGCAATCGCTAATGAACTTACCACTGAGAATAATGATCGTCTTCGACTTCAGGAATTAGAAGCTCTGGATGAAAAGCGATTATTTGCTCAACAGAATATCGAATTCTATCAAGCTAGAATCTCAAGAGCTTTTAACAAAAAAGTCAGAGTTCGAGCATATCAAAAAAGAGAACTTGTTCTAACAGTCAGACGTCCTATGACTATGACTCATATGAGCAAAGGCAAGTTCGATGCAAAGTGGGAAGGTCCTTATGTTGTGAACAAAGTTTTCTCAAATGGAGCTTATCAACTCTCAGATCTGGACGGCCGAATTGTTATGATGCCTATTAATGGCAAATTCCTTAAAAAGTATTATGTATAAATGCTTGTAAATCATCAGACAAGTTCAAGTCTATAAATAAAATTCGAATTTTATTTCATCATGAATGATAATACATGATATTAAGGAAGATCACTATCATCCTTCTCTATATTTGGACGTGGGCCACTGCCGTCCTTCTCGAAAATGCGATCAACAAAAGAGCCGAGAACCTCCTTGCTAGAACCCACGAGCAACTTGTAAATGGCTATCCTCATGGCTTCTTCTTCTTCAGTCCTTCCTGGTTCGAGCAGGAAGTCCAGAATGTCCCTTGGTGGTCGGGGTGTAGAAGAACCTTCGTCTGCTTCTGCCTTCTTTGGCTGAATTGGATCTGCAGGGTGGTCTTCAGTGCCCTTCTGAACCTTCGAGGCGATTTCAGCCTTCTTAGATGCTTCTCCAGACGACATTTTTATGTTGAAGAGTAGAAGTGTTCATTCCTGTCAGATTCCTGCTATATTTATAGGCAGAAGTTTCTCAAATAATTAAGCGACACATTCATCCGACGGTTCGCTCGTTCATTAATACCTGACGGTTCATCCGTTCATTTATTACATTCATCCGACGGTTCACCCGTTCATTGTCACTTAACGGTTCGTCCGTTCATAATCTTCTATGCCGAATCTACCTACTCATTTGTCATTTTCCATTTTTGACCTCTGTATAGAAATCAATCTATTTTCTTTTGAGTTCCTACATATTATCACGTCCATATTACCTCTGATAGTATTATGTACTCTAAATCAGAAAAGAAGATTTCATTATCTATCATGTCCACAATTCATCCAAATAGATACAAATCATTGAGCATAGAAGAATTATTATTTCCACTCTCATATCATCATAAAAAGTCTATTACATTTTCTTAGACTTTCTTACAAATCATAATGGAAATCTATTACAATTTTGGATTTTCATTCTATGCACACAACAAAAACCTAATGGAGATCTATTTCTTCTTTGGATCTTCTTTGACGGGTTCGTTGTTGGTGGCAGTTCCTGACTGTCCGAGCTCCAGTGGCAACCGAAACAGCAGGAATCAAACTCTGGTCTTCTCTCTCAGAAAAGAGGAGAACCCCAGAGTATGGCAGCCCGAAGGCGTGTTGCTGCCAATACAACTGGTGGATTAGGAACGGCCTCTCAGAGGAGATAGGAACGTATCCATCATTGGGATACAATTCCTAGTTCTGCCGTGAAAGGAACTCTACTACCCGATTTCTCGGGGTAAAGTTGACTCCACCGTCCAACTCTCCATGTATAAAGGCTCTTCCTATCATCGGAGGAAGACCCTTCTATCCCACGAAGAGTTCTGAGTTGTATGATTTGCGCATCAAAAGCGTATGAGCTCCCTGATGTTGGTGTCAGAAGAATACTCTCCACAGTATCCAAATCGCCAATGCCAGTTCTAAAAAAAAATTTCAGCCAAACTCCTGCAGAAAGCAGCAAGGAAAAAGAAATTAATCAACAGAAATGTCATTATCATTAGGCGTGCACTGGTCAAACAAAGACAAGCGCATTGGCTAGTCAAAGACAGACGCATCCTGTTCAGTCAGAGACAAAAGCTCATCTTCAACAATAAAAAGTGGTACGTATACTATGTTAGACTCACCATCGAGATTAAAAGGTTTTGTGCTAAGGATTGGCAAACCAATGTCTGATGATGTAACGCACAAGAATACAACATCAGAAAGCATTGCTTTCTTGTTGAGAATGAAATCTTGTAAAAAGGTCATTCTCAGAGAAGAAGAAGAAGAATAAAGAGATGAGTATGCGTGAAACTCAGCTATCTATTTAAAGGGTCAAGGCGCGAGTCTATTTTTGGAAAGATCCGAGTAAAAAGCGCTCATAACCACGAAATGAGTGTCACGTGTGCTTTGGAAGACAGCACAACATTGGAAATATTCAAAGAGTGTCGCCTAATGCTCTTCATTAGCGCACGCTATTCGGAGTAAAGCTAGCTTTCAATATAAAACTGTACTACAGAAATATTTGAGTATTCAATGCAAAGATAAGTGGCACTAATGACCTTACATAGATAAAAGAGAAAAGAAGTGCAACATTTTCTAAGAAAACAGAAGCATGAAAGGACACGCCCTATTTTGCGGAGTGACTGAGCTTGGCGCCCAATTCCTCTATACTACTGACCCCCATACGGTGTAACAGAGCATCGAACGCTTCCCGCTGCTCTGCGAGGCTGCGCCCATTGGAGGAGGATGAGCCGTCCAGACCAAAATGGCTCAGGAGGTTTTTGGCTAATTGTGTTGGGTCATCTTTGAACTCGAAAACTAAAGGCTCCGATTCCTTACCCCCGAGAGTAGGGTCGCCATGGGCACAGAAACCCAACTTTCGTGCTTCTTCCTCAGCTTCTTCTTTCGGAGTCATGCTGACACAAGATGAAGATCAAAGCTGAATTTTTTCCCCGTTTATATAAAGAAGCTCACCGGCGGTTCATATTCCACCATAAATTGGATGCAATCAGTCTCGAAAAATGAAGAGTCATCATAACATTTAATAAGTTCATTTGCATATTTTCAAAGTATTTCGAAATTTTGAAGTCTTTTCAACTTTCGAAAACTTTGAAAGGGGTTTTATAGGCTTTAAAAATGAAAGTCATGCTGAGTTGATCAAGATAAAGTCCAAAAGTCATGCTGAGTTGATCAGGACAAAGTCTGAAAGTCACGCTGAGTTGATCAAGACAAAGTCCAAAAGTCACGCTGAGTTGATCAGGACAGGGTCTAAAAGTCACGCTGAGTTGATCAGGACAATATTTAAAAGTCACGCTGGGAGACAGCTCATCATTTGTCAGAGTGTCATTATGACTTACAGCACGACAGTCGAAGAAAGTCTCCTCGTATGCCACGTATGCACGGAACTCGAGAGATCACAGCCGACGATTGCGTGACTTTTGAAATCTTCTTCAATAAGACTCAGCCTTCACCAAGTTGGCGTACCAAAAGAGCTTATTGTCATTTATGCGACTGACAAGGCAATCACTGTCAAAGATTTTGTGTCAGTCGAGGCACGTCGAATCAAGACAGCTGGCAGTCCTGGTTCAAGTCTGCGTGTATTTTGAGCTTTCTGTCTCAAGTTTGCGTGGATTCTGAAGCTTCCTGCCCCACGTCTGCATGGATTTTGAAGCTTTCTACCCCAAGTCTGTGTGGATGCTGAAGCTTTTTGCCCCAAGTCTGCGTAGATTCTGAAGCTTCTTACCCCAATTTTGCGTAGATTTTAAAGCTTTCTGACCTAAGTCTGCGTGGATTTTGTCTTCAACAAGTCTGCGTGGATTTTATCAAATTGGAGTACGTGGCAGCCATGCCACTGATCTCTCACCTGCGTGTCCTGTAACTTGTACACGACTCATGCATGATTGCCATGTGTCTAACAGTTACAGGCCACGTCCAGTAACTGCTCATGACTTTGCGTATGTTAAATCCTGCATGATTTTCAACTATGCACAGGTTGTGAAGACAGTTATCCTTTCAGTTATTTTTTTGACTCTATAAATAGGGTTCTTTTCTCATTCATTGTACAGATACAGAGCTATCTAAATTGCTGTTAAAATTTTGAGAGTTTTTCTTCTTCGCATCGTCCAAGGGATAAAGCGATCGTCTTCTAGATCGGATTCCTACAGTTGTAATTTTCCCAGATGCACAATAAATAAAGTGAATTTATTTATGGAAAACAACATTATGTCCCCATTTACAAGCAAAACATTTCATTCGACCTGGTATCGTAGGAAGCCTCGTCCGTGTATTGAAGGCATGTTTTGAATCCTTTTAAAGACTCCACATTCCGTCCAGAAGAATAGATGTCTCGACTCCCCACGATACCAGGTCGAATGAAATATTTTGCTTGTAAATGGGAATATAATGTATAGAACGACTATCTCATCAGCGTTCATTTTGTAATGGAGTCATATTGTAGCCCGCAAGGCAATGAATGTAACAGAGTCATGTAAATGTTTATTATCAATGAAAGAAAAGTTTCTTCCATTCTCAAATGTGTTTGCTCAATTTCTCTGCGTACTCTACTTGATATTGTGTTTCGAATAACTTTATGACTATGTCTTGTGCGATCGCAACTTAGGTTCACAGGACATCACGTCCGGAGGACGACTATCGATTCTACATAATTGGGGTATGATAGATCCTAGTCACGTATTGGACCACTCTGAGATAGCGATGGGCCCGACTCTCAACTATCTAGAGCAAGCAATTGAGATTCTGGATCATCGAAAGAAGATGCTCCGGAACCAGGTTATCCCCTTAGTTCGCATTGCATGGAGGCATCACTCTCCAAGTGATTCTACTTGGGAGAGGGAGGATGACATGCGCGAGCGATACCCTTATCTTTTCGAGCCTTGAGGTATTATTCTTGTGCTAGTTACGTCTTTTAATTTCGATGACGAAATTATTTTAAGGGGGTAGACTTGTCACTACCATATTTTTATATAGGGATAATTTTGTATATATATATATATATATATATATATATATATATATATATATATATATATATATATATATATATATATATATATTGTCTATAATTGTTTGTATGCTAGCCTTTTTATTAGACTTGTGTTAGTAGGCCCAATTAGACTTGACATGTCACTAGAGCCCAACAATTAGATTAACCCACTTGGACCAACACTCTAGACTAGACCCAATTAGACTCCATTTAGCCATTCCATTTGATAAATAAACATTAGTCTAATTGCCATAATAGGATATAAAGCTTTCACTAATTAGATTAGCCTTCATGACATACTTGGAGGGCACTTTGGACATTTCCTATTGGCATGAGAGGGACCTATATTGGCCGGCCCTATTAGAGGGGAGAGCACTCTCTTTCTTCCTCTTTATGTGTGTCGTTTATTCTCAATTTGGTGTTCTTCCCCAAATTGAACCATCCCTCCATCAATTCTACTTCAATTCCTTCTGAGTCTTTTCATTCCATTCCTTGGAGGAGCCTAGAAGCTTGGTGGCTAGGAGCACTAGAGGAGGAAGGTATTGGCTAGGAGATCGTGTCCAAATCGTATCCATCAGACTTTGTATTAGGAATCCATCTCTGAATAGGTATACATCTCAATTTCCCCTCTATTTAGACTTTAATTCTTCATTTTGACCATTCGGAATCCATCTATGGACTAAGGCTACCTATAGGAAGAAGAATTGGCCTCTATTGACCCCTCTTGTGAAAGTTTTATTAAGATTTGTGCCCAATTTGGAAGAATTTCGAGATTGGTGCACCAAGTATTTGTTACTTGGTAATCTAGATCTATATAGACTTATTTTAGTTGTGTGTGTCTAGATCCGTATCCATAATTGGATACAAGTAGACTGTATCATGATAGGATATGATACGACGTCATTTTTGGGGGGGTTTCCTTCGATACGGGTGATACACATCATATTTTGTCACAAACACTAGATTAGCTATCTATTGCTTTCATTAGACTTTAATTATGATATTTAACTTGTTCATGAGATCTGAAGAGAGTTTGGCAATGTTTGGTATACATATTTTGGACGTATCACAAGATTATCGTAGATTGGTGCGATACTAGGATGTTGCACACCAAGTGTCTGGTATGGTGCATTGTGTGAGTGTTATATGTGTGTATATACATATAGATATATGTGTATGTATGGGTCTATAGAGTGATGTGTGTCATGTGTGATAGAGAGGTTTGAGTACCAATTGAGTGTATATGTGTGTAGGTACACATATGAATATGTGTGTATATATATAGATAACTAGATGTGTATTTAAGCATGTGTGCGTGTGTGTATCTATATAATTGGATAGATATGTGTGTGTGTGTGTGTATCTAAATATGTAGATTGGTAGATGGTGTGCAATGTAGTAGTGAAGGGAGTTATATTAGTGACAACAACAACAACAGTTGCATTTGCTTGCTAACAGCAAGCAGAGCAACTTAGCAGCATCAATTGCTGCATACATAGAAGCAATAGTGATAGTAGAATTAACAGGCAGTGAGAACATTAGCAAGGTAGCAATAGAGGCAGCATATACAATGACTATAGCAGCTCTAGAAGCAGTAGCAGCTAGCAAATAGAAGAGGCAGGTAGCAGTATCCGTAGAACAAAAGAGCAGCAACAGCAGTAGTTCTCAACTACTGTTAATAGCAGCTGCAGTAGCAAGCTGCTTGCCAGAAGCTAGAGAAAATTGCATAAGCAATAGCATTTCAGTAGCACAGGCAGCAGAGCATGTAGATTGGTAGCAGCTACTTATGCACCAACTGTGCAACAGTGATAGTTTATATGTGTGTGTGCCTTGAAAAGAGAGTGAATTTAGTATGCATGTGTTCAGTTGGTAGGCATGTGTATAGATAGGGCATTGGTATGTATAATAGGTAAAGGGTTAAGTAATAGGATATGTGTTAAGGTAATAGGCAAGGGTAATATAGGTAATGGGTAAATGCGCTTGGTGAGGCTTGTAGGCTATAGAGCATGGGTAATTTAGTTTAATAAGGTATTGGTATATATTAGATAATATGTAAGGGTAAATATGTAGGGTAATGGGCATGAGTTAAGGTATAGTGATAGATGAGTCTATATGTATATTATATAGTATATTACAAAAGGTATTAGCTAGTATTATCCAATATTAGCTAGGGTAACTTGGTATGGCCTAGATAATGACTAATATGTCTTAGAAAACCTAGTTTAGCAAGGTGTTGACCTAGTTTGTGTCACGACCCGATCCCAATTTCTTGGGTCGACTCGGATCATGCCCAGCCTGCACCGTTGTTGAGACGGCGGCAGTAAGCTGTATCCCATATGCAGGTACAATCAATAACATTTGAAACTATAATTGCCACAACATTTAATTAAACGATAATATAAACTTGTCCATTACAAAGCTTGTCCACAACTTTAACATAACATTTATTTTATTTAAAAGATAAACTAAAACTCCAACTAAGCAGAAGTGTCATCATCATCTCTATGGACCTCGTCTGGGAGCACAGCAGGGTACAGCTCCGGATCATAGTAACTACTGATCAGTAGCTCTGAGTCATCAATAGAACCTATTGGGTGTGGGGGATCCAGTCAGGAAAGGAGCAAGTACAATTATGAAAATTAACAATTTGCATAATGAATAGAAACTTGCAATATTAAATAATTTTGAAACAATGATTTCCAACTATAAAACAATTATGATTTGAGTAAGCAGTATCTATGACCGGTTTAGGATGATTCAATTGTATCCTATTGATACGGTCCGGCCTAACCCCGTGTGAAGAGGGGTAAGCTCGCACATTCATTAACTATTTGGCTTTGATCATAGATAACTACGCTACTCCCCATTATCCCGATGCAATGATTCAGTATATTACTCTAGGAGAGAGTACGTGTAACAGTTGTGTATTTAACATGCAAAATTTCTAATATTAATTAAACTGCAATTAACCACAACCGTACTTGCTTTGATTTAAACTGAGAGTCGATGGATGTTCTGAGTAGATGCTAGTTACGCCTTCGAAATCCTACAAATGGAGCATCTATACTTATCAATCTGTATCAAACCAACTAAGTGTGCTAGTTACAATCTCTATTTTCTTTCCTAATAAATTTTATCCTTTTTATTCTAATTAGAACACAATTATTGGATGGTTTACTATTTACAAGAAAACATCAATTTAATCCTTTCTTTTTGGAAAACTTACAATTTATCATTTAAATTGTTAAAACTTTGTATTTTATACATAAAGTTATTATTTATCTAATAAGTGAGAAAATCATGAATTTCCTAATATTTATGAGAATATATATATATATAGTTATTCTAACATTTACGTTACACTACCACAACCAGAAAAGAAAATAAAATAAATCCTAATTATTACATCTTTCACAGCATGGTTAAATAAGCAATTGGGCTTATGCCCTTACAACCCGATTTACATAAATTAAAATAAGAGAAAGAAAACGTTAGTCTTGAAAATTACCTACAAAATTAATAATAACTAATAATTAAGAATAAAAATAAAATGAGTCTCAGAACTGGTCCAATCTTCATTTTTAGCTACTCTGCCTCAACGTCCGGACAAACCTGTGCGTTTGCATTTCACTGGGGCCCATATACCGATAAGGTCATCGCCCAAAAATATTATCATTTCCGAAAATTATTTTTAAAAAAAATTATATAATCAATTTTTTTTTATAGAAATTTCGGCAGCATTCCCTCTATTTTCGGGATAACCCAAAACTGGAAAACGCTTCCGATACCTGCAAAATAACTCCCGAAACCCGAATTTCAAAGAATATAAATATTTCCAAAACCAACACAGCATTCCCACAATTCCCGAAATCAATTCGGAAAACCCAATAATATTAGAAAATTTCACAGAACCTTATTTCCATAAGAACCTTTCTTAATATTTAACCAAAATCAAAAAAAAAATACTTAACAGAACCATCTTGTAGAGCTTAACAGAACCATCAGAACCGAAAAACGAAACCATCAACAATCAAAACTCCTAATCATAATTAAAGAAAATCTTCAGAACATAATCCGAGCTCAATTACAGAGTTAAGAACTCAATTTATATGTCAAATTTGAAACCCAATTTATTCCCAAAAACTTCTCGGAAAACCCAAGAATTTTTCAGAACATTGTTCTGTTAGAAATAACCATCAGAAACAAACCACAGCAATCAGTTCCGAAAACTTTCGGAGAAACCGAAATAGCAACGTAAATATTACGTTGTCAAACACCGAAATCCCGAAGGATTCGGGGACCAGATTTCATCATTGACAGGTAAATAAATCATTGGGTCAGAGTGTACCGACAACGGAAAATCGAAATGGATCTCGGAACGGGACGGGGCACCACGGGTCAGTACTGGAAACGGACGGGACAGTCACCGGGGCGAACGCCGGCGTCAGGTTGCGCCGGAGGGGTCGACGGACCAGGAGACCGCGCGGTGTCGGGCGGCCCGGGGAGCGGCGCTGGTGCGCGGGTCAGGCCTCGGGGAGGTGCTCGGCCCTCGGAAACTCCAGGAAGGGATGGTTGGCCGGGAAACTCGCCGGAGAAGTAGATCTAGGAATTATTCTCAAAATTTGGGGAAAAGAAGCTGGGATGGAGATGGAGTAGGAAGAGGGGATTTATATAGGAGTATAGGAACTGGGAGTTACCACTTTGGGAAGGAGAAGAGTCTCCCAAACCATAAATTCCGGCGGCCAGGGAGGCCAAGGGCCGGCGGTTGGAGCCGAGGAAGGAACCGAGAAGGAAGAGAGTCTTCTATTACAATTGAATGAGAATTCATTCATTCCCAAAAGTTACAGCAACTAAAGTTGCTAACCATTACTTAATGGTTAAAGTAAGAATGGTCTAAATGGGTTTTAAGTTTGGGCCAAAGCAAATGGATTATTAAACATTGGGTTATAGGTTTTCGGGCTTCTAACAAATGACAAAAATATAAATGACAACTAATATAATTTTTAGAAAAATATAACTTAACATTTCACATCTCTAAAAATTTTTTTTTTTAAATGTTTTATGGTTCCAACCGAGTTCGGGTCTGGGTTGACAAACAAAATCCAAGTGAAATTATTTTGAAAAATTAATTTTACACTTAATAAAAATAATACCAATATTTAACTAATTTAAAATTGCCATCTAAATTTATAGGTTTCACAACCTTCTCTCCTTAGAAAATTTTGTCCTCGAAATTTAAAGAGTTAGGTTGAGAAATTACCTCAAGTCTCAAACAAATACGGGTACTTCTCCCGCATCTCATCCTCTCGCTCCCAGGTAGATTCGCCTGGGGAATCATGCCTCCACATTACCCGAACTATCGGAGTCACCGAGGTCCTGGTCTTCTTCTCGCCTCGGTCTAAAATCGCCACTGGCTTCTCAGGCATAGTGAGGCTCGGTCCAATCTCCAGCTCTGAGTGGTCTAAGATGTGATTCTTATCAGGGACATAGCCTCTGAGCTGTGAGACGTGAAAGACGTTGTGCACGCCCTCCAGATTAGCTGGTAGAGCTAACCTATACGCCACTTCTCCAATCCGGCTCAGAACTTCAAATGGTCCAATGTACCTGGGACTCAACTTCCCAGCTCTGCCAAATCTGATTGTACCTCTGGTAGGAGAAATCTTCACAAAGACTTTATCTCCTTCTTCAAACTGTAGTGGTCGACGACTGCTGTCTGCCCAATGCTTCTGTCTGTCCTGAGCAATTCTGAGCTTGTCTCTGATTATCTTCACTTTCTCTGCTGCGTCGGTCACCATCTCTGGGCCCAGCAGTACTCTTTCTCCTACGTCGTCCCATGCCAAAGGTGTATGGCAACGACGTCCATACAGAGCCTCAAATAGGGTCATACCAATGCTGGCTTGGTAGCTGTTATTATAAGAAAACTCTACCAAGTGCAAATGGTCTTCCCACGATCCTCCGAACTCCAAGACACACGATCTCAGCATATCCTCCAGTGTCTGAATCGTCCTCTCTGATTGACCATCTGTCTGGGGGTGATAAGCAGTGCTGAACTTCAACTGTGTCCCCAGGCTGTCATGCAAACTTTTTCAAAAGTGAGAGGTAAAACGAGTGTCTCGGTCAGATACAATGCTTATCGGTACTCCATGAATCCGGTAGATGTGTCGCATGTATAGTGCCGGCAACTTCTCGGTGGATAAACCAACCTTGAAGGGAATAAAGTGAGCTGACTTGGTTAGTCGGTCCACTATAACCCAGATGGCATCCTTCCCTCCTTGGGAACGAGGCAGTCCTGACACGAAATCCATCGTGATGTGCTTCCACTTCCACTCTGGAATGTCCAGCGGTTGTAGAAGTCCTGCGGGTCTTTGTCTACTGGCCTTCACTTGCTGACAGATCAAACATCTCGCCACGAATCTGGACACATCTTTCTTCATTCCATACCACCAAACAATAGTGCGCATATCCCGATACATCTTATTAGCTCCAGGATGTATAGAATACTGCGACTGGTGCACTTCCTTCACCAGCTCGTTCTTTAGTTCGCCAGATGGTACACAAATCCTCGCACCATTCTTCAAAGCTCCATCACTGGCGATTGAGAAACCCTCAAGTGTTTCCCGCCAACACTTGGTCTCTCAGTTTGCAAAGTGCCTCGTCTTGAAACTGAGTCTCCTTGATCTTGTCCATCAGATACGAGCTCACTTGCAACTTCATCAGTACTGAATCAGCATCCAGCTCCATCCTTCTATCTCCAGGCAATATGATCTCTAATCCAAGCTTCTCGATGTCCTCTAGCAGATGCCGCTCCTTAGTCAAGAACATCGCCACTGGGTATCGACTAAGTGCATCAGCGACCACATTAGCCTTACCCGGGTGGTATTGCAGGTCGATGTCAAAGTCCTTCATTAGCTCCAGCCATCTTCTTTGCCTCATGTTCAACTCTTTCTGAGTGAAAACATACTTCAGACTTTTGTGGTCTGTGTATATCTCCACTCTCTCTCCATACAGATAGTGCTTCCATAGCTTCAACGCAAAGATAACTGCCGCCAGCTCCAGGTCATGTGTGGGATAATTCTTCTCATGGTTCCGTAATTGCCTAGATGTGTAAGCAATTACTTTCCCATTCTGTTGAAGAACACATCCCAGTCCTTTTCCAGAGGCATCACTGTAGATTGTGAAACCACCGGATCCTGCGAGTAGCGCAAGGATTGGTGCAGTGGTAAGCCTCTTCTTCAGCTCCTCGAATGCAGCCTGGCAATCTTCCATCCAGATGAACTCTTCATTCTTCCGAGTCAGCTTCGTCATCGGCTCGGCAATTCTAGCAAAGTCCTTCACGAACTTCCGATAGTAGCCAGCCAAGCTCAAGAAACTTCTGATTTTCGCAACTGAGCTTGGGGTAGACCACTTCTCCACAACAGTTATCTTCTTAGGATCCACCGAAATTTCTTCTCCTGTGACAACATGGCCAAGAAAATCCACCTTGTCTAGAAAGAATTCACATTTGGATAGCTTACCATATAACTTCTCTTTCCTCAAAGTTCCCAGAACCTTCCTGAGGTGCTCCTCATGCTCTTCTTCAGTCTTTGAATAGATCAAAATGTCATCAATGAAGACAACAACAAATTGGTCTAAGTATTCATGGAAAACCTTGTTCATAAGGTTCATGAATACAGCCGGAGCATTTGTCAGTCCAAACGGCATGACCAAGAATTCAAACTGCCCATACTTGGTGTTGAACGCCGTCTTGGGAATGTCCTCCTTCTTGACCTTGATCTGATGGTAGCCAGATCTGAGATCAATCTTCGAGAACACCTTGGCTCCACTGAGTTGATCAAACAGGTCATCGATTCGGGGTAAAGGGTACTTGTTCTTGATTGTGATATTGTTCAGCGCCCGGTAGTCGATGCACATTCTTACAGTTCCGTCCTTCTTGGGAACAAACAAGACTGGTGCTCCCCAGGATGAAGCTCCGTCTCGAATAAATCCCAAAGCCTTCAGTTCATTGATCTGATCCTTCATCTCCTTGGCCTCCTTCGGGTTGACTCTGTAGCATCCCTTAGAAATAGGGGAAGAAACGGGGACTAGGTCAATGGTGAAATCCAAATCTCGGTCTGGGGGTAACCCGGGAAGACTATCAGGAAAAACATCCATAAATTCCGCTATGATAGGGTGCGGAGGTCTGGACTCTTCAGTGATAGAGGTATAGGTAACACATTCCATCTCTTCCGGAGTTCGAGAGATTTCAAACTCCGGTTCTCCAAGTGGACTGAAGACTACACATCCTCGATGACAGTCTATCAGCGCATGCTGCTTACTTAACCAGTCCATCCCTAGGACTACATCATAGTTAGGTAAGGGCATGACAAGCAAAGGTGCTATAAAATTATGGCCAGCTATGGTGATAGGGCATTCACAGATCTCAGTAATAGGTAGGGGTCCTCCTCCAGTCATAACTCTACAGATCTTCTTGCTAAAGCCAGTAACTATATGGTGTGCAGAGATAAACTTTGTTGCTATGAAACTGTGTGTTGCACCAGAGTCGAATAAAGCTAATACAGGATAAGAATGTACATAGATGTAACCTGATATGACATCCGTATTAGGTTCCTGCTCCGGCTCTGGTTCCTCTGTAGTTAGGGCAAAAGCTCGCCCCGTCTTCTGTTGATGTTGCCCAAATTGCTGCTGCTGAGTGGGCAGAGGTCCTTTCTGCTGATTTCCTCCAGCTCTGTTGGCCACTGAGGGGCAATCCTTCACTTGGTGGGTGGTAGACCCACAGATCAGACATTGTCCAAGCCTCTTCCGACAGATGTTCACCTGATGACCCGGCCTCTTGCAATAGCTACAGACAGGGATCTGCTTCTGGGGTGCTACATCATTATTCCTTGCTTGCTGGTGATGCTGGAGCCTGTTGTTGTTGTTGTTGTTGTTGGGCTTCTTCTGATTACCCTGGAAGTTGCTAGTTCCAGGATAATCTCTCTTCGAGCGGGCAGGTTGGCTCTTCTCTATGTCTTGTGCTCGTTCCAGGATCTTCTCATAAGTCTTAGCACCGCCTGAGATCACATAGGTGCGGATTTCTTCTCTTAGTCCAAATCTGAACCTTTCAGCACGATCGTCAGGATCAGCCACCAGGTTCTTGGCAAATCGGCTGAGCTGGCCGAATTCAGCAGCATACTCTCCCACAGTCATGTTGCCCTGCTTCAGGTTCTGGAATTATCGCTCCATCTCCCGCAACTCTGAAGTTGGGAAGAACTTCCTCTTGAACAACCTCTTGAAGGTGTCCCAGTCAACTTGCCTATCCTGGAGTCGGGGTTCATTCCGATACCAGGTGCTTGCTACATTCTGCAGTTGGAGTCCTACTGCTTCAGCCTTGAGGTCTTCTGGAAGTCAAGCGACGCTCAGGAGATGCTCCATATTGTCGAGCCATTCGTCAGCATAGACGATTCCCTCGGTTCCCTTGAAAGGTCGAGGGTTCTGCTTCTTAAAGCTCTCAATATCGCCCACCTTGGCAATATGATTTCTATTAATTAAATGGCCTTATTATTTCATAAATTGATCCTTAAATTTATGTTTACCTTGGCAGGCCTTGGTTCCTGTTGAGCTGCTTCTCCTCTTTCCAGTGCAGCCATTGCCACGCTATGGGCATTCTCCATGCCTTCTCTCATAATGGTCGTCTGCTCGCGATGAGCTTCAGCTTGAGTTCTCTGGGCTTCTAGCACTCCTCTTAGCAGACCTATAAGGTCAGTGGGGTCCACAGGCACCGGTAGGGCAGCTGGAGTGGGCGAAACCACAGGGGGTTGCATCTCCGTTTGGGAAGATGATGGATCTACCGTTGAAGCGGCAAACAACCCACGAGGTGCATTCAATGGTGTAAAACCCGGACTTAGTTGAGGCGGTGGGGTTTGATCAGGTGTTGACATCCCATCGCCAGCAGGGTTGGTATTGTCAGTGGCCATTCTCTGGAAGGTTTAGGATATAAACATAAGCAAGGTAGCCTATCTATAATCAAACAAAAATATTTAATTATAATATATTTCGGTCCTATGTTGTGGTAAATTAATGTTCTAAATGTTTTCCTAGGTTTTCCTAAGTTGTTGATTACAAAAGGACCTGCATGGGCCACCACTAAAAACATGTCACGACCCGATCCCAATTTCTTGGGTCGACTCGGATCATGCCCAGCCTGCACCGTTGTTGAGACGGCGGCAGTAAGCTGTATCCCATATGCAGGTACAATCAACAACATTTGAAACTATAATTGCCACAATATTTAATTAAACGATAATATAAACTTGTCCATTACAAAGCTTGTCCACAACTTTAACATAACATTTATTTTATTTAAAAGATAAACTAAAACTCCAACTAAGCAGAAGTGTCATCATCATCTATATGGACCTCGTCTGGGAGCACAGCAGGGTACAGCTCCAGATTATATTTACTACTGATCAGTAGCTCTGAGTCATCAATAGAACCTATTGGGTGTGGGGGATCCAGTCAGGAAAGGAGCAAGTACAATTATGAAAATTAACAATTTGCATAATGAATAAAAACTTGCAATATTAAATAATTTTAAAACAATGATTTCCAACTATAAAACAATTGTGATTTGAGTAAGCAGTATCTATGACCGGTTTAGGATGATTCAATTGTATCCTATTGATACGGTCCGGCCTAACCCCGTGTGAAGAGGGGTAAGCTCGCACATTCATTAACTATTTGGCTTTGATCATAGATAACTACACTACTCTCCATTATTCCGATGCAATGATTCAGTATATTACTCTAGGAGAGAGTACGTGTAACAGTTGTGTATTTAACATGCAAAATTTCTAATATTAATTAAACTGCAATTAACCACAACCGTACTTGCCTTGTTTTAAACTGAGAGTCGATGGATGTTCCGAGTAGATGCTAGTTACGCCTTCGAAATCCTACAAATGGAGCATCTATACTTATCAATCTGTATCAAACCAACTAAGTGTGCTAGTTACAATCTCTATTTTCTTTCCTAATAAATTTTATCCTTTTTATTCTAATTAGAACACAATTATCGGATGGTTTACTATTTACAAGAAAACATCAATTTAATCCTTTCTTTTTGGAAAACTTACAATTTATCATTTAAATTGTTAAAACTTTGTATTTTATACATAAAGTTATTATTTATCTAATAAGTGAGAAAATCATGAATTTCCTAATATTTATGAGAATATATATATATAGTTATTCTAACATTTACGTTACACTACCACAACCAGAAAAGAAAATAAAATAAATCCTAATTATTACATCTTTCACAGCATGGTTAAATAAGCAATTGGGCTTATGCCCTTACAACCCGATTTACATAAATTAAAATAAGAGAAAGAAAACGTTAGTCTTGAAAATTACCTACAAAATTAATAATAACTAATAATTAAGAATAAAAATAAAATGAGTCTCAGAACTGGTCCAATCTTCATTTTCAGCTACTCTGCCTCAACGTCCGGACAAACCGGTGCGTTTGCATTTCACTGGGGCCCATATACCGATAAGGTCATCGCCCAAAAATATTATCATTTCCGAAAATCATTTTTAAAAAAAATTATATAATTAATTTTTTTTATAGAAATTTCGGCAGCATTCCCTCTATTTTCGGGATAACCCAAAACTGGGAAACGCTTCCGATACCTGCAAAATAACTCCCGAAACCCGAATTTCAAAGAATATAAATATTTCCAAAACCAACACAGCATTCCCACAATTCCCGAAATCAATTCGGGAAACCCAATAATATTAGAAAATTTCACAGAACCTTATTTCCATAAGAACCTTTCTTAATATTTAACCAAAATCAAAAAAAAAATACTTAACAGAACCATCTTGTAGAGCTTAACAGAACCATCAGAACCGAAAACGAAACCATCAACAATCAAAACTCCTAATCATAATTAAAGAAAATCTTCAGAACATAATCCGAGCTCAATTACAGAGTTAAGAACTCAATTTATATGTCAAATTTGAAACCCAATTTATTCCTAAAAACTTCTCGAAAAACCCGAGAATTTTTCAGAACATTGTTCCGTTAGAAATAACCATCAGAAACAAACCACAGCAATCAGTTCTGAAAACTTTCGGAGAAACCGAAATAGCAACGTAAATATTACGTTGTCAAAAACCGAAATCCCGAAGGATTCGGGGACCAGATTTCATCATTGACAGGTAAATAAATCATTAGGTCAGAGTGTACCGACAACGGAAAATCAAAATGAAGATGATGATGACACTTAACATTTCACATCTCTAAATTTTTTTTTAAAAATGTTTTATGGTTCCAACCGAGTTCGGGTCTGTGTTGACAAACAAAATCCAAGTGAAATTATTTTGAAAAATTAATTTTACACTTAATAAAAATAATACCAATATTTAACTAATTTAAAATTGCCATCTAAATTTATGGGTTTCACAGTTTGACTTCCATGACCTAGTTTTGACCTAGAAATCATATTTCAATTTATATATCAGTAATTATCAATCCAAAACACCAATTGACATTGATATTCCATATTTAGGTCTTCGAGATACTGTTACGGATACCGTTTGCTTTACCTCGGATTCCAGACGAGTACATCTCTGATAATTTTTTATTTATGATATCTTTAATGTTTCTTGTATCTAGTTTAGATATTCTTTATTTCTTGACACATAGTCACATGGATTGGTATTTTTGAATTTCGTTATGAGATGTTATTCCTTGTATATTTTGGTGTACCTTGTGCAAGCCGTGTTGTTGTTCTTGTACTTGTATGGACACTGATTCTAGAGGAGACTAGCTACCTTCTCAAAGAATCCTGTGTCGTAACATACCACGGTTGGATCTACTATACCAGTCGGGGCCGGAGAGTATTAGTGTAGATATATGATCATACCCTCCTTGAATCATGTCTTGTTCCTTGAATAGTATTGATCATACACCGCACGTATAATTAACCAGGCTATTATTCTTGTGCAAATTTCCAAGCCGATCATATGTTAACTAGTGCTTACTCAGATAGATAGTTATTTCTTGATTCTTGTACATGATATTTCTTGCTCTTATATTTACTCACAATATTTCTATATCTTGTTATATTCATGTACCTATTCAATTATCTTGTATTTCTCTATATCTACTGTTATATAGTCTATATCATTTACTTGAACTGTTATTAGAGGTTTGCTTCGCTTCAATCCTAACTGGATATATTTTTCAGATGATATAGAGGAGTGGTGCTCTACCCACTTCGGACCTCAGGATGTAGTGGGAGTAGACTTGGAGACCTTAGCTCAAGAGGGACTAGTTTCAGCAGAGGAGACTCCACTAGCAGCGACTTAGCTGGTTTAGTTATTAGTACTGGATTTGTCTTTAGCTTCTGACAAATTGAGATGTTATTATTTCTGAGACTTATGTTTATGTTGAGATAGTTAGACTCATAGACTTTGGATGTGGATTTAAGTTATGTTTATGTTTCTAGACTTCTCTTGGATTATCATTTCATATCTTTTATGTCATTATCGTGCTATTTATCTTCCATATAGTTTATTATGATTAAGTATGATTATTATTATTATATTGTCCTTCTTTTGGAGTTGATATATCATTGACAGGTTGTGATACATATTCATGAGATGTATTAGTTAGTATTGTTGACCTAGACAGCGTTCTAACGCCAATGTTGTGGCATAGGCTGGACGTACTCACGTACTCGTGCCCTTACATCGGGTACGGGTCGTGACTGAATCGACTTATGCTTTACATCGATTTAATTTACTAGATCTTTAAATCGGCTCAATATTTTCTTTCGGGCCAACATAACACTTGCATCAATTCGACTCAATGCATTCTTTGGGTCAACTTACTTTCCTACATATCTGGAATCCAAAATCTAAAGTCACCATATTCCCTCCTAGTTCCCAATTCTATACTTACCAAACGTGGATAAGGAATCCAAAATCCATTTCCAAAACTTGAACCAAAATTCCTATGGCAATGTTGGTTCGCAGAATTATAGCCTTGGAAAAGGAAAGTCATTTATTTCATGTATTTAGATGACTAAGTGTAACTACTTAAATTTCAAATTTCTATTTTTGAAATCAGGGTCATTATTTTTGAGAGCTTATAAAATTATTTTTCAAATTTATTTGTAGAGTATTTCTAAATCTAATTATTGTTAATAAATAAATAGTTGATTTCAATTTCAGATTGTTTTATTATTAGTTAAATTTCTTGTGAGCCTATCAAACATTGGGCATGGATTGTGGGCTATACGTTTGGGCTAGAAAGTAATAAATGGTTTAGTTAGATTAATTATTGGTTAGTCCTAAGGAATAGATTAGTTACTAATTACTGAATTAGTTAGTGGGTTGGTTAGTGTTAGTGGTTAGTTAGTTAGTAGCCGTTACTAATTACTCCTAGATCTATTACAATTTACACTTTGTGCCATCATGGATTGGAGAGCACTCAATTTTCTACCAATTAAAATATTAGAGACTTCTACTATTTTATTATAAAATTCTCTACTCACTCTCTCTCTCTCTCTCTCTTTCTTGCCACTTTCTCTCTCTTCCTTCTGTTTCGATCAGCCTGTCGCCGCGCTCTACCGTCTGACCGTCGCTCTCCGACCAACCTCGCCGCCTCCACCCCATTGACCGATCAACTCATCACCACTCCTCGGTCACCAACCTCCTCACTCCGTCACTACTGCCTTCACCAGCGCCTCCACTAGTCACCACCACCACCCCTCGCCTACTCCACTAGTCAACACCACCATTAATGTTTGGGCAATATAGTTTATTGGGTTTAATAAATCTTTTGTGCCAATCATTTAGCTTTTAAAATAATAATAATAATAATGTTTAAAGCTTACACTATTTAAGTTTTAATTAAAAACTATTTTGGGCTTTAATGATTGATATTGGACCTTCATTCACAAATAATGTATTTCTGATAAGATTTCTAAATAGATTTATAAATATTCCTAAAATTATATTATTTTAGAATTACTACGATTTATAATTTAAAATGGGGTAAAGTGTGAAAAACCCCTCCTTAGATTTCTGCTTTTTGCACTAAAAGACCCCATGCTCTTAAAATTCATTAAAGATAAAATATACTCATTTTGCCCCCTTTTCGTTAACTGGTGTTAAGTAGGATATGTAATAACCATTTTACCCCTCCCCTCCTCTCTTCCCGCATCTCTCTCCGGTGGCGCGGGGAGGAGGAGGAGGGGGCGGGGAGGAGGAGGGGAACGCGGGGAAGAGGAGGAGGGAGCGGGGAGGAGGTAGGCTGGTCGACGAGGAGGAGGAGGGGGGCTGGCCTACGGGAAGGTAGAGGGGGCTGGCCAGCGAGGAGGAGGAGGCCGACGGGGAGGAGGGAGGCAGGACGGCAGGGAGGAGGAGGCCGGCGGGGAGGCGGAGGAGGGGGCGGGGGAGAAGGAGACGGCGGGAGAAGGAGGGGGCGGGAAGGAGGAGGGGAACGCGAGGAGGAGGAGGAGGGGCGGAGAGGAGAGAGGTTGGCCGGCAGGAAGGATGAGGGGGCGGGGAGGGGGGGCTGGCCTGCGGGAAGGTGGTGGGGGCTGGCCGGCGAGGAGGATGTTGGGTTTTGGTCTTTTTTATTAGGAATTTTAGTCCTACATCGGCTAGACCAAAGGAGTTGTATCTCTATATATTAGCTATGCTATTTTAGAGATGCACATGTGGTATGGAGGTGCACATGGGTGTGCCATGTGGGGTTATTTTTTTAATAGGAAAAAGGCTAAATAAACAATTGAAAGCATTCATGCTTTTTGCTCTTGGGAAATTTATTTCCGTGGGAGCTAAGCCCCGTAGGGGCTTAGCGACTCGGACTCAGACTCGGGCTCATGGGCTCATGAGGCGTAATATGGCATTTTGTTGGCGCACTTTGCACTTAGCACTTAGCACGTCAGCATCGTCGCTAGGCGCATAGTGCAAGCATCGTCGCTAGGCGCATAGTGCACTTAAGTTGCGCTCGTTGCGCGAGCCACTTGCGCGGCCAGGCGCGCTCCCAGGTTACGCGGCCAGGTTGTGCAGGCCAGGTTGTACGGTCAGGCGCACTACCAGGTTGCGCGGCCCAGGTTGCACGACCAGGTGCGCCTCCAATGGCGTGCCCTGTTGCGCGTACAGGTGCGCGCTCAGTTACGCGAGTGGTACAGGATGCACAGGGCACGCAAGTGGCGCAAGTGGCTCAGTACACGTTTAATACGTGGTGTACAAGGCACGCGGGGTGCGCGAGGTGCACAACTTACTTCAGATTGTGCCTATGCATGATCTGAGCGGTTACTGCACGTTCGGAGTAGTTATTACCACGTCTCGAATGTTGTGCTAACCGGACAGTTGCTACTCGGGCCTATAAAAGGCCTCTTCTCTCTCATAGGCAGATGTACAAGGCATATACAGGAGTGATGAAAGTTTACAAGTATTTCTTAGCATAAGTAAATAGAGGCTTTGAGAGAGAAGAGAAGCTTTACACCAGCGTTACTTTTTTACGGGAGTTCGTGTACAATCCGAGGAGTTAGAATAGCAGAAGTGTTCCAAAGTTCTCCGACAAACTTGCTGGTTCCTGGAAGCTATTCGTGTGGGGCGAATATAGCTTTGAGCAACGGTGATCAGTCACTCCAGCAGGATATTCATCAATCTATCGCTCGTCATCTTCATCTTCTTCGCTGCTGTGGATTTTGAAATCTTTTTAGATTATCGTAATATCATATGCTGCTGTAACGAGATCTTCTTAGATCTTCGTTATGCTTGCACAACCTTCCTAGAAGTGTTGCGTTGGAACATTGTTTTTACAATCGTTTCATCTTCTCAGTTTTCCATCAAAAAAATTGTGCCCCGGCAAGAACAATCTCAAAGCTATATTTCTACGATAGAAAACTTTAATGCTTCACTCCTCAATATTGACTTCTGTAAGTTAGAAAAGTTTATTGGAGAGCATTATCAAGTCTGGAAGAGGAACGTTTAGCTCACTCTACAACTCAGAGACATTGATCACGTGCTTCTTGAAAAGGAACCTATTGTTCCAGATACTGGGTCTGCTGCCGCAATCACTGTGGCTACTAAACTTTAGGCCAAGTAGAGAAGGGAGAATAGCATTTGCAGACTGCTTATCCTGAATGTTATGGAGGATTCCCTAGCAGAATCCTACAGTAAGAAAACTATTGCCAGAGACATATAGGAGTCTCTGGAAAAACTGTATGAAGAAGACAAGAACAGGAGCAAGATATTTATGGTTGAAAAATATCACAAATGGCTCTTTGAGGACGAGAAGTCCATGCTGTCGCAGGTGAAGGAATTCCTTAAGCTGCGACAGAAGCTGGAATACGAGGCGATGCCCCTCCCCGACAAGTTTATTGTTGGAGGGATTATCTCGAAGCTCCCCGCTGGGTGGAGTAAGTTCTATGCAAACATACATAGGAGGAAGCTTGAGATCAGCCTTGAAGATCTCTTGCAGGAAATCTATGTTGAGGACCAGATGCGGGCTCAACTGAAGGTGAACGTACTATCCAAGCAAATGGCTAACGCTAATCTTGTTCATACCGAGGAACCAAGGGGAAAGCAGGCAGCTTCCCACAGCTAGAAGAAGGACCCTGACAATCTGAAAGTCAAGGAAACTTCGTTCAAACAAAAGAAGCCAAAGTCACATTTGGCTTGTTTCAAGTGTAGCAAGAAGGGCCACTTCAAGTATGAATGCAAAGCAAAGACCAAGCAATCAGAACAAGGAGAGCCTAGTAAGGTATCTATGATCACTGACGTTGTTGCTATGATTACGCAGGTTGATACGGTAGGGACTGACTCTGATTGGTAGGTAGAAACTGGAGCCACCTGCCATGTCTGCTCCAGCAAAAAGTGGTTCACCACCTGCACACCTACTTCTAAAGTGATTATGGTGGCAAACCAGACACAAGCTGAAGTGCTCGGGATCGGGACGGTGGTGTTGAAGCTGACTGCGGGAAAGTCTCTGACGCTTCAAGGTGTGAAGCATGTACCTGCTATTGCTAAGAACCTGATCTCGGGAGGCCTACTCTGCAATGCAGGCCTTAGGATGGACATCAATGCTGGCCAGATGGTAATGTCTATCAAGGGAACATATTTCGGGAAAGCTTTTTATATCGAAGAAATGTTCAAAATTTAGCTTGTAAATCAGTCCAATGTTATTAATGCAATTACTCCTTCTGCTTATATTTTTGAGTTGTGGCATAATAGACTAGGACATGTTCATTGTAAACGAATAAACAGAATGTCTAGTCTAGGGCTTATCTACAAGTATGGGGATAAGGTAGAGAAATGTGAAGTTTGTGCTCAAACAAAGATCACAAGCAAACCCTTTCCTCGGGTTAATCGAAGTACAGATCTTCTGGAGTTGGTACACTCCGATATCTGTGACTTCAAACAATTCTCTACAAAGATCGGGATGAAGTATTTGATAACTTTCATCGATGACTTCTCAAAGTATGCGTTCATCTACTTGCTGAAGGCTAAAGACAAAGCATTCGAGAAGTTCAAGGAGTTCAGGGCCGAAGCTGAGCGACAGACTGGACAACAACTCAAAAGAGTAAGAAGTGATCGAAGTGGGGAGTACAGGTCTCATGAATTCGCATCATTCTGTAAAGAACATGGAATTATCAATGAGACTACGGCTTCGTACTCTCCTCAATCAAATGGAGTAGCAGAGAGGAAGAACAGAACGTTAATAGAAATAATTAACTCAATATTATTGACTGCGGGTCTTCCTAAGTGCTACTGGGGAGAAGCTGCATTGACGGCCACTTTTGTTCTAAATAGAGTGCCTCATGCAACTTCAGACATTACTCTTCATGAATTCTGGTTCAAGGTCAGACCTAACTTGAATGTCATTCGAGTGTGGGGGTGTTTGGCATATGTCAAGCTTTTAGATCTGAAGATTCAGAAGCTTGGGACAAGGACTAATAAGACGATCTTCTTGGGGTATGCCAAGAAGAGTGATGCTCAGAGATTTCTTGATATTGAGTCAAATCATATCATTGAATCTCGCGACGCAGAATATTTTGAAGACAAATTTGTAAGGCACAAGAATATTGTTCTTGCGAATGTACCGGAGAACAATGAGGGTGCACAGGAAACTGAAGTCTTCAATAAAGATGTGGTCCAAGAAGATGTTGTTGTTGAAACAACGGTTGAACCAGAACTCGCTGAGCCGTCAGCGAAACGTGTGAGGAGGCCGAAGGACTTCGGAAGTGACTTTGTCACCTATTATGTGGAAGCCGATCCGCTTACCTATGATGAGGCGATGAAGACCAGAGACGCAATTTTCTGGAAGGAGGCGATTGACAATAAAATTGATTCCATCACCTCAAATAACACTTGGGTGTTGGTTGATCTTCCTGAAGGAGCGAAACCTATCGGATGCAAATGGATCTTCAAGAAGAAGATGAAAGCAGACGAAACTATTGACAAGTTCAAGGCTTGGATGGTAGCCAAGGGATTTTTTCAGAAGCAGGGGATTGACTACTTTGACACATATGCTCCAGTAGCCTGGATGACAACCATTAGAATGTTGATTGCTCTTACAGCAATACATAAGATGGTGATACATCAGATGGATGTGAAAACGTCTTTCCTAAATGACGAGCTGACCGAAAAGATTTACATACAACAGCCAGAGGGATTTGTCGTCAAGGGTCTTGAAGATATAGTCTGCAAGTTAGTGAAATATTTGTACGGTCTTAACAGGCTCCCAAGATGTGACATAAGAAATTTGACAAAGTTATAAGGTCAAATGGCTACATGGTCTGCGAGACGGACAAGTGTGTTTACACGAAGTTCGCTGATGGAAGAGGTGTGTTCGTTTGTCTGTACGTGGACGACATGCTTATCCTAGGTACAAATATGGGTTGTGTCACTGAGACAAAGAAATTCATCTCGAGCAAGTTCAGTATGAAGGACTTGGGGGAAGCTGATGTGATCTTAGGGATCAAGATCATCCGGACAGACACTGGACTAGCGCTGTCACAGTCTCATTATATTGAGAAAATGATCACTCGTTATGGGTATCGGGATCTTCCAGGGATCGATACGCCGTACAAATATGATCTGAAGCTGAAGCCTAATTCAGGGGAAAGCATTAGACAGCTGGAGTATGCAAGCATAATCGGGAGTTTGATATATGCTACTACTGCCACAAGGCCTGACATAGCTTTTGTCGTGGGAATGCTGAGTCATTTCACGAGCAACCCAGGTGTTGAACACTGGAAAGCTGTGAAACGGGTTTGAGATATCTCAAGAAGACTCAGACATATGCACTGTACTACAGCAGAGATCCGCCGGTAGTGGAGGCTTCAGTGATGCCTGCTGGTGCTCAGAGGTGGAGAGTAAGAGGTCAACAGGTGGATTCATTTTTACTATGGGTGGAGCTGCTATATCGTGGAAGTCAAAGAAGCAGACTATGCTCTCGCGATCATCTATGGAATCTAAGTTCTTTGTACTTGATACCGCAGCAGAGGAAGCAGAATGGATTCGGAAGCTCATGTATAATCTTCCAGTATTTGGGGCACAAATACTGGCGATACCGATATACTGCGACAACCAGGCGACTGCGGCGGTGGCATCAAATAACCTCTTCAATGGAAAGAAGAGGACTGTGTGGTTGAAGCACAAGGCAGTATACGATCTTATCAAGAGAGGTGTCATTGCAGTGATTGATGTTCGGAGTCATGAGAACCTGGCGGATCCGTTCACCAAGGGCCTCAAGCGCCAGCTGGTCGATGACACCGCTTGTAAAATGGGCTTGAAGGTATTCTGATATTGTATTATTGTATTCCTACCAGAAAGTTTTATGCTAATAGTTCAAAGCGAAATCTACTAGGCATCTAGCTTTCGGTTCAAGGGAGGACCACTAATCGGAAGAATATCAGGAATGGTGGGTACATATTCTATTGGGCATGGACAGGTTACGGACCTACAACCACTGTTGTCTACTGTTGTTTTCTGTGAAAAACGGATCCTGTGGGAAGGTTGGCTTAAATGCCTTAATGAGTTCTCAGGCAGAGTGAATGCCTGGTGTGCTTTACAGGAAGCACGGTAGAACAGCACTGCAAGGAGTGAAACTCCATGCTACTATGGGGTGACTCCACCATGAGGTTCCCAGGCATAGGGTAATGTCTCGGCTTTGCTAGCCAAGTCACAGCGGTGTAGCACCGCAAATAGGCAGTTAGCCTAATATTGTACGTTAAAATAAAGAGGGGTGTAATCAGCACTACAAAGAGGAGGAGTTCCTCATGTTACAGTGGCACGACACCACGATGAGGTACCCAGTTAGGGATAAAGCCCCGGCCTTGCAAGCCTTGTCGTTGCGGCATAACACCGCAAGGGAGCCTAAGGCTTCATACTGGATAGTTTGGCACTACAAAGAGGCGGTTGCCTCATGCTACAGTAGTATGACACTACGATGAGGTTCCCGTTACGAGGTAAGGCCTCGGCTTTAAGCCATGTCATAGCGGCGTAGCACCGCAAAGGAAGCGCAAAGCGCTTCATGCCATGTCTCTTTATAATGAACTCACATATAGTGTATGGACAAAGAGATATCAGGCCGTCTCTTGAGGGTAAACTTGTAGACACCCAAAATTATACACTAAAACCAGGCTGGCACAAGACCTTTAATGTGTAGCTAGAAGCACATGTAACTACATTATGTGAGTGGAAAGAATTTCAGCTATGGTGCCGAATTCAAGGCTTAGTCTATTCTTGTATTATAGTCTGTTGTTTGACCCATGCGAAAAGATTCAAGTCGTCAACGACATCTCTCCTAATGCATAATGGACAGTTACTGTGGGAAACACTTATACCCATATATAGAGATATGTGGGGGATTGTCGGGTTTTGGTCTTTTTTATTAGGAATTTTAGTCCCACATCGGCTAGACCAAAGGAGTTGTATCTCTATATATTAGCTATACTATTTTAGAGATGTACATGTGGTGTGGAGGTGCACATGGGTGTGCTATGTGCGGTTATTTTTCTAATAGTAAAAAGGCTAAATAAACAATTGAAAGCATTCAGGCTTTTTGCTCTTGGGAAATTTATTTCCATGGGAGCTAAGCCCCGTAGGAGCTTAGCGACTCGGACTCGGGCTCATGGGCTCATGAGGCATAATATGGCATTTTGTTGGCGCACTTTGTACTTAGCATGTCAACATCGTCGCTAGGTGCATAGTGCGCTTAAGTTGCGCTCGTTGCGCGAGCCACTTGTGCGGCCAGGCGCGCTGCCAGATTGCATGGCCAGGTTGCGCAGGCTAGATTGTACGGCCAGGCGCGCTACCAGGTTGTGCGGCCCAGGTTGTGCGACCAGGGGTGCGCCCAGTGGTGTGCCCAGTTGCGCGCACAGTTACGCGGGTGGCACAGGGTGCGCAGGGTGCACAGGTGGCACAAGTGGCTCAGTGCACGTTTAGTACGTGGTGTATAAGGCGTACAGGGTGCGCGAAGTGCGTAACTTGCTTCAGATTGTGCCTGTGCATGATCTGAGCGGTTACTGCGCGTTCGGAGTGGTTATTACCACGTCCCAAATGTTGTGCTAACCGGGCAGTTGCTACTCGGGCCTATAAAAGGTCTCTTCTCTCTCACAGGCAGATATAAAAGTCATATACAGAGAGTGACGAAAGTTTACAAGTGTTTCTTAGCACAAGTAAACAGATGCTGTGAGAGAGAAGAGAAGCTTTGCACCAGCGTTGCTTTTGTACTGGAGTCTGTATACGATCCGAGGAGTCAGAAGAGCAGAAGTGATCCAAAGTTCTCCGACGAACTTGCTGGTTCCTGGAAGCTATTCGTGTGGGGCGAATATAGCTTTGGGCAATGGTGATCATTCACTCCAGCAGGATATTCATCCATCTATCGTTTGTCATCTTCATCTTCTTCGTTGTTGTAGATTATGAAATCTTTTAGATTCTCGTAATATCATATGCTACTGTAACGAGATCTTCTTAGATCTTTGTTATACTTGTGCAACCTTCCTAGAAATGTTGTATTGGAACATTATTTTTATAATTGTTTTATCTTCTCAGTTTTCTATCGAAAAAATTGTGCCCCGGCAAGAACAGTGGAGGAGGCCGACGGGGAGGAGGGGGCTGGCTACGTGGAGGAGGAGAGGGCTGGCCACGGGGAGGAGGAGGGGACTGGCCGACGAGGAGGAGGAGGAATGGGGGCAGGGATGAGGGGGGAGGCGGGGGGCTGGCCGGAGTGAGGAGGAGGGGCTGGCCGGAGGGAGGAGGGAGGAAGGAGGAAGGGAGAGGTTAGGGAAGGGGGCTGGTAGGAAAAGGGAGTGGGTAGTTTAGGTTTTTTTTTTAATGGTATTAATGGCCATTTCTAACGGTCAACAGAAGGTAGGGGGCTTTTCGAGCAAGTCATAGATTACAGGGGTCTTTATTTGCTAAATTTGACTAAAAGGTCTTTCTACGTAAAAGGTTCAAATTTAACGAGGAGTTTTTTGCAATTTACCCTTTAAAATATCCTAACTAAGATTCTAAATAGTTTGTAAAATAATTTCTAAATATGAACTCTAAAAGAGCTATACATATTTTCCCTAATAAGTATGTTATGTTTGGCTATGAGATTAAATATTCTTAAATCAAGCTTACTTTTATGACTAAATGCTAATTTCTAACCGTTGTTAATCAAATCATTTTCCTTTACTTTTGTGAATGCGGACTCCTATATTGATCACGATAATCGTGCATACCACCAAATCTGGACTTTTATATATCAAACTGGAATATTTTTACTATTCTGGACTCAATGGAACTGTCTGACTCATCGTTCGGGGTCATTTATTGGACTTTAGCTTCTAAGCTATTATGTGTCGACAAATTCATGTCGCACACATCGACTTCAAACATCCGAGGCAAGTACTTACAACGATTGCTTTCATTTCATGATAGTTACTGTATTTTACGATCTAGATGAGCATGCCTTGATTATTGTCATGATTTCCACACGAGATTAGTGTTGTGAATTCCATTTCATGTTTACCATGTTTTCATGTTTACCGTGTTTGTCGTGATCATATTTCATGTTGTACATTGGATCCATGATTACTAGCTGGACATGAAATACTTTAGTATATATGTGATCAAAACCTCATACTCCGTATTCCGTGCCTGATAACTAATCATACCTTACACATATGATTGAGCCTGAAAATGCCTGATAGCTAATCATACATTTACACGTATGATTGAGCCTTGTCATGCTCCAGAACCAGAATACTGGCAAGTAGAGACGGACCAGGCCAACTACGTATACCAAAGTACTCCAGTACTCCGAACTAACGTATAAGTTGTATAGATATGGGGGTTACTACTACAATCCAACAGGCAATCCTAGATCAAGAATCCTAGGTATCTCAATTACAGGCAAATATGCAAAGCACAAGAAGTATGATCATCAGACATAAAATAGTAAAGCATCCCAAACTATATATACATGGATGACCATGAAGCTAGTAATACAATATAAAGAACTAGCAAGAGGAATAGTCATACATGATTAGCTCTAGCTATAGTCTAGAATAACACAAATCATGTTTAGGCCCGTAGGCTAAATGTCAAGATCCAAAACACGAGCTAAACACGCGCTCGGAGGCTAAATGCCATAAAAGAATAATGTATATAACTAGTGGGAGGATGATATAGGAAAACCTACTAAGGTACTCTGGTGCTCAGTGTAGTCACCGTCGAGTAGATGGTACGAAAGATCCTTCGGGCTCCTCTATCAGATCTGGCCAAACAAAACCAATGGGGTCAGACCCCCAATAGCAAGTACCAGAAAGGAAGCCAAACTATAAACTAAAACTAGCAATAACAAACATAGCAATGGATAGAGACAGAAATAAATAAATGCAGATCGAGACTCATGCACTACCAATGCACTTATCCCGAGAATAGAAAAAACAATAAGCAAAGCAACAAGGAACATAAGGTAAATAATATGTGACATAATGTAAACTATGGACATGTGAGCATGTAAGATAACTGGGACATATTATCATGACCCGCTTCTGAATAATCGGACACGAGTCAGACACGCCCAGCCTTCATCGTTAGACACGACGAAGTAAGCTGTACCAATCAAGGAAAGATTTAAATTCTTCTATGCTTCAGCAGTAGCATATTGTTCCATGGAGCTCAGATAATCATGAACAAGTATGAAATCACAGCATCTATAAATGTATCCCAAACCCAGAGTAAAGTACAAGTCTCAGAATTTTATTACATTCCAGCAAAATGAAAGGTAGAGTCTACTAGCCTCAAAATACATGGAAAATGTAAAGTGCTAAAGGTAAAGCTCTAGGCTTCTGCGGCCTCTAAGTCGAGAGCAACTCTAGCTAGCTCTCCTACATCAACTGGCTCTCGGCCATAATAAGTATCGCACAGGGCCTCCAACTCACCTGCAATATATCCTATTCAGGAGCGGAGCAAAGTACAGTTCTAGGTAATGAACAAGACATCATGATATGAAAGTACAAGGGAAATGGTATGTAAAGTACAAGAAAGAACATGGTGTGTAAAGTACAAAAAAGAACATGGTGTATAAGCACATGAAAGAACATGGTATGTAAGAACATGAAAGAACATGGTATCTCAGGAATCATAGGAACTAAGTACATGATATATCTCCTGAACATGTGTGTACAATATTTGAAATATAACTAAGTATGTGACCGGCTAGGGGTAAACACATGAAAGCATATGAAGTACATGAAAGCACATAAATGGTACGGCTTAGAACCCGCATGCACGATGCGGGGTCTAAGCTAAACACACATGAGTTGTTTCTTGGAATTCGTCAAATAAATAGTATATTTCCCCTCCCCAGGTACAAGTAATAAGAACAAGAAACATGAGCACCAGAAAAACATGTCGTGTCGCAGTGTGTCAATCAAGGAAGCACATGATATAATGAAATGTACAAGACCATAGAGTGTACTTGCCATGCTCCAGGAAAGTATGGGTGAAGATCGGAGCTAGATGTCCTCCTGTATTTAATAATGTGTACAAGTTGATTAACATCTATACAAGTTTTAGTTTAGGGATTCCAACTTCTTACATACCTTGCTATAGAGTTATTAATATAAAAAAAATCTATAATCTAAGCTAGTAAGAAATCTAGGTTGCAAATTCTATATATATATATATATATATATATATATATATATATATATATATATATATATATATATATATATTGGTATAAACCATAAGTTCGACTTTACTACACGTGTTACCTATAGACAGATTGACATTACAAAAAAAATGTAGTTGATAAGAAATATGTACTCTATTATACCGTACATACTAACCTTATAGCAGTTTAACAGCAGATAGTATGCTCAGCTTATTTAAACAAAGGAAGTTTAAAGAGTGGTATAAAAAAAGAGTTTTGAACTATTAACCAACCTGGACTTGTGGTTCAGAAAAATAGGGTGTATCTGTTAACCACTAAGTCACTGCTCAACACCTCAACCAAAACATAGGAATACTAAATGCAGCTAGGCTCGATATAGACTCATTAATTCGTAGTGATACAAAAATCCTCAAGTTTAGTTGAAACTGAACTGAGATCACCATCCTAATCCCACCTTATCACATGCCCGGCCCATTGCCAATAATTCAGCCATCAACACATACACAATTAACCCCCTATGTTACTGACTTTCTCCAAGTTGATATCTCCGGATTAGGAGCACAACAATTAGGAGAAAGGATCACAACATATCCAAGAATTGTATATTTAAACAACCCCAACTACAACTAAATTTATAAACAATTTGAGAAGGAAAAATCAAAGGAACTACAACTAAATATACAGACAATTTGAGAAGGAAAAATCAAAGGAAACAATTATACAACCAAATCGAGAATTGAAAATAAAACAAAGAAAAACAATCACTGCTCCAACCCAGCAGAGTTCCGCACCCATTCCTGCATCAACGCATACTGCGTGGATACAACAGTACTAGACACATGTACACGAACTGATCTGGACACACCACTTCAAAAAATCGGACACGATTGCCAGGTACAATTGAAATCCATCAATTCGAAACTCCCGACAACCCATTCCTCTGGACACGGACACGACCGCTCCTACACTGACTGCAACCCGAACTAAACTCCGTTATTCACTATTAATTAACCAAGAGTAAGCAAGAGGACATGTTAGTACCTGATGGTGCTAAGTCCAGATGGAATCAAGACACTCTCACGAAGCAGACACGGCCTAACGTGTCCCGTTCACTGCTGTATTCCAGGCTCGGACAAAACATCGAACACGTAACGGTCAGCGGCTTACAAACTGATCTGAATTCCCTGTTCCTACAATCAAATAGAATATAGAAATTGTTCAGATTACCACGAATTGCTTCATCAATCCAATTCCAGACTACGAAATTTCCATTGAACTCAGAAATTCAAATTGACAAATCGAAATCAATTCTTACCGAATCTAGGTTGAGGATTTGAATTTGTATAGAATATCAGCTCAAAGTTAATTGATCGAATCTAAAAAATATGTAAGGATTTATGAGAAATGAAGAGATCAGAGATCTAGAATGATTCAAACTTCAAATTCCCGAAAACTCAGTGATGAATCAAAAATTTCAAAAATATAAAACCCGAAATCAAATCGGCTCACCTTAGTCGAGCTCGTTGAGCAGAAGGTCAAAAACTTGAGCGATCCATCCGATGATCTAGATCTAGAGTTTAAACGAGATTCAGAAACAGAGGAGATCATAGGTCGCGATTCAACCTCAAAGAAAATTTAGGGTTCCGACAAGGAACCCACCGATCATTTCCTTCCCTGACTGGATAAGATCGAACACGCGGAGAACTCCACGTCAATAGAGTAGATCGGTTCACCTCCACTGTCAGCCGCGAACAAAGACGTCGGATATCCTCGTGGTCGTCGTCGGTCGGGGTCGTGTGCTGAGTGCACAGCTGCACAGGCGCTGCTACTGAAGGTGTCTCCGCCTCCTAGTCGCCGAAGAGGAAGGTTTGTGCCGCCGCCATCATCTTCAAAGCTTCGGTGGAGGGGTTAGGTCAGACGAAAATTAATTGGAAGGAGAAGAAACTCTGAGCTCAATGAACTGGAGAGTCTCTCTCTCCAGAGCTCATTAAAAAGGAAAAAAAATAGAAACTTGCTATAAAGTCCCCCCGCTCAAAACAATCATTCAAAAGACCCCCTCCCCTTTTCGGATATTACAAAAATGCTGAAAAACCAGTTAAAACTTTTTGAAAAAAAAATGAGGGGACCACAAGTTGGTTGTAACAACTTTTTAAAATTGAAATTTCTCCTAAATTAAATTCCCTCCAAAATAGATCATCAAAATTATTAATTAAAAATATATTAACCTTTTTATTTGAAAGCTAAATCAACGATTGCTATTTTTAGAAATCAATTTTTATTTTTTCTCAAAACCGGGAAGTGGAGTTACAAATCTCCCCTTCTTAAAAAAATTTTGTCCTCAAAATTCGAAGACCCAAAAATAAATCCCAGTAAATCACAAAAGATCCAAACACCAGTCATTTATTAAAAATAGAATTTTCCAAAGAAACTGAGTACAATCAAATCAATCAAACAGATTGGGATAGTGCTCCCGCATCTCGTCCTCGCGCTCCCATGTGGACTCTCCTGGAGAGTGGTGTCTCTACATGACGCAGATAAGTAGAATAACCTGATTATGTAGTCGCTTCTCCCTCTTATCAAGGATCTCCACTGGCTGCTCCTTGTAGGTCAAGCTCGGACCCACCTCTAGCTCTGAATAGTCCACCACATGGCTCGGATCTGGAATGTAGCGACAAAGCTGGGACACGTGGAAAATATCGTGCACTCCCTCTAGGCTAGCTGGGAGCGCAAGCCGATAGGCCACCTTGCCAATCCGTGCCGTCATGTCGAAAGGCCCGATGTACCTCGGACTGAGCTTTCCGCCTCTGCCAAATCTGATGACGCCCCTAGTCGGTGAGATCTTCAGGAACACTCTATCTCCAACCGCGAACTCCAGTGGCCGTCTGCTGCTGTCCGCCCAGTACTTCTGCCGATCCTGTGCAACTCTGAGACGCTCTCTGATCAGCCTGACTTTTTCAGCTGAGTCTACCACCATCTCTGGCCCAAACAAAGCTCTTTCGCCAACGTCGTCCCAAGATAGAGATGTACGACATCTCCACCCATATAGTGCCTCGAACGGGGTCATCTCGATGCTAGCCTGATAACTGTTGTTATAGGCAAACTCTACTAGATGCAAATGATCCTCCCACGAATCATCGAAATCAAGTGTGCAAACCTGCAGCATATCCTCTAATGTCTGAATAGTCATCTCGGACTGCCCGTCCGTCTGTGGATGATAAGCGGTACTGAACTTTAACTGCGACCCCAAGTTCAGCTGTAGACTCCTCCAAAAGTGTGATATGAAACGATTGTCCCTGTTTGAAACAATGCCAACTGGTACTCCATGAATCCGTATAATTTGTCGTATGTAGAGGTCTGCAGCTTCACGGTCGACAGCCCAACCTTGAACGAAATAAAATGAGCAGACTTCGTCAGTCTGTCCACGATCACCCAAATAGCATCCTTGCCACTGGGAGTACGCGGTAATCCAGAGACGAAGTCTATGGTGATATGCTCCCACTTCCATTCCGGAATAGGTAAAGGCTGGAGTAATCCTGCTGGTCTCTGGCGCTCCGTCTTGACTTGCTGGCACACAAGGTATCTGGAAACAAATCTGGCAACCTCTTTCTTCATCCCATACCACCAAACATACTCCCGTAGATCCTTGTACATCTTGGTAGACCCAGAATGAATAGAATACTGCGATTGGTGGGCCTCCTGCATCACTTCCTCCCGTAAGTCCTTGGGCACACACAACTGGTTCCCGTGCCTCAAAGATCTGTCCTCCGCAATAGTGAAGTCGTCAAGCAATCCTGTCTCCGTCTGAGCTCTAAGACATCGGAGTCCTTCATCAAGAAACTGGGTCTCCTTGATCTTCTCTAACAATCCTGACTGTATCTGTATGTGCATCAGCTGTCCTCCTACTCTTGGTAGAACAATCTCAATCCCAAGCTTCTCAAGATCTTCTAGAAGATGCCGGTCCATAGTGAGTAACATAGCAACAAGATATCGACTAAGAGCATCTGCCACCACATTCGCCTTCCCAGGGTGGTACTACGAATTGATGTCAAAATCCTTTATGAGTTTCAGCCATCTGTGCTGCCTCATATTTAGCTCCTTCTGAGTAAAGACATACTTCAGACTTTTGTGGTCCGTGAAGATGTCTACTCTCTCCCCATACAAATAGTGCTTCTACAGTTTCAAGGCAAAAATGACTGCTGCAAGCTCCAAGTCATGTGTGGGATTATTCTTCTCATGAGGCCTCAACTGTCTAGAAGCATAAGCAATAACCCTCTTGTTCTGCTCAACCACACATCCCAAGCCTTTCCCTGAAGCATCGCTGTAGATGATGGATCCTTCCGATCCAGATGGCAAAGCTAGAACTGGTGCTATCGTGAGTCTTCTCTTCAATTCTTTAAATGCTGACTGGCAGACGTCGCTCCAGATGAACTCCTCGTCCTTCCGTGTAAGCTTGGTCATAGGCTCTGCAATCCTGGCAAAATCTTTCACAAACTTCCTGTAGTATCCTGCTAGACCCAGAAAACTACGAATCTCTGCTACTGACATGGGGAGGTGCCCATGCTTCCACTGCTTCAAACTTCTTGGAATCCACAGAAATCTCCTCTCCAGTCACCACATGCCCTAGAAACTCCACTCTGTCCAAGACAAACTCACACTTCGAGAGTTTCCCGTACAGCTTCTCCTTCCGTAAAATCTCTAGCACAATCCGCAGGTGCTCCACATGCTCCTCCACGGTCTTCGAATATATCAGAATATCGTCAATAAAGACTATGACAAACTTGTCCAGATACTTATAAAAAACTTTATTCATCAAGTTCATAAACACTGCGGGGGCATTGGTGAGTCCGAACGACATCACCAGAAACTCATACTGGCCGTATCGGGTGTTGAAAGCTGTCTTCGAAATATCCTGCTCTCGCACCTTTATCTGGTGATATTCTGACCGAAGATCAATCTTGAAAAAGACCTTCGCTCTACTAAGCTGGTCAAACATCTCATCAATCCGCGGCAAAGGGTATTTATTCTTGATGGTGATGTTATTGAGTGCACGGTAATCAATACACATCCTCATCGTCCCATCCTTCTTGGGCACGAAGAGTACTGGTGCTCCCCAGGATGAAGCACTGGACCGAATAAAACCTTTGCCCTCCAACTCATCAATCTGAGCCTTCAACTCTGCAGCTTCCTTCGGGTTGATCTTGTAACAATGCTGGGACTTTGGCGCTGATCCGGGCGCTAGGTCGATGCTGAACTCCATATCTCGATCTGGCGACAATTCTGGCGGATGCGGCAACTCCTGGTCTTCTTCAATTGCTCCGAAGTAGATTCCCTCTGGCCTTTCTGTAACTCGTCTGCTGATCTTGAATGGTAGAACTCCTGGCAGGCTGAAGATCACCTTTCCCTCATGACAGTCTATTACGGCAAACTGCTCGCTCATCCAGTCAATGCCGAGGACTATATCAAATCCGGGCAGTGGCATCACTAGAAGTCGAGCCCTAATCTCTCTCCCAGCAATAGTGATAGGGCATTCCACCATCTCACTCACTGGCACTACCTCTCCTCTTGTCATAATCCGACAGTTCCTCCTAGTGGGCTTGGGTGTGAAGCCGTGTCTATGCAGAAACTCATATGATATGGGTGGCTCCAGAATCAAACAATTCAATAGCAGGGAAAGAATATAAAAGTATAGAACCTGTGATCACATCTGGTACTGTCTCGTCCTCCTCAACTGCAGCCATGACATAAGCACGTTCCTGCTGCGGTCCTCTCCTCTACTGACACTGTACAAACTGCTGCTACTGAGTGGGTAAAGCCGGTCCCCTCTGTGGTGCAGCTGGTAGAGCTCTGGGTGGTACAGGTGGTGGTCCTCTAGCTCCTCGGGGTCCTCCTGCTAGTCGAGCTGTAGCCTGAGCGCAGTCCCTCATCTGATATGCATCTGATCCGTAAAAGAGGCAAAGTCCCAGCCTCTTGCGGCACTCGTCGATATGGTGTCCGGGGCGATGAAAAAAGGCACAACTAGTCGCCAGATGTTATCTCTGATGCTGATGTGCAGGAGCTCTGGCTGGACGGTGATGCTGCTGCTGCTGCTATGGCCTCGCCTGAATCTGAGTCTGGACTCTCTTCGCTGGTGCCTGGAAACTGCTGCTATCCAAATTCTGGTCCCTCTTCAGACTAGGATCTCCTTCCTTCTCTACAGCCTGAGCAATCTTGAGGATGCTCGTATACGTCGTCGCCTGACTAATCGCCACCGCGTGTCGTAGCTTCCCGTTGAGACCTTTCTTGAATCTCCAAGCTCTGTCCTCCGGTGCCCTGACTAGGTTCTCTGTAAACCTGCTGAGTCTAATAAACTCTGAAGTGTACTGCGCAACCGTCGTAGTCCCCTGCTGCAGCATCTCGAACTGCATCCTCAGCTCATCCCGCTCCACATCGGAGAAAAACTTCTCCTTGAACAGAGTTTTGAAATCTGCCTAAGACACCTGAGGCTCTGCCAACTGGGGCTCCTTCCGATACCAAGCTCTGGCCAAATCGAAGAGTCGCATACTAGCCACCTCCTTCAGGTTATCCGAAATCTGTGCTATTTTTAAGGTCCTCTCCGCATTCTCCAGCCATTCGTCTGCATAGACGATCCCTTCGTTGCCCCAGAAGTCCATCGAACAGAGGTTCTGGTACTCCTTGGCCGTCCCTGGTCTCGGTGCTGCTGCTGCACGTGCTGCTGGAACTGGTGCTGCCGGCTCTCTGGTCCTGAGTGCGTCGACGACAGTCGCTCTGACAATCGCTCTAAATAATATGTGACATAATGTAAACTGTGGACATGTGACCATGTAAGATAACTGGGACATATTGTCACGACCCGCTTTCGAATAATCGGACACGAGTTGGACACGCCCAGTCTTCATCGTTAGACACGACGAAGTAAGCTGTACCAATCTAGGAAAATCTAACCAGTTAATCATGAACAAGTATGAAATCACAGCATCTATAAATGTATCCCAAACCCAGAGTAAAGTACAAGTCTCAGAATTTTATTACATTCCAGCAAAATGAAAGGTAGAGTCTACTAGTCTCAAAATACATGGAAAATATAAAGTGCTAAAGGTAAAGCTCTAGGCGTCTGCGGCCTTTAAGTCGAGATCAACTCCAGCTAGCTCTCCTGTATCAACTGGCTCTCGGCCATAATAAGTGTCGCACAGGGCCTCCAACTCACCTGCAACATATCCTATTCAGGAGCGGAGCAAAGTATAGTTCTAGGTAATGAACAAGACATCATGATATGAAAGTACAAAGGAACATGGTATATAAAGTACAAGAAAGAACATGGTGTATAAAGTACAAGAAAGAACATGGTGTATAAGCACATGAAAGAACATGGTATGTAAGAACATGAAAGAACATGGTATCTCAGGAATCATAGGAACTAAGTACATGATATATCTCCTGAATATGTGTGTACAATATTTGAAATATAACTAAGTATGTGACCGGCTAGGGGTAAACACATGAAAGCACATGAAGCACATGAAAGCACATGAATGGTATGGCTTAGAACTCGCGTGCACGATGCGGGGTCTAAGCTAAACACACCTGAGTTATTTCTTGGGTTTGGTCACATAAATAGTATATTTCCCCTCCCCAGGTATAAGTAATAAGAACAAGGAACATGAGCACCAGAAAAACATGTCGTGTCGCAGTGTGTCAATCAAGGAAGCACATGATATAATGAAATGTACAAGACCATAGAGTGTACTTACCTTGCTCCAGGAAAGTACAGGTAAAGATCGGAGCTAGATGTCCTCCTGTATTTAATAATGTGTACAAGTTGATTAACATCTATACAAGTTTTAGTTTAGGGATTCCAACTTCTAACATACCTTGCTATAGAGTTATTAATATAAAAAAAATCTATAATCTAAGCTAGTAAGAAATCTAGGTTGCAAATTATATATATATATATATATATATATATATATATATATATATATATATATATTGGTATAAACCATAAGTTCAACTTTACTACACGTGTTACCTATAGACAGATTGACATTAGAAAAAAAATGTAGTTGATAAGAAATATGTACTGTATTATACCGTACATACTAACCTTATAGCAGTTTAACAGCAGATAGTATGCTCAGCTTATTTAAACAAAGGAAGTTTAAAGAGTGGTATAAATAAAGAGTTTTGAACTATAAACCAACCTGGACTTGCGGTTCAGAAAAACAGGGTGTATCTGTTAACCACTAAGTCACTGCTCAACACCTCAACCAAAACACAGGAATACTAAATGCAGCTAGGCTCGATATAGACTCATTAACTCACAGTGATACAAAAATCCTCAAGTTTAGTTGAAACTGAACTAAGATCACCATCCTAATCCCACCTTATCACATGCCCGACCCATTGCCAATAATTCAGCCATCAACACATACACAATTAACCCCCCATGTTACTGACGTTCTCCAAGTTGATATCTCCGGATTAGGAGCACAGCAATTAGGAGAAAGGATCACAACATATCCAAGAGTTATATATTCCAACAACCCCAACTACAACTAAATTTACAAACAATTTGAGAATGAAAAATCAAAGGAACTACAACTAAATATACAGACAATTTGAGAAGGAAAAATCAAAGGAAACAATTATACAACCAAATCGATAATTAAAAACAAAACAAAGAAAAACAATCATTGCTCCAACCTAGCAGAGTTTCGTACCCATTCCTGCATCAACGCACACTGCATGGATACAACAGTATTGGACACACGCACACGAACTGATCTGGACACACCACTTCAAAAAATAGGACATGATTGCCAGGTACAATTGAAATCTATCAATTCGAAACTCCCTGTATCCCATTCCTCTGGACACGGACACGACCGCTCCTACACTGACTGCAACCCGAACTAAACTCCGTTATTCACTATTAATTAACCAAGAGTAAACAAGAGGACATGTTAGTACCTGATGGTGCTGAGTCCAGATGGAATCAAGACACTCTCACGAAGCAGACACGACCTAACGTGTCCCGTTTACTGCTGTGTTCCAGGCTCGGACAAAACTTCGAATACGTAACGGTCTTCGGCTTACAAACTGATCCTAATTCCCTGTTCCCACAATCAAATAGAATATAGAAATTGTTTAGATTCCTATGAATTGCTTCATCAATCCAATTCCAGACTACGAAATTTCCATTGAACTCAGAAATTCAAATTGACAAATCGAAATCAATTCTTACCGAATCTAGGTTGAGGATTTGAATTTGTATAGAATATCATCTCAAAGTAAATTGATCGAATCTAAAAAAAATATGTAAGGATTTATGAGAAACGAAGAGATCAGAGATCTAGAATGATTCAAACTTCAAATTCCCGAAAACTCGGTGATGAATCGAAAATTTCAAAAATATAAAACCCGAAATCAAATCGGCTCACCTCAGTCGAGCTCGTTGAGCAGAAGGTCAAAAACTTGAGCGATCCATTCGATGATCTAGATCTGGAGTTCAAACAAGATTCAGAAACAGAGGAGATCATAGGTCGTAATTTAACCTCAAAGAAAATTTAGGGTTCCGACGAGGAACTCACCGATCGTTTCCTTCCCTGACTGGAGAAGATCGAACACGTGGAGTACTCCACGTCAATAGAGTAGATCGGTTCACCTCCACTGTCAGCCGCGAACAAAGACGTCGGAGATCCTCGTGGTCGTCGTCGGTCGGGGTCGTGTGCTGAGTGCACTGCTGCACAGGCGCTGCTACTGAAGGAGTCTCCGCCTCCTAGTCACCGGAGAGGAAGGTTTGCGCCGCCGCCATCGTCTTCAAAGCTTCGGTGGAGGGGTTAGGTCAGACGGAAATTAATTGGGAGGAGAAGAAACTCTGAGCTCAATGAACTGGAGAGTCTCTCTCTCCAGAGCTCAGTAAAAAGAAAAAATGGAAACTTGCAATAAAGTCCCCCCGCTCAAAACAATCATTCAAAAGACCCCCTTCCCTTTTCGGATGTTACAAAAATGCTGAAAAACCAGTTAAAACTTTTTGGAAAAAAAATGAGGGGACCACAAGTTGGTTGTAACAACTTTCTAAAATTGAAATTTCTCCTAAACTAAATTCCCTCCAAAATAGATCATCAAAATTATTAACTAAAAATATATTAACCTTTTATTTGAAACCTAAATCAACAATTTCTATTTTTAGAAATCAATTTTTATTTTTTCTCAAAATCGGGAAGTGGAGTTACACATATGAGCATGTAAGATAACAGAATAGAACAACAAATGATAAGATGACTTAGGAACTATTCTGAAACCCAAGTTACAACCCGTAAACCAAACAAAAATTGGGGTTGTAACCCTTCTCCTGAACAGAACTTAGTCTCTAATTATTTACCGACAAAAGTAAAGCGTAAACAATAATATAATAAAATAAATAAATCCAGACACTGCCTAGACAAAACTAGACTAGACTGGACTCTATACAACAATCACGGCTATGCAAGGAGTACGACTTTATACATTAGCTAACTAGGGTTATCACAATCCTAATTACTAATATATGCACTTTTGAGAAATCCAATCCAGTTACCTGTCCTGCAGACTACCCGACTCATCCAGGCCAAAAGAAAATAAGTATAGCAGACACACCGCAGTAAGATACGTGTGTCCTAAGGAAGTGCCCCACTCGACGGTGTGCTGCAAGAGTGCTCATCATGACAGATAGCTCCAAATCCCATGTATATATATATATATATATATATATATATATATATATATATATATATATGAAAAATTTTAATACATCTAATGTAAAAATTTGTATCGATACATCCCAAATCTGAATCATTAGATGTTGATCCAATGGTTCAGATTAAAGACGAAGTCAAAGTAACATGTAAAGTCAAAGTCAAAGTAAACAACTTTCACAATTTCTAATACATTTTCAATGCAATTGTTTGGGATGTATTGATACATCTCATGTATTGTAGAAGGACCCGTACATATATATATATATATATATATATATATATATATATATATATATATATATATATATATATGTGTGTGTGTGTGTGTGTGTGTGTGTGTGTGTGTGTGTGTGTGTGTGTGTGTGTGTATAGACCGGAACAAGAAGGGTTGCAGGGTAACTAGAAAATTCTTTCCTCCCAATGATCTAGATAATCAAGCTAGTTATTAATCCTTAATATTTTCATTCGGGTTTTCGAGTGTGGCATTCTGCAAAATCCATCCTGGACATGGTATGCAAGACTGGATAATACAAAAAAGTGCACTATAACAAACAACAACAAGAAAATATAATAAATTAGAAGCTATGAGTGCACTACGACGAGCCACTATAAAGATATCGGGAGTGTGCCATGACATACTACTATCATATAAGGAAGAAAAAAGACATGTAACATGAGTGCGCCACGACGAGCTACTATCTAGTAAGTGAAGAAGACATGTAACATGGGTGCGCCACGGCGGGCCACTATCAAGATTATCAATATGAGATCATGTTGTCAAGTTCAATATTAACAAGTTATCAAGTCGGGTCGTCGCAAGTTAGGCCAAGTACAGAAAACATGCCAAGAAGATCAAGAACTATGATTGAAATTATCAGTCGCATATGAACTCCAATTAAGGTAAAACAAGAAGATTCTTAAAGCCAAGTTAGAGATCTACAACTTCATATTTTGAGTTTTATAATATTTTTGCTACAAAACAGCTTAAACAGACAAAAATGGCTAAGTACAGGAAAATACAGTACAGTCTGTACAGAAAAAAGCAGTACATTACATGAAAGCACAGTACAGTGCAGTACAGGAAAGCACAGTGCAGTGTAGTACAGTACAGGAAAGCGCAGTGTAGTGCAGTCTGTACAGGGAAGCGCAGTACAGTGCAGTATGTGCAGGAAAGCACAGTACAATGCAGTATGTACAGGAAAGCGTAATACAATATAGTCTGTACAGGAAAGTACAGGTGCAGTATGGGCAGTCTGTGTAGGAGCAGTCTACACAGGAAAGTGCATGTGCAGTCTGTGTAGGAAAGTGTAGGTACAGCTTATGCAGAAAAGCACAGGTGCAGTTTGTGCAGGTTGCACACTAGAAAGTGCACAGGCTGTGCAGTCTGCACAGGAAGATATGCAGGTTGCACGCAAGTACGCAGGTGCAGGTTGTTCATCTTCCCCAAATCAGCACCGAAGTGCATAGAGAACCCGTGAACTCAAGGAATGCCATAACTTCTTCAAAATAAGTCAAAATCAAGCGATTCAAAAGCCAAAATTGGGTAAAATAAAATTCTCCACAACATAGGACCATAAGATTTTAGAAATAACAAACTTTAAGAGATCAAAACCAAAAAAAATGAGAAAAGTCTTAAAACATAGATCTACAAAAATATAACCGTCAAAACAAAAACTTCAAGTACTAAATATGCTTAGAATCATACAAGAAAGAGAATAGAACAAACAAAATTAAAGATCCATCATGTTCTCCATGGAGCAAGTTGTACTTGTCTTGGGTTGGTGGGAGGAGTAAATGAAGAAGAAGAAGGTGGTGGAGAAGTAAAAAACCTAGACAATTCTAAGCATTTAACACCAAAGAAAATAAAAATGACAACAAAACAATAGTGTTCAAGATTTTGCAAGATATACTTGCCTAGGTTAAGCTCCAAGCCTAATCTTCCACTCCACCACTAAGAGGGGTACGAAACCACACTCTAGGCCTCAAGACCAAGCTCTTGGCAAGCTCCAAGGGGAGAGAAGAGAAGAAGAAATGAAGAGAGAGTGAATAGAATGAAAAGAGAGAGGAGAGATAAAGTGAAAGGATATATACAGAAGGGAGAATTAATCATAACCATTAGATGGTGATCCATGTGAAGATCTAAGTCAATCCTAGCCATCCAAAAAATCAAGTATCCATTGGATAATAGGATGCATCTATACTATTCACGAAAATATCTAAACACTATTTATCAAAATATCCAAAATATTATTCACAAAAATATTGGAAACACTATTTATGAAAAATATCTGAAATCGAAAATATCTAAAATGTAGAAAATCTGTCCGAGCGGTATATCGTCGGTATACACTGGTATACTGGCGATATGTCGATCAAGAAGAAAATCTATAAGTTGAAAAAATTTAAAGCGTTCCGAAAACCAAAAAAATAGAAAATACAGTACAAAAATACGTATCTGTATATAAATATCGATACTGTGAGACAAGTCTCACAAGCCTTACCAAGTAGATCCTTCAGTCGATCACACATAGAACATGGTATTTCGAACACACGTAGTGTAGATATGACTTTTGCATTTCATATTGATTTTGCCACGTGCTATGATATCTTCTGACAGAATTCTCTTGTTTTACCTGTTTATCTTACTGTCTTACCATGACTACAGTTCGACATATATTTCTCTATATTTTTCTATCTATTTCCTGTTATATAGATTTTTATCATGTTATGAATAGTATTTTAAAGTATGTACTTGCTCCAATCCTGACCAGATAACCATATTTTTAGGCAATGACTTAAAGAACTGGTGTTTCACTCACTATGCCACACTTGTAACAGATCATGATATGCAGAGGATGCTGTAGCAGACTTACTACTGGAGGTTGTTTACTTTATATAGCATTTAATTTATGTTTATTAGAATTCTGTGGTCAAAACATTTGTTGAGTTGTACTCTATTCTAGAATTATGTATTTGAATTTTGTTAACTTGTCATTTCTATTTCATATCTATATGTTAACTATTATGATTGAGCTAGACTCTGGATATCATAATATTGTTGGATGGGATATACTTGATGACTAGATAGCTTACTGCTGCCGAATCTGTGATGCAGGCTGGACGTGTTTTCACGTATTCGTGCCGAACTTCCAGGCGCGGGTCGTGACACTAAAAAAATGAGGATGTCAAATTCCTATTTTTAAAATAGGTATATGACTGTATTTGATATTTTGGTAATTTTAAATTCCATATTTGTTTAAATTTTAATTATTTTTCTGGACTTGTGTTGGCCTTACTTGTTTAGGCCTGACATTTGATTATTACTTTTATTGAATTTTTATTAATATTATTTTATTATTATTATTGGGGTTAACATGGTTAGCTTTTATTAAATTGTTTCTATTATTATTATTATTATTATTATTATTATTATTATTATTATTATTATTATTATTATTATTATTATTATTATTATTAAACCTAACCTACCCCTCCAAACCTAACCCTCTCTCTCTCTCTCTCCCCTCTCTCTTCACTCTACTCACAACCGCCAGCCCCCTCCAAATCCCTCACACTCCTCCCCCTCACCCCCTGGAGCAGCATACCCCCCCTCTAATTTTCCTTTCTCTCACCCCTCCTGAGCTCTCTCTCTCTCCTTCCCCTCACTTTCCTCCCCTCTCAGCTCTCACTCTCTCCCTCTCACTCTCCTCTCTCACCAACACACCCACCGGTGCCACCACCAACTTCATCTTCTCCGGCGACAGCCATGGCTGCCCCTCGCCACTTCCAGCCACCATCGCCACTGCCTCCACTTTTGGCCGCCGCCACCGACCTCCAGTCCAGTCCCCTCCTCTGCGACCACCGCAACCACCGCCTCCATGGCCGTTGACGACCGCCTCCTCCATCGCCGAGCTTCCTTGACGGCTCCCTCAGCTCCTCTGCCCCCTCCTTTCTCTTCTTCTCCGGCGACCATCACCGTCGTGGCTTGCCCGCCGTCGCCGAGGGTTTCAGACCGCCACCCTCCTCTCTCCCTTCCTCGATCTACGAGTCTCGGACCATGCGCTATCTCGTACAGTGCATGCTATCTCGAGCAGCGCACCCTCGAGGGATGTGCCCTATCATTTTTCGTGCTAACTCAGGACGCATGCCTCGAGCTCCGTGCATGCCTCGAGCAGCGGGACACTTTGGGCCCCGCGCTGTTCGGGCTCTGTGCCTCGATCCACGTGCTGCCTTGGGCAGCAGGATGCCTCGGGCGACGTGCTATCTAGGTTTGCGTGTTATCTTATTTTTCATGCCTCGGCCTTTGTGCCCATCTCAATTTTTGTGTTGCATCGATTTGTATACACGTATCGATTTGCGTGTCGCATTGGTATGCGTGCCACCTTGGACTTTATGCCATCTCGGTTTGCGTACATGTACTGATTTACATGCCGCCTCGGTTTGTGTTCCACCTTGAACTTTGTACCGTATTGATTTGTGTGCCACATTTATTCGTGCACTATCCTGATAAATTCTTCGATCTACGTGCACATCTCAATTTACGTGTATGTCCTGTTCCTGTTCGCCTCGATATTTGTACCATCTTGATTTGCATGTCGCATTGATTTGTGCGCTATCTTAATATTCGTGATTTTTTCGATCTATATGTGTGTCTCGATTTACGTATTATGTCTCTTGTTTGTCTCGATCTTCATGTCATTTTGATTCTCGTGTACGACTTGATGTACGTGCGCATCTCGGTTTGCATGTTCGTATCGATCCATGTGCCTTAGTTTCCGTGCCAGATCCCTACACTGCTTGCGGGACCTACACGGTATAGCCTTCTGCCATCCTTGTGCTTTCTGTCATTATTTTATTAGTTAATTCTAATAGTTGTTTATTATGTGTTCTGAGGACCTCGATGGACGTGCTACCTTGGATTACGATCGCTGAAGACTTGCTTACCTAGCCGAGCCCTCTAGGCAAGTATTCCTTGCTCATCGACGGCTCTTGCCCTCTCTCTTGTAATTATTGTATTTAATTCATTTGTAATTGTAAATGTATAACCATGATTAGTGTAGCTTAGCAGCAGAACTGCCATGATGATAACCTAGGATAGCTTGGTTCGATACCAGTTTACAACTGTATCGGACAACTCGGACGGGTCATCCACACCTCCGAGGACACGAGCATGACTCACTAGTATGGATTGTCCCCATATGCCCCGTGTCCGACTCGCGGTCGGGTGACGGCTTTGGCTATCTATTTTTGTGATTGTGTTTGTGGCTTGGATATGATTGTGGGTCCGTGATGCATCCTACGTGGTGATTCTTGTTGTATGTGTTGGCTTGGCGCCTAGTACGCATCGTAGTGCTGCTGGAGGCCGAGACTTAGTGTTATCGGCTATGGTTTGGTTTCCAGTACGCATGGTAGCACTGCTGGAAGCTGAGACTTAGTGTTCTCAGCCTGTGATTCTGCGGTGGGTTGTGTCGAGTGGATTTAGCCCTAATTCGTTAGGTACTCCCGTCCAGAATACAAAGGAGACTGTCAAATTTTTTTAGAATTCCTGGTCAAAAATTTGGTTCGAAGATTTGGACAGAACCGTTCCTTTGGTTTGCTGAATTAGATTCGTGCAGATTTAGTTTGACCTGATTCTAGTACCTGCTAGGTAGACTTATGACTAGATTAGTCGCCTAGTTACTTAACATGTCTTGTCCGTCGAATAGCGTAAGGAGCATGGTTCTACTCGGGAGACGGTCTGTAACCCTAATCCTTATTTGGTTTAAGGGTTGTGGATCTGCTCCAGAGTGGTTCATACAATCCTTGCCATTTTTTGGTGACATTAATTAATAAACTCTTGTACCCTGACCATTCATTCTAGGAGTTATCCTAGTATGGCCAGATAGGCTGACAATTGTCTTATGTATCAGAATTCTGACCTTGGAAATATTTAGATTGTGTATTATTGGAGGATTGATCTGGAATAATGTATTGGTAGACTTATTGGATTTTGGAACGAGGAAGATACCGAGGATTTCGATATATAATTTTTACTCGACTTCCTAATCGCCCAAAACCTGGTACTATTGCTGTATCCCGGTAGTTGGGAGACTTAGTTTCTGATAGCCTGTGATCATTGACTCGAAGGATTCTTGTGAGCCAGAGGGCCTAGCATTGTCTATAGTGATTAGCCTAGTACCAAGTGATCGTATTTTCCTGATATGATATTTATTCCATCGAGGATGGAAAGACTATTGTTAGATTGATCCGGTGGGTAGACCGACTTGATGATTAGAGCTGTAGACCCCCATGTGTACTTGAGATGCTATTATAGTAGAGATTCTAACCATATACTTGACCTGATACCCCTGCCACGAGGTGGACAGAGGATTTAATGCGATTGACCGATTAACCATGTTCCTGACTTGACTGCTTGTACCCGTGCTGCTATCACTCTATGTATGTACTAAGGTGCTATTCTATGCGTACACTGAGGTGCTACATGATTCTATGTGTTATATGGCAGTACATTCATCTTCCAGCACGGACATGGTAGTTAGCCTGTAGTTTTAGCGTGGTTAGGACTGATTGACTGCTTACTGCATTACACTAAGAATGAATCCAGATTTGAGACTTCGGGTGTCGAGGTGGATTCGTACTTAGTATATCTGTACTGAGGTACTGCATCTAGGAGGATGAACATGTGACCACGGCATGTGATTCAAGATAAATGTAGGGTTAATCTAGGCAACTAAAGATGGTAGAAGCATTGGAAAGGAGCAAAATCTCGAGATCGTGCATGCCAGCCGCCATAGGTGTTATGATTACCTGTCTAGCACAAGGTTGACCACGCTGGATATTATTATCGTCCGCAATAACGGATGGAAGTATCCGACTACTATATGTACTACCATATGATTGATCTGCTTCACACGATTGCCTTTGAGGGACCGGTGCTATTTGTAACTCCCAAAATCATGTTTGGTAAATTTGAAATTTTTTCTAATTTTTCTTGAATTTAAAATATTGTTTCTTACAAAAATATAATTTCGATTAAATTAGTTAATTTCGGTTGTTAAAGAATTTATTATTATTTTCGAATTTATTTAGTATGTGATTTTATTGGAGAAGCATGCAAATAATTTTAGTAATTAGCAACTGCTAATTATGATAATTGATTTATTGTTATTTTTGGATTTTTAATATTATTGAAGAAATCGGTAACTGTTTTATTAACAGTTAGAAATTTTGTAATTAGGAATTTATTTTGAAACTTGTTTAACTGTTGATAATTGAAAATCTGTTCTTTTGGAAAAAAACTGTGGAGGGAAAATGTTTTGGATTTTTGTATTTGAAAATATGTTTCAATTTCGAAATCTGTTGGAGAAAAGTTATTTTAATTTTGAAAAGCTGTTTTGAATTATTGGAGGGAATATTGATTTTGGGAAGCTATTTTGAAATCCTGTTTTAATTTGAAATTCGAAATTCTGTTACAACCTATTTTCCTATGCCCCCAGATCTGTTTTTAATTACCACACTGCTATTCTGTATCACCCCCAGATCTACTCCTAATTACCTACTGTGCCACTCACACACACATAATAATTTATTTTAAATTATAAGATTCCCAAGGCACTGACACCACAGTACTCTCTCTCTCTACACGTCACATTCTCTCTCTGTCCTCTCTCTCTCTCTCCTCACTGGGAAGGGCTGAGCTCAGCCGAGCGCCACCGCCGTCGTCACCGGAGTTCGACCCCAACGCCGAGCTCGCTGGAGCGCCGCCGTGCCGTCGCCTTGTGCCGCCGCCATACCAGCACGCCTGTTCCTTGGAGACCGCGCCGCTTCGTGGTCCGTGCACCGCCATTAGCACAGCCTCGACTGCAGCGTCACCGCCATCAGTGGAGCGCCTCGAAGACCCCGCCACTGCCTCTGTTTCTCGAGATCCGCGTCACCGTCATCAGTGGAGCACGCCGACCGAGGAGACCCCATCGGCTCTCGTGTGGAGTCTTCGAGACTCGCCGAGCCGTCACCAAAGCTGCTGCGCCGAGCCACCCCGAAGGACGGAGCTCCGCCTCGCCAGGATCGCCGTGGATCGACGACCCCATCAGGCTGGTGAGCCCCCTCTCGACCTTCTCGACCCCCTTCACTTCCTGATTGCAAATAAGGGTTTTATTTAGGGCTAGGGTTTCTGACCTAGAGGCTTGGGATCTAGGGTTTCGGTGAGCTCTTCTCGACCATCTTCTCCTTGTTTTCTAGGGTTGTGGTGACAGGATGGACTCAGGGTTAGGGTTTTCAAGCTAGGGTTTCGGCAATGACCGGATCTAGGGTTTGTGGTCGGATTTTGAGGAGTTTGGTGAAGAAGTTTTAGGGTTCCGGTGAGAAGACCTAGAGATCTAGGGTTTCCTAGTCGGAGAAGAAGAAGGAGTCGGTCAGATGAAGGAGACGGTTGAACCTAGGGTTTTCCTAACCAGAGGGAGAAGAAGCTAGATCTAGGGTTTCGGGTTGGGGTTTCAGAGGAAGAAGACGAAGAAGAGGGGAAGAGACGGAGTAGGTCTCGTCGGAGTCGCCGGAGGAGATGAGTTCTCGCCGGAGTAGATGAGACACTCGCCGGAGCTCTCTCGAGTATTCGGAAGAGTTCTGGATTTTTCCAGTGAAAATTTGAGAGGAGAGAGAAGATTGATCTGTTATATCAAATGGTTGGGCCGGGTTTTTGGGCTGTGAGAGTGGGCTCGAAGTTTTGGCAGTTTTATTAGAAAAATTTAAGTTTTAATAACTGAGAATTAGGCTGGGCCAATGGGTTGGGCCATAAGGCTGGGCTGGTTAAGTAGAAATAATTAAGTTTAATAGATTCTGTGGGCTTTTGAAGTCGGGCTGGTATACTGAGCAGTATTAAGTTAAATTCATTAGTTTTAGCAGAGGAGTTGAGTTGAAGGCTGGGCCGGTTTACAGGGGCTGGGTAATTGTTGGGTTGTTTAGATAATTAAGTGTAATTTGTTAGTTTATATAAACTGGATTATATTTAGTTGAGCTTGGCCTGTTAGCCAGAATTCTATATTTAAGCAAGATAATTCTTTAGCATTTAATTGTTTTAGTAATAATTGTTAAAAGTTCTTTTGCTATCATTTTTATTTTCCAAATACATATATATGCTACCTTATTTATTAGCATAACATAAATATCTTGTACACACATAAATATAAATTCATATTCCTATTAATGGTTACTATTACTTTGCAAATTATTTCAAAAAGGGATTTTATCTAACTAATATTATTTTGCTAAATAAAAAGTTTCCAAATATTTCAAATTATATAGTATATATTCATTAGTATTTATAATGATTTAAAGCTATAATATTTTCCAAATATTATTAGCTAGAATATTCCATTAGCTAAGTTAATGATTTGATTATCTAAGTTGTTAGCTAATTGCCTTTATTTCAAAACCCTAAATAACTTGTACAAATATAACAGGTGATCCATTGCAACCATGCAGTACTACTCTCGTGCAACCAAACCGAGGCAAGTACATTGACTTGACTTGTACCTTGTTTTCTGTCTTACCTTCATGTGCCATGTTCTCATATCGGACACGAATTACACACGATTGTCTTGTTCCATTGTTCATTGCTTGTGCGTCATTGTTCATTGCGGGATTGGGGAAAATATTAGCTTTTGTGTGACCACACCCAATATAGTATTGAAGATAGCCTAATCGTACACATCACGTACGATGAAGCCGTACCATGTAGAATTGACTCATTGATTGATTGATTGATTGTTCCTAAGCCGGTCACACATTAGTTTTAATATTTCAAAATTGTCACAATTGCATCATTGATTGTCGTGATTGATTGCCTTGTACATTGATAGCCGTGTTCATTGTCTAGCATCTTGATTGTCATCCTTTACCTGCAGTTTTATATTTCATTTCTGGTACCACAGTTCAGTTTCATTTTATGTTCTAGTTTTCTGGTATTCCTGTTTCATCTTGTACTCTGGATCACAGATTATATTGTATATTGTCTAGTCAGGGTTGTACTTTGCTCTTTTCCTGATAGGATCGTTGCAGGTGAGTGGGAGATTGCATGGAGCTGGTGATTGCTTGGATATTGCAGTTTTATTTTAGTTTATTTTTTTGGAGATTGTATCTTAGAGATTCATTTATTGTATATTATTTCATTGGACCGGATTTGTCTCCGACAAAGTTTGTATTTTAACACACTTGATGGATATTGGTGATTTCTGGGAACGTTATAAAAGCTGTGATTTGGTTTACATTAGTATTGTACAGCTTACTTCGTCGTGTCCAACGACGAAGGCTGGGCGTGTCCGACTCGTATCCTATTATTCGGGAGCGGGTCGTGACACTTATCCATGTGCTATGCGTTATTATTTGGCCTCATTAGCCCTACTGGACATAGCACGATATGAGGATTCTTATATTGCATTATTGGGGTAACCCAACCTCCACATAGATAGTCGTAGACATTTGAGTGGCCGCTTATTCACCTACATTGTATGGCTTGTTGCTTGCTAAGTTGGCTGGCACATAACGCTGTCTCGGCGCGGTAATTCATTCCCTTGTTCTTGTTTGATGTAGGGGTGGGTTACTGTTCTGATAACAGACTACGAGTTTCAGTTGGCGATACAAGCATTAGTAGATGTTAGGATGACTGTGATGATTGCTGGTTACTTACGTATTAGTTGTTGGATTGCTGCCTTATATTCTGTAATCGTGCGTTGGTACCGCACGATCCTTTACCCTCATTGCTGCTGTTCATACATGTTATTCCTGTCATATATTATATCTTGCTGGTTTTCTTCGTCCATCCTTGAGCCTTCCTTTCTGGTACTTGTTTTGGTTGGTCTGACCAACCCTGGATTGTTTCCAGATTGCCAACGACCGATCCTATGGATCTTCTAGACTTGACTTGGAGGACGTGCTTCAGTTCCTGACCATGTGGGAACTGTGTGGGAAGGTATTCTTGTCTACATTATTTCTTATTGTAGACTCCCTGATTATCATATGAGTATTTCCTGCTTTTCATATGATTATTCTTTTTGCTGTTATTTTATTGATTATTGCCTGTGGATATGAGATCAGAGGCCATAGACTGCTTGCATGCTAGGATACCCAACAAGATTGACAGCCATGATCACCGTATAACGTCTTCATACCTTATACGGTGTAGCTGGCCTATGTTCGTCCCCGTATTTCGGTACTGGGGCGTGACAGAGGAGGAAAGTAAATTGACTCCCAAGAGGAAGAAAAATAGGCCTCGTTTGGTTCGCAGAAAGGAAAGAAAAATAAACTAATTCTTTGCTCTTTTCTTTTCTTTACAAAGTTATAGTTCCAATTAATTTCATTTTCGGTGTTTGGAAATGTCAAGAAAATTGGGAGGGAAAGTGAATTCTTAGAGGGGAAATGAATCCTTGGGTTGATGGGAGGAATTATTTTCCTCCCTATTTTTCTTCCTCTTGGGAGTCAAATTCCTTTTCTCCTCATTTCCTTTGCCATCCAAACGAAAGAAAGGAATCACTTTCCTTTCCCAAGGCTCCAATTCCGCGAACCAATGTGGCCATAGGGGAGAAAATGGTTTCCCCCATCCACCTAAGGATTCACTTCCCCCTCTAGGCCATATTTGGTTTGCGGAAAGGAAAAAAAATCTATACTTTGCTCTTTCATTTCATTTGGAACATCCAAATGAAGGAAATGAATCACTTTCCTTTCCCAAGGCTCCAATTCCGTGAACCAATGTGGCCATAGGGGAGAAAATGGTTCCCCCCCATCCACCTAAGGATTCACTTTCCCCCTCTAGGCCATGTTTGGTTTGCGGAAAGGAAAAGAAATTGATTCTTTGCTCTTTCATTTCATTTGGAAAACTGTAATTCCAAATAGTTTTCTCTCTATTGTTCGGAAAAGTCAAAATTTAGAGCGAAAAAGAATCCTTAGAGGGAGAAAATGAATCCTTGGATGGATGGAGGGAACCATTTCCCCTATTTTTCCTCTTGGGAATCAATTTTCTTTTATGCTCTTTACCTTTGTCATCCAAACACAGAAAAGAAACTACTTGTTTTTTCAATGTCATGATTCTGTGAACAAGACGAGACATAAGGATTCACTTTCACTCTCAGTTTTATTGACTGCTCCAAACACCGAAAAGAATATTGATTAAAATTTCAATTTCCTAAAGGAAAGGAAAAAAGAAGGAATCGGTTTCCTTTCCTTTCCTTTTACCATTTCTGCAAACCAAAAGAGGCCTAAGAGTGTGTGGCGGCCCACATGTTTGGAATCAATTCGTCTACATAAACTCAAATAAGAACTTCCAATATAATGATGATGACACATGGACAATTTGTTTCCATTTAGGGTCTGCTTGGATTGAGGGTTAAGAGAAGTGAGGAAAAGTTAAGTGAGGAAAAAATAAATTTGTGACCCCACCTTCTCAAAATTTTGCATAATTTCTAAAAAAAATATTATTAGGTATGTTGGAATAAATTTTTTTTTGTGAAAACCTTATTTTCTTGATTTGGGTTAATGGGCCTTCGGGTCTATTCATGCCTCTTAGGTTAATTATTGAAGAAGGAACAGAGCAGAGCCTTCTTCTTCATTCCCATCCTTTCTCTAACAACTTTTCAAAATTTTCTTTCGGCGTAACCGTTGAAGTGGCGATGTTAAATTATCCCGCTCTTTCTCTCCAGCCACCTCCTCTTCCCAACTCTATATAAACCAGAATCCTTTGAGCAATTTCTCTCAGATCGGGTTGCAAGGAAGAGCTGCTGAATCTTTCTTACTCCTCTTGACGAAGGTTGTGGCCATGGCGGATCATCTTCGTAGCTCAGCGAGGAGTGCAGATGATCAACAGATCGTGGAGTCAGTGTAAGGAAGTTGCTTCTGTTTGATTCTTAGATCGGGATCACATCAGAGAATCAAGGTGAGTTTGGGCGTCTAATGAAGAAATTCGTTCGATCTATGTTTTGGAATTTCAATGGTCTAAACTAGGGTTGTTCTAAACTTGTTCGTAGGATTAGTTGTTTCTGTTTCGAGTATTCCTCGACGATTTGTTCCTTCTTGGTTGATCCAGTCACTTGAATCAAGGTGAGGACCTCTATCCAATTGTTGAAATCCATCAGTTGGTTCTAAATTCTGTTCTAAATTTTAGTGTTGATTTTTAGATCGAAGTTGGAATTTGAGTCGTCCTGATTTGAGAAGTTGATTCCATCGATCTACCATTTGGTAATAAGCTCAGATTTCTCCAAATCTTGATTATGAAATCATTCTATTTTAGTCAATTCATGGTTAGTAATGTGTATTCTTTTGATTGATGCTGGGTGTCAGAATTTTAGGACGAAGTGAGAATTTAGATTTTTGCAAATACATTGTGAACCCTGATCTGATCTCAAAGAGGTAATTCCTTTACCTGGTAATTTTCAGTGGAATTTAATGTTAGATCTACCTGAGTTATTTTAGAATGGGATTGGTTGTGAGGAATTATTCCTCCTCTATTTTTAGCTATGTTAGTAATTTTTGATATCAATGGATGTGAGTGTCACTGAATAGGAAGTCTAGGAGTTTGAATGAACAAAGTTTTTAGCTCAAATGGAATTGTCCAGTTTAGTTAATGATGTTTTACTCATATGAATTCTTTAAATTGGAAATTATTTTAGGTTGATAAATTGGCTGTTATAGGTAGTTGAGTAGATTTTAATTCCATGTTTTATCTATCGGTGGTAAACTAAGATGAAGGAGGGGTTTCATTCTAACATTGCATATTGTTCAGTTTTGGGAAAAACAGCAGTTGTGATTCAAGTGAAATCTAGCACTTTAATTAGGTATCCATGTTCAATTTAGAATACCTGAGTAAATGTTTTTCTAGCTAAATTGCTTAGTTCACTATTTGTCTAAGGCATAGATAGATCGATATAATTTGTGGGGTTAACTCTATTCCCTGTTCTAACTAAGGAATTAATCCTCTGTTGTAGAGTCCTCTTAAGTAATCAATTTTGGTTGAGAATTTATGTCTATGAAGATTTCATACTCGATTTTAGTCAGCAGGTTGATTTACTTGTATGGACTGCTGGGATCAGAGGATGAGCTTATGGTATAGCTCAGGCTGAACAGTAGGTCATTTTGGATTAAAGCTTAGATAAGATAGTTGGGCCAAAACAATTTCGTCTATTTTATTCTTGAAACAGTTAGCATCTTATTGACAGTTCATGATACTAATGCAAGTTTCAGGAAGTAGAGTAGTTGTCAGTTCTTAGTTCCTGAAGTTCTCTGAGTCTTCAGTTATAACCTGAGATGATTATTTAAATCTATAAATTCTTGAACATTTTTCCTTTTCCTGTTAACAGTGAGTTTTGCACACTTTTGTAGCTCACTGATAATAAGTAACAGGGATTCGATTGTAGTGTAGGGCTGATTGATTCAGGATTTGTTGGAAATGAAATCTCAGGTTGAATATAGATTTAACCTTCTTCAAAATTCACATTCAACCCTATTGATTCTTTGGCTATTTTCTGCAGTAGACTAACTCAACTAGTTTGGGGATTTATACAGTTCAGTCATGACCACCCTAATGTCACATTTGGTTTTGTTAGGAAGGGTTTACCTGAACTTGATGACAGCCACTTGAGGTAAACTTCTTGATAGATAATTGATTGGTTGATGTGTTGATATCAGTTCTATTTGAGGACTGAACCCACCTGGAATTGTGATTTGGAAGTTTATGCCTTTCCTAAGCAAGGTTTTCACCTAAAAATTTGGTGTTAGTCACCTGTTTCCCTGATTTGTTTTGGTCTGAATAATAGCAGTCCTATTTCTGCTATTATTGAGATATCAACTAGGCACATTAACTATAGGAATTTTATATCTGAACATTTAGGTCCTTTAAACTTTTGTTGTCTGTTCCATATTAAACCTGTTGGTAGATTAATTCCATGTTCTGCATTAAGCAGGATGGTTCAATATATAAGTAACAGGTGAATGGGACAGTAGGCAAGACTATCATGTCCTGGACTCAATTGATTGAACTGAACCTTAATCAAGTGCCCAGTTATAGGACTGATACATGATTGTATTTAGATGGAAATTGGACTGAGTTAGAATAATTAATTAGTTGGAAAAACCTGAGAATTAGGATGACAGTTAGGATTGTGTTAAGAACTAGTATAGGATTGTATGATGTCCTACATTGGACTTTTTGCCTGTTCCCTTAATTGGATTTGGGTGGTTCTTATCACCACAGTTGAGAGACCAGGGTATCCATGGGTGTTGGCCATTCTAGGAGTCATGACATCTATGGTTTTAGTAATATATATTATAAGGAAATTAATGATAGATGCCTCATAAGGTTAGGATATTATTTTGTATAAATGGAAGTTATAGACTATGTATATAAAGATAAGTTAGTGATTAAACCAAAGTTATGATGTAGTGACTTTTTAGACTAGAAATATCTATCTATTGCCAACTTATCAATTGTAAATCATTTAACAGGAGGATTTCCAGCTTTACTACCCATACTTGATCACCCTAAGCAAGGCAAGTATACTCCTCGAACTTGTTCATTTTTCATGTCTTGTATATTCATTCATGTATCCCCTTGTTGACACGATGTATCACGGGATTGTCTGGTTTCAGGTTTCATGAGTTACTTGTGTCTGGGAGGGGAAATACTACAGTTGTGTGATTAAATCCTGTTAATATTCATGTGAATAGCTTAGGTCCCGCATCGTGCACGCAGGACCAAAGCTGTACCATTTCATGTTCATTAAATCTACCCAAGCCGATCACACAATCTAGATGTATTTCAATATTGCACATTTCGGAATTCAGGTTGTATTTCATGTTCAGGACTCATACCTTGTTCCTTGTATTTACTTTCAGTATTTCCTGTTCAGTTTCATGTCTTGTCTCATTTCTCGTACTTTATATATATTTCCTGTTTCTTGTTCATACCATGATGTTCATGTTCATTTCCTTGGATATACTTAGCTCCGCTCCTGACTAGGATATGTTGCAGGTGAGTTGGAGGCTCTGTGCGACACATATTATGGCGGAGAGCCAATAGATGCAGGAGAGCCAGCTGAAGTTGCTCTTGACTTAGAGGCTGCAGAAGCCTAGAGCTTACCTTAGTATTTCCATATTTTTCCTTGTATTGAGACTAGTAGACTTACTTTCATTTGCTGGAATGTAATAAATTCTGAGACGTATATCTGGATTTAGGATTCGTTTATAGATGCTTTGTTCACATTTATTCTTGTATATCTGGTTAGTTTTCCCTAGATTGGTACAGCTTACTTTGTCGTATCTAACGATAAAGGCTGGGCGTGTCCGACACGTGTCCGATTATTCGGGAGCAGGTCGTGACATATTTTTAGTGGTAGCCCATGCAGGTCTATCCTAATGGTACCTAGGTCTTAGCGTACTATTGGGGGACTTGATTACACTAGGGAAACTTGATCACAGCATAAGAAAATCGGGAAATAAGGGTATATTAGGTTTATCAGGTGTATTGATATTACAAAAACATTGTTTATTAGGTTTTAGGGTTTATCAATCAACAAAGTTTTCTTTCTATTGCAGGATGGTCACTACGAGGAAGACAGCGGATCAGTCCAGAGTTGCAGGCAGCTCAGATCAGCCCGCACCAGTCGTTCCGACAGATCAGCTTCCGCCAGCGCCTCTTATCTTTCCACCTCTGCCTTCGACGATGATGTTTGACGGTGCCCAGGTGATGGCGATGTTCCAACAGTTTATGGAGGCCCAGAACCACTAGGCAGCATAGTTCAGAGCGACCGTCATCGACGCATTCAGGACTCGAGAGACGGCAGCACCAGCACCAGTAGCACTTCTAGCACCACGAGCACCGAGACCAGGGACGGCCAAGGACTACCAAAATCTCTGCCCGATAGACTTTCGGGGCAACGAGGGGATCGTCTATACAGACGAGTGGCTGGAGAATGCGGAGAGGACCTTGAAGATAGCACAGATCCCGGATGACCTGTAGGTGGAGGTGGTGAGCATGCGACTGTTCGACCTTGCCAGAGCCTGGTACCGCGAGGAGCCCCAGTTGGCAGCACAGCAGGTTCTTTGGGCAGATTTCAAAACTCTGTTCAAAGAGAAATTTTTTCCAGACATCGAGAGAGACAAGCTTCGGATGCAGTTCGAGGCCTTGTAGCAGGAGACGATGTCAGTGGCAGAGTATACTTCAGAGTTTACCCGACTCAGCAGGTTCGCAGAGAACCTAGTCGGCACGCCGGAGGAGATGGCCTGGAGATTCAAGAAGGGCCTGACCAGGGAGCTGCAGCACGCAGTAGCTATTAGCCAGGCGACTACTTACTCGAGCATCCTCAAGATCGCCCAGGCAATTGAAAAGGAGATGGACCCGAGGCCCAAGAGGGATAGGGACATCGGCAGCAGCAGTTACCAGGCACCAACGAAGAGGGTGCAGATGCAGACTCAGACGAGGCCAGCCCAGCAGGCAGCAGTTCATCACCGTTCTGCCAGAGTTCCAGCAGTTCAGCAACAGAGGCAGCAGGGGGTCACTTGCACATATTGTCGTCGGCCGGGACACCACATGGAGGTCTGTCGCAAAAGGCTTAGACTTTGCTTATTCTGCGGGTCAGATGCACATCAGATGAGAGACTGTCAGCAGGCTACAGCCAGATTAGCAGAAGGACCCCGAGGAGCTGGAGGACCACCGCCTACACCACCCAGAGCATTGCCTGCTGTACTCCAGAGAGGAGGAGCTCTACCACCCCAGCAACAGAGGTTTGCACAACACCAGCAGCAACAGAGGGGAGGACCGTAGCAGGGACGTGCTTACGTTATGATCGCAGTTGAGGAGGAGGAGGCAGCTTCAGATGTCATCATAGGTTCTGTTATTATTTATTCATTTTCTGCTATTGTACTATTTGACTCTGTAGCCACACATAGCTTTGTATCATATGAGTTTCTACATAGACACGGCTTCACACCCAAGTCTACTAGGAGGAACTATCGAATTATGATAGGAGGAGGGGTAGTGCCAGTTAGTGAGATAGTGGATTTCCCTATCACTATAGCTGGATGGGAGCTTAGGGCTCGACTTCTAGTGATGCCATTGCCCGGATACGACGTAGTCCTCCGCATCGACTAGATGAGCGAGCAGTTTGCCGTAATAGACTGCCATAAAGGGAAGGTCACTTTCAGCCCGCCTGGAGTTCCGTCGTTCGAGGTCAGAAGATGAATTACAGAGAGGCCAGAGCGAGTCTACTTAGGAGCCGTTGCAGAAGCCCAGGAGTTGGTGCATCCGCTGATTACAGAATTTCTCGACGTCTTCCCCGAGGAGTTGCCAGGATTGCCGCCAGATCGAGATGTGGAATTCAGCATCGACCTAGTGCCCGGATCAGCGCCAAAGTCCCAGCATTGTTACAAGATCAACCCGAAGGAAGCTGCAAAGTTGAAGTCTCAGATTGATGAGTTGGAAGGCAAGGGTTTTATTCGGTCCAGTGTTTTACCCTGGAGAGCACCGGTACTCTTCGTGCCCAAGAAGGATGGAACGGTGAGGATGTGTATCGATTAGCGTGCACTCAACAACATCACCATCAAGAATAGATACCCGTTGCCGCGGATTGATGAGCTGTTTGATCAGCTGAGTGGGGCGAAGATCTTTTCCAAGATTGACCTTCGGTCGGGATATCATCAGATGAAGGTTCGAGAGTAGGATATTTCGAAGACAGCTTTCAACACCCGATACGGCCAGTATGAGTTCTTGGTGATGCCGTTTGGACTCACCAATGCCCCAGCAGTGTTTATGAACTTGATGAATAAAGTTTTTCAAAAGTATCGGGACAAGTTTGTCGTAGTATTCATTGACGACATTCTGATATATTCGAAGACCGAGGAGGAGCATGTGGAGCACCTGCGGATTGTGTTAGAGATACTGCGAAAGGAGAAGTTGTACGGGAAACTCTCGAAATATGAGTTTTTTTTGGATCGAGTGGAGTTTTTGGGACATGTGGTGACTGGAGAGGGGATTTCTGTGGATCCCAAGAAGATTGAAGCAGTGGAAGCATAGGCACCTCCCAAGTCAGTAGCAGAGATTCGTAGTTTCCTGGGGCTAGCGGGATACTACAGGAAGTTCGTGAAGGATTTTGCCAGGATAGCAGAGTCTATGACGAAGCTTACGCGGAAGGACGAGGAGTTCATCTGGAGCGACACCTGCCAGTCAGCATTTGAGGAATTGAAGAGAAGACTTACGACAGCACCAGTTCTAGCTTTGCCGTCTGGATCGGAAGGATTCGTCATCTACAACGATGCTTCAGGGAGGGCTTGGGATGTGTGCTTGAGCAGAACAAGAAGGTCATTGCTTATGCTTCTAGATAGTTGAGGCCTCATGAGAAGAATTATCCTACACATGACTTGGAGCTTGCAGCAGTCATTTTTGCCTTGAAACTATGGAAGCACTACTTGTATGGAGAGAGAGTGGACATCTTCACAGACCACAAAAGCCTGAAGTATGTTTTCACTCAGAAGGAGTTGAATATGAGGCAGCGCAGATGGCTGGAACTCATGAAGGATTTCGACATCAATCTGCAGTACCACCCTGGAAAGGCAAATGTGGTAGCAAATGCTCTCAGTCGATATCTTGTTACTATGTATCTCACTATGGACCGGCATCTTTTAGAGGATCTTGAGAGTCTGGGGATCGAGATTGTTCTTCCAGGAGTTGGAGGGCAGCTGATGCACATGCAGATACAGTCAGGACTGATAGAGAAGATCAAGGAGACCCAGTTTCTAGATGAGGGACTCCGATGTCTCAGAGGCCAGACAGAGGCCGGATTGCTCGACGACTTCACCATTGCAGACGATGGATCCCTGAGGCACGGGACTCAGTTGTGTGTGCCCAAGGATTTACGGGAGGAGGTGATGCAGGAGGCCTACCAGTCGCAGTATTCTATTCATCCTGGGTCTACCAAGATGTACAAGAATTTGTGAGAGTATGTTTGGTGGTATGGAATGAAGAGAGAGGTTGCCAGATTTTTTCCAGATGCCTTGTGTGCCAGTAAGTCAAGGCGGAGCGCCAGAGACCAGCGGGACTACTCCAGCCTTTACCTATTTCTGGAATGGAAGTGGGAGCACATCACCATGTACTTCGTCTCTAGATTACCGCGTACGCCTAGTGGCAAGGATACTATTTGGGTTATCGTGGACAGACTGGCAAAGTCTGCTTATTTCATTCCGTTCAAGGTTGGGCTGTCGACCGAGAAGCTTGCAGACCTCTACATGCGACAGATTGTGCGGATTCACGGGGTGCCGGTTAGCATCGTTTTTGACAGAGACAGCCGTTTCATATCATATTTTTGGAGGAGTCTACAGCTGAGTTTAGGATCACAGTTGAAGTTCAGTACCGCCTATCATCCACAGACGGACGAGCAGTCCGAGAGGACCATTCAGATGCTGGAGGACATGCTACGGGTTTGCGCACTCGACTTCGACGGTTCGTGGGAGGATCACTTGCATCTAGTGGAGTTTGCCTATAACAACAATTATCAGGCTAGCATTAAGATGACCCCATTCGAGGCACTGTATGGGCGGAGATGTCGTACACCCTTATCTTGGGACAACATTGGCGAGAGGGCTTTGCTTGGGCCAGAGATGGTGGTAGACTCGGCTGAGAAAATCAGACTGATCAGGGAGCGTCTCAAAGTTGCACAGGATCGACAGAAGCACTGGACGGACAGCAGCAGACGGCCATTGGAGTTCGCGGTTGGAGATAGAGTGTTTCTGAAGATCTCGTCGACTAGGGGCATCATTCGGTTCTGCAGAGACGGGAAGCTCAGTCCGAGGTATATCGGGCCTTTCAATGTGATGGCACGGATTGGCGAGGTGGCATATCGACTAGCGCTTCCAGCCAGTTTGGAGGGAGTGCACGACGTCTTTCACGTGTCCTAGCTTCGACGCTACATTCCAGACCCGAGCCATGTGGTGGACTACTCAGAGCTAGAGGTGGGTCCGAGCTTGACATACGAGGAGCAGCCAGTGGAGATCCTTGACCGGAGGGAGAAGCGCCTGCGAAACCAGACTATTCCACTTGTTCGCGTCATATGGAGACACCACACTCCGGAAGAGTCCACATGGGAGCGTGAGGACGAGATGCTGGAGCGTTATCCTAGTTTATTCCTTTGATTGTATTCTAGTTGTTAGATTTTCCAGTTTTAATAAATGATTGGAATTGTGTGATCAACTCTGTTATATTTTTCCTCATTTACTTTTTTTTATTATTATTTTACGTCTTCTAATTTCGGGGACGAAATTTTTTTAGGGGAGGAGATTTGTGACCCCACCTCAAAATTTTGCATAATTTCTAAAAAAATTATTATTAGGTATGTTGGAATAAAATTTCTTTTGTGAAAACCTTATTTTCTTGATTTGGGTTAATGGGTCTTCGGGTCTATTCATGCCTCTTAGGTTAATTATTGAAGAAGGAACAGAGCAGAGCCTTCTTCTTCATTCCCATCCTTTCTCTAACAACTTTTCAAAATTTTCTTTCGGCGTAACCGTTGAAGTGGCGATGGGAAATTTTCCCGCTCTTTCTCTCCAGCCACCTCCTCTTCCCAACTATATATAAACCAGAATCCTTTGAGCAATTTCTCTCAGATCGGGTTGCAAGGAAGAGCTGCTGAATCTTTCTTACTCCTCTTTCCTCTCGACGAAGGTTGTGGCCATGGCGGATCATCTTCGTAGCTCAGCGAGGAGTGCAGATGATCAACAGATCGTGGAGTCAGTGTAAGGAAGCTGCTTCTGTTTGATTCTTAGATCGGGATCATATCAGAGAATCAAGGTGAGTTTGGGCGTCTAATGAAGAAATTTGTTCGATCTATGTTCTGGAATTTCAATGATCTAAACTAGGGTTGTTCTAATATTGTTCGTAGGATTAGTTGTTTCTGTTTCGAGTATTCCTAGACGATTTGTTCCTTCTTGGTTGATCCAGTCACTTGAATCAAGGTGAGGACCTCTATCCAATTGTTGGAATCCATCAGTTGATTCTAAATTCTGTTATAAATTTTAGTGTTGATTTTTAGATCGAAGTTGGAATTTGAGTCGTCCTGATTTGAGAAGTTGATTCCATCGATCTGCCATTTGGTAATAAGCTCTGATTTCTCTAAATCTTGATTATGAAATCATTCCATTTTAGTCAATTCATGGTTAGTAATGTGTATTCTTTTGATTGATGCTGGGTGTCAGAATTTTGGGACGAAGTGAGAATTTGGATTTTTGCAAATACATTGTGAACCGTGATCTGATCTCAAAGAGGTAATTCCTTTACCTGGTAATTTTTAGTGGAATTTAATGTTAGATCTACCTGAGTTATTTAGAATGGGATTGGTTGTGAAGAATTATTCCTCCTCTATTTTTAGCTATGTTAGTAATTTTTTATATCAATGGATGTGAGTGTCACTGAATAGGAAGTCTAGGAGTTTGAATGAACAAAGTTTTAGCTCAAATGGAATTGTCCAGTTTAGTTAATGATGTTTTACTCATATGAATTCTTTAAATTGGAAATTATTTTAGGTTGATAAATTGGCTGTTATAGGTAGTTGAGTAGATTTTAATTCCATGTTTGATCTGTTAGTGGTAAACTAAGATGAAGGAGGGTTTTCATTCTAACATTGCATATTATTCAGTTTTGGGAAAAATAGCAGTTGTGATTCAAGTAAAATCTAGCACTTTAATTAGGTATCCATGTTCAATTTAGAATACCTGAGTAAATGTTCTTTCTAGCTAAATTGCTTAGTTCACTGTTTGTCTAAGGCATAGATAGATCGATATAATTTGTGGGGTTAACTCTATTCCCTGTTCTAACTGAGGAATTAATCCTCTGTTGTAGAGTCCTCTTAAGTAATCAATTTTGGTTGAGAATTTATGTCTGTAAAGATTTCATGCTCGATTTTAGTCAGTAGGTTGATTTACTTGTATGGACTGCTGGGATCAGTGGATGAGCTTATGGTATAGCTTAGGCTGAACAGTAGGTCATTTTGGATTAAAGCTTAGATAAGATAGTTGGGCCAAACCAATTTCATCTGTTTTATTCTTAAAACAGTTAGCTTCTTATTGACAGTTCATCATACTAATGCAAGTTTCAGGAAGTAGAGTAGTTGTCAGTTCTTCGTTCCTGAAGTTCTCTGAGCCTTCAGTTATAACCTGAGATGATTATTTAAATCTGTAAATTCCTGAACATTTTTCCTTTCCCTATTAACAGTGAGTTTTGCACACTTTTGTAGCTCACTGATAATAAGTAACAGGGATTTGATTGTAGTGTAGGGCTGATTGATTCATGATTTGTTGGAAATGAAATCTCAGGTTGAATATAGATTTAACCTTCTTCAAAATTCACATTCAACCCTATTGATTCTTTGGCTATTTTCTGCCGTAGACTAACTCAACTAGTTTGGGGATTTATACAGTTCAGTCATGACCACCCTAATGTCACATTTGGTTTTGTTAGGAAGGGTTTACTTGAACTTGATAACAGCCACTTGAGGTAAACTTCTTGATAGATAATTGATTGGTTGATGTGTTGATATCAGTTCTATTTGAGGACTGAACCCACCTGGAATTGTGATTTGGAAGTTTAGATTTAATGCCTTTCCTAAGCAAGGTTCTCACCTAAAAATTTGGTGTTAGTCACCTGTTTCCCTGATTTGTTTTGGTCTGAATAATAACAGTCCTATTCCTGCTGTTATTGAGATATCAACTAGGCACATCAACTATAGGAATTTCATATCTGAACATTTAGGTCCTTTAAACTTTTGTTGTCTGTTCCATATTAAACCTGTTGGTAGATTAATTCCTTGTTCTGCATTAAGCATGATGGTTCAATATATAAGTAACAGGTGAATGAGACAGTAGGCAAGACTGTCATGTCCAGGACTCAATTGATTGAACTGAACCTTAATCAAGTGCCCTGTTATAGGACTGATACATGATTATATTTAGATGGAAATTGGACTGAGTTAGAATGATTAATTAGTTGGAAAAACCTGAGAATTAGGATGACAGTTAGGATTGTGTTAAGAACTAGTATAGGATTGTATGATGTCCTACATTGGACTTTTTGCTTGTTCCCTTAATTGGATGTGGGTGGTTCTTATCACCACAGTTGAGAGACCAGGGTATCCATGGGTGTTGGCCATTCTAGGAGTCATGACATCTATGGTTTTAGTAATATATATTATAAGGAAATTAATGATATATGCCTCATAAGGTTAGGATATTATTTTGTATAAATGGAAGTCATAAACTATGTATATAAAGATAAGTTAGTGATTAAACCAAAGTTATGATGTAGTGACTTTTTAGACTAAAAATATCTATTTATTGCTAACATATCAATTGTAAATCATTTAACAAGAGGATTTCCAGCTTTACTACCCATACTTGATCACCCTGAGCAAGGCAAGTATACTCCTCGAACTTGTTCATTTGTCATGTCTTGTATATTCATTCCTGTATCCCCTTGTTGACACGATGTATCACGGGATTGTCTGGTTTTATGTTTCATGAGTTACTTGTGTCTGGGAGGGGAAATACTACAGTTGTGTGATCAAACCCTGTTACTATTCATGTGAATAGCTTAGGTCCCGCATCGTGCACGCGGGACCAAAGCCGTACCATTTCATGTTCATTGAATCTACCCAAGCCGGTCACACAATCTAGATGTATTTCAATATTGCACATTTCAGGATTCAGGTTGTATTTTATGTTCAGGACTCATACCATGTTCCTTGTATTTACTTTCAGTATTTCCTGTTCAGTTTCATGTCTTGTCTCATTTCTCGTACTTTATATATATTTCCTGTTTCTTGTTCATACCATGATGTTCATGTTTATTTCCTTGGATATACTTAGCTCCGCTCCTGACTAGGATGTGTTGCAGGTGAGTTGGAGGCTCTGTGCAACACATATTATGGCGGAGAGCCAATAGATGCAGGAGAGCCAGCTGGAGTTGCTCTTGACTTAGAGGCTGCAGAAGCCTAGAGCTTACCTTAGTATTTTTATGTTTTTCCTTGTATTGAGACTAGTAGACTTACTTTCATTTGCTGGAATATAATAAATTCTGAGACGTGTATCTGGATTTGGGATTCGTTTATAGATGCTGTGTTCACATTTATTCTTGTATATCTGGTTAGTTTTTCTTAGATTGGTACAGCTTACTTTGTCGTGTCTAACGATGAAGGCTGGGCGTGTCCGACTCGTGTCCGATTATTCGGGAGCGGGTCGTGACAAAAATCATCTTGGTTTGAGGGTGTTTGTTTAACCCTCTCTTGTCCATTTTTTAATCTCCAAATTGGATGGTTAACGAGGAGGATTGGGAGGTTTTGTTTAAAAAGTCATAAATACTCTTATTTGTCCTATAAAATATTATAATTTTTTTCTCCATATTTTTTGTTTTTGACATGCTGCTCCGTAGCTTCTTCATTTGTGAAGATATTTTGACAATTTCTAATTAAAATTCCAATCAAATTTAATTTTATGACATATGTAATAGGGGTATTTTGGTAATTATTGTATTTTTATTAATTATTCTCACTCAAAATCTCTAATCAAAGCAAGAGTTATTAAACACACCCCACTTAACTCTCTTTTATCTTGAGGCCCAAAATCTTAAAATAAAGGTAAATGTAGAATGTGTTGGGTTTGTATGAGAATAGTAAAAAAAAATGATAAAATGAGCTTTGGTCCCAATGATTGTATGGTCAAAAATTAATGTGAGAAAAAATAATAATGTAAATCTAGAATTTGGCTCTAAATTGATACTTACTATTTTACAAAATAATTTTATACATTCTGAATATGGAAATTCTCAGGCCCAACCTATAGCTCATGTGGATGATTGGACCTGAAAATCTAGAAATTAAAACTTAGGATGAATCTTACTATTCTACAAATGAGCTACTATATTCTAAATCTAGAATCTAGAAATTGAGATGGACCTTAGAGCATCATTAGTAAGGCCCAACCCATTTTATAGATTCTAGATTTAGAATGTAGGAGCTCATTTTGTAGATTAGTAAGACCAATTCTAGGTTTCAATTTCTAGATTTTCAGGCTCAACCCACCCACATGAGCTATAGGTTGGGTCTGAGAATTTCTAGATTCAGAATGTAGAAAATTATTTTGTAGAATAATAAGTTCCAATTTTGAGCCCAATTATAGATTTATATTATTTTTTTTCACTTTAATTTTTGGTCACACAATCTTTGAGACTAAACGTCGTTTTGTCATTTGGTACTATTCTCATACAAATTTAACTCATTCTGTATTTACTTTTTTTTTTTTTTCAAAATGTTGGACCTTAAAATAAAATTTTGAGCACCATATACTAATGATGCTGTAACTCTTCAGTTTTTAGGATATCTATTTGATTTGGAATGGAGAGTGAGTGAAGCATTCTCTCTTAGGTGTTAAATTAACCAAAGTCCGTAGTATTTATTACATTCCCAGCCGTTGACTCCCAAATCTTAGCCGTCCATTTCAAAATTCAACCATCTCCTTCAACCTGTAACCCACGTGAAAATTTTACAAAACTCCTTCAGAAGTCCAACAAACCATTTAAAAAAAACATTTTTTAATATTTAATCATTCCCGACAAATTTCACCCAAGCAACTATTAAAAGACCATCATCTCCTCTTCCTCTCCACCAAAACCTAAAGTTGGGCTTCCTCGGCGAAAGGGTTTATTATCGGATCATAACGGGTTACCGGATCCTCCTCCGATTAAAGTTTTCCGGCCTTCATGTCTGCGGGAATCTGCGGCAAACGGGTCGGGTCCGACGAAGTCTTCGGATCCCCTCCGTCGGCGAAGCGGTCCCGCTGCTCCCCTCTCGGATCCCCTACCGGGTTCTCGGACGCTGGATCCGAATGCAATAACAGCGTATCCACTCTACTCCGCATGTTCCCTTCTATTGATCGTCAGGTATACTAGCTTTTTCTGATTATTTGTTAATCGAAGTTTTTATTTTTTATTTTTATTTTTTTGCTAAAATATGAAAATGTTTATATTCCGAGTCATTTCTAGAATTCAAGCGAATATAAATTTTTTACTAACTTTTCAGTGATCAATAGAAATAGATAGAGAAGAATGAGAGTTTGTTGTTTTCACTTGCCTTTAGGAACTTTTAGTCCAACATTGAAAAACCACCATGATATATATATATATATATATATATATATATATATATATATATATATATATATATATATATATATATATATATATATATATATATATATATATAATCTCAACGAAAGCAATTTAATTGTTTTGCAAATGACCTCTAGCCTAGTGGTTAAGAGAGATGCATGCGGCCCCAGTGGTCAGGAGTTCGAATTCCAGTGGGAGCGATTCCAGAAAAAATTTACCAGTTTCCAAAAAATAAATAAATATATATATATATATATATATATATATATATATATATATATATATATATATGCTTGTATTGGAGTATGCACATGGGGTGAGATGGCCCATGTGGGTGAGATGACCCATTAATTTAAATTTAAATCACAAAGAACAAGCCTTTGTTTTGTTACTCACTTTGGGAAATCCATCGGAGCTAAGATCCGGGGCTTAGCGACTCGGACTCGGACGAAGGGTGCAAAGTGGTGCTTTGATGACGCACTTAGGCGTACACGCGTGGCGTACGCGTGTGGCATCAACATACGCGCATAAGTGCTGGTCTTCTCTGTAAATAGAGATGCACTCTCTCCATTTGTGTTGTTGGGAAAAAAGAGTGTTGGAGTCCGTGTGCTTACAGAAAGCCTATACGCCAGCATAATATCCGAGTTTTAAGTTCTTCTAAGCGTGATTAAGAGCGTTCCAAAAGTTCATGCTAGAACTTGATGGTTCTTCGGAGCAGATCGCGGATAGGACGAATCTTGCTTTGAGCACCGGTGACCTTGTTCACCCCAGCAAGGAGTTTCATTTGTGTTTTCTTCTTTTCTTTGTTCTATCTCTTTGGAGCGTCTGCGTACGTAAATAGAAGAATACTTATACTATTTGTTGTTATATTTTGCATTTTCTTGTAGTCAGTTTGTAATATTTTCTTGGTGCTTTATTTGTGTTGGTTTGAGCGCAGGTGTCTTACGTTTTCTATTCCTCTCTTGGTGTTGGCTAGAGAGCAGACTTTGAGTCTTGCATAGATGTCTACGTCTTCCTTGAATCTCTCCACTCTTTAGATCTTTCTACGGGAATAACATGAATTGTAGTTTTACATTTTTCTTTTACAAATTTGTAGGTTATGGATGATTGTTGTTGATTTGGTTTCTATTATTCATTGCTCAAGTTGGAATAGTGTAAAAAAAAGTGGTTAGAAATAAGATCACCGTTGTCCTAATTAGGTCTTTCTCCTATTATAATAGGGTCAGAGCATAAGAGAACTCAACAAAGGTATTCAGGAACTTTTTGCGATCGGTAAAATAGTTTTATACATGATATCAACCATCTAATGAGAGAATGAGGACCGAGGTACTTAAGAGCATGTGAGAGGACAATGTCGTAAAATCTGGAAGGTAGACGTGGCTTTTGGGTATGCAGTCAGAAGTACAGAAGAAGAAGAGGTAAAGAGATAGAATTTGTTCTAGGAAATTGCATTCACGTGGATAGGGTTAAGTTCATTATTGTTGTCCATTACTTCTCGCATTAGAATGAGTTCGGCTATAGAGCATTAGAAAGCTCGTTAAAGGATTGGGCAACACTTTTGTGACTGGTTGTGACCTGACATGATAGCTATGAGCATGAGAAGGCAATAGAACATAGGCATTTGGTTGCTTGGATACGTAGTTTATATTTATGCAGCCAAATAGCACCATTTAAGTCCCCATAGACTACCAAGAGTCTACATGAAGAGGTAAGATGATACAACTTGTTATAGGAAACTGCATTAATCTCGTTAGTTCTCCAATGAAAAATATCCTAATGCATTGATTTATAACTTTTGTATGAGCTGCAAATAGGTTTATTGATTTTTTTTCTTGGTGGAACTCTACCAAATAACACCTTTTTTACATCGGCTTATTTTTTATGATCTGCATTAATAGAATTATCCTTTTTTCCTTTTATTTTTGGATGGCATCAGTGGTTTCTTATACATCACAACTTATTTGAGCAGAGACTTTCTTATACAGTGTAAGGGTACAAAAGTAGGATGTAGATTTACCATTTCATATATATATATATATATATATATATATATATATATATATATATATATATATGGAGAGAGAGGGAGAGATTGTAGGAAGGGAATATGGCATATGATAAGGGGAAGGGTGAATGCATTTTTTCAACACTTGCTACAAGAGAGATTATCTGCTATAACTCTAAAAGATAATACATTTCTTTTCTCTTTGTAGTCTTGTGTGTGTGTGGGGGGGGGGGGGGGGGGGGGTATCCTGTCGCTCTTTGCTAGCTCGAAGGATACCCTGGAGTCTGCAAAACGTCAGTTAATTCGTCCCCAGACCTTGTACACACCGTCCATTAGTGAGACTTATTGAGCGGAACAAGACAACAAGGATAATGAAATGAAGAAGAAAGAACCGTAGGACCCTATGAGGATGGAGCGACAATAGTATTGAGAATCCAAGAAGATCATGGCGAGACGAGCCATTTGTCTTTGCGATAGACTGTGTTTTAAAAATCGGCTTGTTCGGCCGCATATGCTGCCTAGGCACTAGGAGCCCCTAGGCCAAAGCGAAAACTCCCCATTCGGCGGTATAATGCGGTTGTGTCTTTTTGCGGCCTTGTTCAGCCTTGTTCGGCGCCTAGGCGTCTTGTGCGACCTGTTCGGCGCATAGGCTGCTAAATTCCTCCCCCCCCCCCCCCCCCCTCCAAAACCACTAAAAGGATGTTGTTTTATAAAAATAAAAATCTAATCCCTAAATTTTTCTTGTTCCTATCGAGTTCTCACTTTTTTCCAACCATCCCAAAAGCCAATCACCCAAATACCCAAATTTTTTCAAATTTCCCCAACCCAACATTGCACCCCCCGTTCGCTGCACCCTCTGCCGTCGCTCCATCCACCGTCATTGCTGCCTCTGTCACCATTAACCACGGCACCACCTGTTTTGATTCTCCTCATCTCTTGTTTCAATTTTCTTCAATTTTCTCCTGTTTCGATTCCCCTTCAGGCTTTATCTCCTCTTTCTATTTCTTTAGTATGAAATTATATCCTTCCTCTGTCTAATAATGATTACAATTGGTTTCATTTGTTTTTTTGGGTTCGGTTTATTGGACTGGTATATCATTTTCATATATTATATATTTATATTTTTTTACAATAATTTCAATTTATTTTCTGATTGTGATTGTCTTATGGTGTGATTATATGATTTGGTCATTGGTTTTTTAATTTTTTGAGATGATTAGATTATGTTAGTAGCTAATTATTTGGGTTTAGAGATTTCCTAATTTTTTGGGTTTATTTGTATGGTTTTCATGTGATTAGTTACTGTATGATACTTGTGAATGATTAATTGATTATATAGTGTATCAAAAGGTTGGACCTCTGGTAATATTTGTTGATTAGATACTGTCTAATGATTATATACTTCCTAAATGATTAATTAGTTTGCATCTTTGTGATTAGATACTGCCTGATGCTTGTTCAAATGATTATATAGTTGTCAATTTCTTTTATTATATATGCTGCTTATTTGTAGTGTTGACAAATTCAATGGCCTCTTCGGCAACCTATGCCTCAGTTAGTGTTGCCCAACCCTCATCCGAGTCCTCCGCAATTCTTAAACGGAAGTCAAATAATATCGGATGGGAGTATGGAATGATATTTGATCCAAAGAATATGGATAAGGTACAATGTAAGTTTTGTGCGAAGATAGGGGAGCTTATAGAATAAAAGAACACATTGCCATATTTCGGAAAATGTGTCTTCATGTCCAAAGTCTTCACCAGATGATCAAGTTAAGTGCAAGAATGCAATAGCTGAGTAAGAGAATGGAAGAAGAGGCGATGAGATCATAGGTGAATATTCCAAAGCGAGGGGAAGGTGAAGACGAGTTTAACGTGTTAGGCAGCTTGAAACTGCCTCGTCCTCTTGGCCCAATAGATAAATTTGTAACTTCCATTAACCCTTCTTTGAGTGAGAGTGAGAGTGAGAGTGGGAGTGGGAGTGAGAGTGTGGGAAAGACACAAAGGCAAAGAAATATCTGTGAAACACTTTTTAAAGAAAGAACACATACTTAAGACGATATTTTGCTAAATGGGTGTATGAAGTGAGTATACCTTTCCATGCTATTCACAATGATGGCATCAAAATGTTTGTTAAGGGCGATCAGTCAATTTGGACCCGATTTTAAACCTCTCAGTCAATACCAGTTGAGGGAGACATTATTGAAGGAAGAAGTTGACAGAACTAAAGATTTAATGATGCAATATGAAGAAGAGAGAGACCTAAATGGGTGCTCCATAATGACAAATGCTTGGACGGACAAAAAAAGGAGGAGCATTATGAACTTGTGTGAATTCTAAGGTAGGGATTGTTTTTCTTTCTTCAAAGGAATCTTTAGATGAGTCACATAAAAGTGAACTCATTTTTGAGTAAGTTGACACATGCATTGAAGAAGTTGGACCTCAAAAAGTTATTCAAATAGTAACAGACAATGCTGTGAACAATGTGGGAGGAGCAAAGTTGTTGAATGATAAGAGGCTAAATATCTTTTGGATTTCATGTGCTATTCACACTATCAATCTCATGCTTGAAAGCATTAGGCAGCTGTCTAAGTACAAGAGTCATTGATCAGACGAAGACTTTCACCATCTTCATTTATGCACACCATAAGATCTTGACCTTAATGAGGTCGTTTGCAAAGAGGAGGGAGATCCGGAGTCACTAGATTCACTTATTCTTTCTTCACTTTGTAGATTTTGGTGGAGAAAAGAGGCCAATTGAGGGCAATGTTTGGCAGCAACAAATGAGAAAAGTGTAAATGGTCCAAGACTGTCAAGGGAAAAATGTCTACTCAATTGTGATAAGTATGAACTTCTGGAATGGTGTGATATTATGTTTGAAGTTTTTTGCACCTTTGGTTAGGGTGCTCAGATTGTTGATAGGGAGGAGTTTTTTATATGGAGAGCTTCTGCGGGCGAAGCAAGATATAAAGGAAGCCTTAAATAATATTGAGAGATACTATCAAGTTGTTTTTGGAAATTATTGATGCAAGGATTGTTGATAGGCTAGATAAGTCCATTGCGTTTGATGGCCGACTTTTTGAATCCTTATTACTTTTACGTGGATCCCGACATTCAATTTGATGAAGCTATCACGGAAGGGATTCTAAACTGTGTGGAGACTTTTTTTTATTAATGACCTTGACATGAAAAATGAGATTATAAATGTTGAGTTGCCAAACTATAAGAATAGAGAGGAGCTTTTTGGAAAGGGTTGACGTTAAAATGATGTCAAGAAAATGAAAAAAGTTTTAACCCAAGTAAAAAATATGTTTGCTATATTTCTTAATTTTTTATTAATTTATTTCTCTCTTTATTTAACTATGTTTAATGTTATTAATTTTCTAATTTATTATTCTAAGCAATAAACTGGTGGTCAAATTTTGGAGATTAAACACCTAATTTGCAAAAGGTTGCTAGAAGGATGTTGTTGCTAACCACTAGTTCATCTGGATATGAAAGAAATAAGAGCACTTTTGAAGGGGTTAGTAAGTAAGTGTATTTTTTTTTTCAAATTTTTATCTTATTATCTTCATTTCATATATTTATTTCATTTCAAATCACTTTTATAGATACATACGCATATAAGGAATATGCTAGATGTGAATCGATTGAACAATCGAGTTTATGCCCAATTTAATGTAAAATTGACAAATAAGCGCAAAAGGGAGCATGAGAAGAATGTTGATGTGCTATTAGCAAGTGATGCTAGTAGTGCACAAGGATGTATTGTTGACTGGGTTATGATGATGAAGTTGAGCTTAAAACTTGGCTCACTTGGTAAATAGTTAGTGAAGCATCGGGAGAGGATGAAATGCTACAACCTGTAGAAGTTCTAGAGTGAGGGAACTTCATGAAGAAGATTTTGAATCAGAAGATGGGGAAAATCAAATCAATGTTGAATTTGAATTCGATGAAGAGCGTGTGTTGTGGAAGACTATGGACAGAAAGAGGTTGGTGCTTAGGAGTTATGATACTTTTTATGTTTGCTATGTTATGTTTTGGATATGTTTGATGGATCATGGATATGATTTAGATATGTTTGATGGATGATGGATATGATTTAGATATGTTTGATGGATCATGAATATGTTTGGATTTGGATTTAAAATATTAAAGTTTCAAATTTGTTATGGATATAGTGATTTCTTTATTAAATGTGTTTCATTATGAAAATGTGTGTTTACGATCAAGGTAAAACTGGATGGAACTTTTGATCGCTTAAAGGCTCTTCTGGTGGCTAACGTATATTCTCAGACCTATGGTGATGATTATTTTGAGACCTCTCCAGTTGCCAGGATGACAATTGTGCGTGTACTCTTGGCCCTGGCGGTTCGCTATGACTGGCCATTGTTTCAGCTGGATATCAAGAATGCATTTCTCCGTAGGGATCTTGAAGAAGAAGTATATGTGGTGCAACCTCCCGAGTTTGTTGCAAGGGAGGGTAAAGTATGTCATGTACGGAAGACCCTCTGCGGTCTTAAACAATCATCTCGTGTGTGGTTTGGTCGATTTACACATATTGTTACTTAGTTTGACATGTGTCAATCAAAGAAGAATCATTCGGTATTCTACCGACATACATCAGCTGGAAGGATACTACTTGGTGTTTATGTTGACGACATTGTGATCACGGAAGATGACAGCCAAGGTATTGCAGGCCTAAAAAAGTTTCTGGGAGAACAATTTCAAACCAAAAATATGGAATCATTGGACTACTTCTTGGGCATTGATGTCATACGGGATAAGCGGAACATTGTAATGCCCCAGAGGAAATATGTGTTGATAAATGATGCAAGAATGATGCAAGCTAAGGAAGCAAACTCGTCCATGGATCCAGGGCAAAGTTGTTTACAGATGAGGGGGTTCTGATGGACAATCCAAATCAATATTGTCGAGTGGTGGAAAAATTCTACTTGGCGATCATGACTTGGCCAGACATCATTTTCGCTGTAAGTGTCGTAATTAGATTTATGACTTCGCTAATAATTTCACATTGGCAGCCAGTTTTCAGAATTCTGTGCTATCTAGTCAAGAATTTGGAAAATGAATTCGGATGGAGAATTATGGACATACTCGTATTGAGTGCTTTACCGATGCTGACTGGAGTGCAAGTCTGACAGATAGACGGTCTGCAATTGGCTACTCGGTTTTAATTAGCGGAAACTTGGTATCGTGGAAGAGCAAGAAACATAATGTAGTAGCACAGTTAAGTTCAGAAGCAGAATATCGAGCCATTGTTCACGGTACAACATATGTTTTATATCTTAAGCATCTTCTACAAGAACTGGAGAAGAAGCAGAATCTAAGACAACATATCTGTGGTGTGATAACCAGTCTACTATCCACATTGCTACTAATCCTGTATTTCATGAAAGGACGAAGCACATTGAAATCGATATCCACTTTGTACGTGATGAGTATACAAATGGGGTGATAAAGTTTCACCATGTGACGACCGGTGATCAGATAGCCGATATCTTTACGAAGTCTTCTTCGGGTCCTCGGGTTCAATTTTTGTGTAACAAGCTGAGTACGATTGACATCTATGCTCCTGCTTGAGGGAGGGCGTTAAGTATTAGTATGTGTTAAGTATTAGTATTGGACTTTAGTCCTACATTGGCTAGAATAATAGTGAGAGGGGTAGCCGCTCCTATATATATATAACTTCTCCTTTAATAATTTTTTCATTCCATTATTCTAATTCCTACAGTTGAAATATTACAAAAGTAAAAAAATACAATGAAGCTGTCATATTGTTCATACAAAATGATAGTTTGATCCAATATTTTAATTGTTGCAACGTTGTAGAAGTATTTGAACCTTGTAATAGACAAAAAAAGACGTTTAGAGATGATATAAATAGTAAAAAGAACCCAAATTAGTTAAAAAACACTTCATATAGTGTTTCTCTTCTACTCCCTTTAACACTTTATATGGTATTTTTTTTTATAACTAATTTGGGTTATATTTGCTATTTGTATTATCTTTAAACGTCTTTTGTTGTCTATTACAAAGTTCAAACACTTCTACAACGCTGCAACAATTAAAACATTGGATCAAACTATCATTTTTTATGAACAATAAGACAACTTCATTGTATTTTTTTTTACTTTGTAATATTTCAACTGTTGTAAATACACTAGTTTTAGCTATCTATGTAATTGTATATGGTTTATGGTGTCTTTTACTTCCATTCAATTGTATTTATATTTCAAGTTCAAGTTTTGTATTCTATCAAGACATCAATAGTATTCTATCATTATCATAAGACATCATCAACATTATTTCATAATGAAACAGATTTAATAGAAAAATCACCATATCCATAATACAAATTTGAAATTTCAATATTTTAAATCCGAATCTAGTCTTAAAATCCAAACAAATCCATGATCCACCAAACATATCCAAATCATATCCGTGATCCATCAAACATATCCAGAACATAAATGGCAAACATAAAAAGTATCATAACTCCTAAGCATCAACCTTTCCATCCATAGTCTTCCAACACACGCTCTTCGTCGGATTCAAATCAACATTGATTTGATCCTCCTCATCTTCTGATTCAAAATCTTCTTCATGAAGTTCTCACTCTAGAACTTCTATAGGGCTGTAGCATTTCATCCGCTCCAGATGCTTCACTAACTATTTTCCAAGTGAGCTAAGTTTTAAGCTCAACTTCATCATCATAACCTAGTCAACAATCCATGCTTGTGCACTACTAGCATCACTTGCTAATAGTAGATCAACATTCTTCTCTTGTTCCCTTTTATGCTTATTCATCAATTTTACATTAAACTGGACATAAACTAGATTGTTCAATTGATTCATATCTAGCATATTCTTTTTCTTCTTATGTATCTATAAAAGTGATTTGAAATGAAGATAATAAGATAAATATTTGGAATAAAATAAAATACACTAACTCACTAACACCTTCAAAAATGTTCCAATTTCTTTTGCACACAGATGAACTAGTGGTTAGCAAAAACATCCTTCTATTAACTTTTTGCAAATTAGGTATTTAATGTCCAAAACTTGACCACCAGTTTGTTGCTTAGAATAATAAAGTAGGCAAATTAATAACATTAAATATAGTTAAAAAAGAGAAATAAATTAATAAAAAATTAAGAAACACAACAAACATATTTTTTTACCCGGATAAATTTTTTCTCATTTTCCTGACATCCTTTTAATAGGGCTGCAACTCGGGCGGGTTGGGTCGGGCTTGAGCTCAACCCGGGCCCAACTCGATGAATAGCCTAAGCCCAACCCGACCTCAGGTTCAACATATGAAGCCCAATACTAAGCCCGGAGGAAGCTCGGGTTGGGTCCATCGAATTTATCGGGCTCTAATATGATATGTAAAATAATTTTAAACAAGATTAATATTAAACACATAATCAAATAACAATTAAGCATCAATCATTACAAAATATAAACAAACATGAGATTTAGAATGAGTTGAAGAGCTTGGATATATATATATATATATATATATATATATATATATATATATATATATATATATATATAGAATAAGGGAGGTAGGGTGCCACCTCACGGGAGGGTGTCTACTTGTCACCCCCCATGCTATCATCAAGCACATGGGTGCATGATGATAGCATGTGGGGGGTGACAAGTAGACACCCTCCATAGGGTGGCACCTCACCTCCCTCATCCTCTATATATATATATATATATATGTATGTATGTATGATATGTAAAATAATTTTAAACAAGATTAATATTAAACACATAATCAAATAACAATTAAGCATCAATCATTACAAAATATAAACAGACAGGAGATTTAGAATGAGTTGAAGAGTTTGGGTTAAAAAATTATATATATATATATATATATATATATATATATATATATATATCGGGTTTCGGGTTTTTTGGATAACCCGACACGTGAACCCGAGCCCAACCTGATTTTTGATCGGGTTTATATATTTTAACCCGAACCCAAGTCCGAGCCTAAGTATCTTCAACCATAACCCAACCCATTAACGGGTTTATCCGATCGGGCTCGAGTTTAGCCCGTCCGAGTTGCACCCCTACCTTTTAATGTCGATGCTTTCCGAAAAGCTCCCTCTCTATTCTTATAGTTTGGCAACTCAAAATTTATGATCTCATTTTGCATTTCAAGGTTATTAATAAAAAAAGTCTCTACACAGCTTAGAACCCTTCCGTGATAGCTTTATCAAATTAAATGTTGTGATCCTTTTAAAAGTAACAAGGATTCAAAAGGTAGGTCATAAAATGCAATGAAATATCTAACCTATTAACAAGCCTTATAAAAGTAATAAGGATTCAAAAGGTAGGTCATAAAATGCAATGAAATATCTAGCCTATTAATAATCCTTGCATCAATAATCTCCAAAACAGCTTGATAATTTATCTTAATATTATTTAAGGCTTCCTTTATATCTTCCTTCGCCTGCAGAAGCTCTCCATATAAAGCGCCTATGGATGACTTTTTCTCCCTATCAACAATCCTGAGCACCTAACCAGAGGTGCAAAAACCTTCAAACATGATGTCACACCATTCCAGAAGTTTATATACTCATTACGGTTGAGTAGACATTTTTTCCCTTGACAATCTTGGACCATTTACACTTTTTCCATTGGTTGCTGCTGAACATTACCCTTAGTTGGTCCTTTTTCTCCATCAAACTCTACAAATGGTGGAAGGAAGAAGTGAATCTAGTGACTCCAGTTCTCACTATGTCCCTCTTTGTAAATGATATCTTTAAGGCAAAGGTCTTATGGTGTGCATATATGAAGATAGTGAAAGTCAAAGGTCTTATGGTGTGCATATATGAAGCTCTCCATATAAAGCGCCTATGGATGACTTTTTTTCCCTATCAACAATCCTGAGCACCTAACCAGAGGTGCAAAGACCTTCAAACATGATGTCACACCATTCCAGAAGTTTATATACTCATTACGGTTGAGTAGACATTTTTCCCTTGACAATCTTGGACCATTTACACTTTTTCCATTGGTTGCTGCCGAACATTACCCTTAGTTGGTCCTTTTTCTCCATCAAACTCTACACATGGTGGAAGGAAGAAGTGAATCTAGTGACTCCAGTTCTCACTATGTCCCTCTTTGTAAATGATATCTTTAAGGCAAAGGTGTTATGGTGTGCATATATGAGATAGTGAAAGTCTTGGCCTGATCAATGACTCTCTTACTTGGACAGTTTTCTAATACTTTCAACCATGAGATTGATGTTGTGAGTAGCACATGCGGCCCAAAAATATTTAACTCTTGTCTTTTAACAACTTTGCTGCTTCTATATTGTTCGCAGCATTGTCCGTTACTATTTGAATCACTTTTTGAGGTCCAATTTTTTCAATGCATTTGTTAACATACTCAAAAATTAGTTCACTTGTATGTGCCTCATTTGAAGATTCCTTGGAAGAAAAATAAAAAATCCCCACCTTAGAATTTATAACAAGTTCATGATGCTCCTTTTTTCTGTCGGTCCAAGCATCTGCCATTATGAAGTACCATTTAGGTCTTACTCTTCTTCATTTTGCTTCATTAAACCTTTAGTTTTGTCAACCTCTTGGCTTGGCCAACACTAGCAAAGGCAGAGGCTGCTGAAGATGTCATTGAATTTGTCAGCACTACAAGTGATGAACATATATAATAAAAAATTGTCAACGCTGCGAATTAAAAATACTTAGTACTTACTAACAGTTCAATTAGGCAATATTTAATCATTTAGGCAAGCATCAGGCAACATCTAATCATTTAAGCATCAAACAGTATCCAATCACAAAGACACAAACGAATTAATCATTTAGGCAATATCTAACCATCAGACAATATCTAATCAACAAATATTATCAGCAGTCCAGCATTTTGATACACTATATAATCAATTAATTATTCACTAATTCAGGCATGCATCAGACAATATGTAATCACATGAAACCAAACAAATAACCCCAAAATTTTTTTGGCAGCCTTTAAACCTAAATAATTAGCTACTGATCTAATCTGATTATCTCAAAAAATAAAGAAACCAAAGACCAAATCATCTAATCACACCATAAGACAATCACAGTCAGAGAATAAATTGAAATTATCGTAAAAATAATATATATAGTATATGAAAATGAATAAATAGAACCAGGAAAAACTGAAACCAATTGCAATTATTACCATATAGAGGAAGGATATAGTTTCATACCAAAAGAAAATAGAAAGAGAAGAAGCATGAATGAGAATTGAAGCATGGGAAATTTAAAGTAAATTGAAACATGAGACGAAGAGAATCGAAACAGGTGGTGCAGTAGTTAATGGCGACAGAGGCAACGATGATTGTGGGTGGAGCGACGACGGAGGGTGCATCGATCGGTGGTTGTTGCGATCAGTTGGGGAAATTTGAAGAAAATAGGGTATTTTGGTGATTGGCTTTTGGGGTTGTTGGGGAGAAGCGAGAACTTTATAAAAATAGGGGAAAATTAGGGATTAGGTTTTTATTTTTATAAAACGGCGTTGTTTTAGTAGTTTTGGAGGAAAAAAAATCAACAACTTATGAGCCGAACAGGACGCACAACACGTCGAATATGACCGCACAAAGACACAACCGCATTATACTGCCGAATAGGGAGTTTTCGCTTTGGCTTAGGGGCGCCTAGGGCCTAGGCGGCCAATTAGGCCAATTTTTAGCACACTGGTATTAGTGCAACGTAGTCTGGACTACCAGAGAGCCGAGAAAAGGATGATGTTCGTAGCATTAAAGTATGATACTTGAAATGGGAGAGTGCTTTTCGAGTTCTTTGTGATTGCACAATAATGTTGAAGTTGAAAAGACCATTCATGCTTTATGGATCGGAGTTCGACAAAACATGTCTAGAAAATAAACCTAGCAGAAATAAAAATGCTTAAGATGGATGAGTGACTTGAAAGATAATATAAAAAATAAGTATATTCGTAGGAAGTTAGAGGTGGAGTCTATTATGGACAAGATGAGAGAAAACTATGTCAGGTGCAATATAGACCAATAGATGCACCAGTTGGAAGTGATAAAATATTGGTCAAATGAGTTGATAGGACTAGGGTTAGCCTGAACGAACTTGGATTGATGCTATAACAAAGGATATGGTTTTTGTTTATGTTATGGAGGAGATGACTCTTAACAGAGCTGAATTGCAAAAAGAGAATTCAAGTAGCCAACCCCAAAATTTTGGATAAAGGCTTTGTTGTTATAGTACTCTGGACTAGACTGCAAATTGCACATGGATGGTTTTTCCTCCGCAACTTTGTTGCTTATTTGGTGCATTTTGGTTGCTTGGTAATGGTATCATACAAGCATTACTTTTCTCTTCATTGTTTGCTTCATGTGAGGGAATTTAGCTTGCGCTGCTTTTTTATTTCCTGTTTCATGTATTTTCTTGTTAAGATCAACTTGGCAGTTAGATCTCCTTGCCAGTTTTTTCTACTGTAGTCACTATATTCGTCTGCATGGGTATTGTTGTTTATGTTATAATGCACCTTCCCACACATTTAGAGTCACTATTATGTTGAAGAAATGAACGGTCTAAAAGAATTGATACAAGAGTATGCAGAGGAAATTAATTGACTTACCTCCTGCCATTGTTGTCCAAGTGAAATCACTGATAATGATTGAAGCATATTCCCTCTTGGTAGTCAAGTTTGATGAAAAACTTGTTTTTTGTGTTCTGTCAGTTTAATAGAATACACATGCACATATATAGGCTAGGCTAGGGAGACTATCACATGAATGTACATCTCTTCCATCAAGAGGTTTTTTGTACTGACATATCCATTCACTAGACACCCTCTCATATAGTCACATCTTTTCACCCAAATTGAATTTAAAATTTATATTTAAACAAATAAATTAATGGAATATAGCAATAATTAAGTAAATAAAATATAATGTGGGCCACATTTAGTCTCCAAAGGGATGTGTGTTGAGACTTGAAGTGATTTTATTGAATGGAGTAACAACATATATATAGGAGAGGCTAGCCTCCTCTCCTATCATTCTAGCCAATGTGGGACTAAAGCCCAATAACACTATATATATATATATATCAACACTCCCCCTCAAGATGGGCGAAAGATATTCACTAAGCCCATCTTGTCACATCCTCTCATCATGTTGATAGAACTAAGCCCCTTTGTCAGTCCGTCTGCTACCTGATCTTTGGTTGGAACATAGCCCAGCTCTAGTTCTCCTTTATCCAGTTTCTCTTTGATGAAGAATCTGTCAATCTCAATATGTTTGGTCCTGTCATGCTGCACTGGATTGTTGGCAATATTAATAGCTGACTGGTTGTCACACCATAGCTTCATCTTTGTTCCCTGGTCCAGCTTTAGCTCCGTCAGCATATTCTTCAACCACAATAGTTCTGTGACTCCCAAGGCCATCGCTCTATACTCTGCTTCAGCTGTTGATCTGGCCACTACTGACTGCTTCTTACTCCTCCAAGAGACCAAGTTGCCTCCTACAAATATGCAGTATCCCGATGTGGATCTCCTGTCGTCAGCACAGCTAGCCCAGTCAGAATCACAATAGCCCTCAATGCCTACATGATTATTTCTTCTAAAGATCAGTCCCTTCCTGGGGGCTCCCTTCAAGTACCTCAGAATCTGGTACACTGCGTCCATGTGACCCTTTCGGGGGTCATGCATGTAGCGGCTTACTACACTTACCGCAAAGCTGATATCAGGTCGAGTGTGGCTTAAGTAGATTAACTTGCCCACCAATCTCTGATATCTATCCCGGTCAACTGGTTCTCCAGCTTCAGCATCCAGTTTAAACTTCTGGTCTATCGGTGTCGTAGCTGGTTTACATCCCATCATCCCTGTTTCCGTAAGCAGGTCCAGTGCGTACTTCCTTTGAGAAAGAACGATTCCCTCATTATCTCGAGCAATCTCAATCCCAAGGAAGTATCGAAGGGGGCCAAGATCTTTCACCTCGAACTCCTTGCCAAGTTTTACTTTGAGTTGGGCGATCTCCTGCTCATCATTGCCTGTGATAATCATATCATCTACATATACTGCAAGCATGGTGATATGGCCTCCACTCCGTCTGAAGAAGACAGTGTGATCAGCATTGATCTGCTGATATCCCATCCCTATCATTGCTCTCCTGAACCTGTCAAACCATGCCCGAGGAGACTGCTTCAGTCCATAGAGAGACTTCTTCAGTCTGCAGACCTTGCCTTCTGTCTGTCTTGTGCCGAATCCTGGTGGTATCTCCATGTACACCTCCTCTACTAGATCTCCATGAAGAAATGCATTCTTCACATCCAGTTGGTGTAGCTTCCACCCTTCATTGGCTGCCAGGGAGATCAAGGTCCTGATAGTGCTCATCTTCGCCACTGGTGCAAAGGTCTCGTCATAGTCGATGCCGTACGTCTGACTGTATCCTTTTGCCACCAGTCGAGCTTTATAGCGCTCAACCTGTCCATCTGGGTTCTGTTTCACAGTAAAAACCCATTTACATCCAACTGCTCTTTTCCCTTCTGGCAGTCTCACCAGCTCCCAAGTGTGGTTCTTCTCAAGAGCTCCCAACTCCTCGTGCATTGCCGCTTTCCACTTTGGATCGTTCTTGGCAACCTGCCAATTGTTAGGTACAGTAATACTATCCAAAGATGCTATAAATGCTCCATGAGAAGAAGATATATGATCATAAGAAACAAACTTAGCAAGATCCCAACCATATCTGTCCGGAGGATTTCCCGCATTGCTGCGAGTAGTCCTTCGTGTAGGTAGTGGTATGGGAGGGACGATATCACCTGAGGAGGGTGGTGGTGTAGATGAGGAGGATGGTGGTGTAGATGAGGAGGATGGTGGTATAGGTGTCTCAGGAGTTGGGACAGGCGCAGGCAAGGGACTTGGCACTGACACTGTAGGTACTGGTCCTGTAGTCTGCTTGTTGTTTCTCCTGTTGTAGGTCAGTAACTCCCCCTGAGCCGTAGGTGTAACACTTCTCGTCTCCTCCCTCTGTTCCGCTTCACCTTCATGTTCCTCCTCAACCGTGTCTCTATGCCAAACTTCTAAATCGGTTACCACCAGGTTCTCCAAGTTCTCTATCTCCCCCTCTCGCCTTATACTTGTAGTATGAGGCGTGTTATACGAAGTTCCATCCTGGCGGTAATATGGCTCATGCTCCCGGAAGTGGACGTCCATACTAACAAATTTCTTCTTCTCTACTGGACTCCAGCATACATACCCCTTCTGAGTTGCTGAGTAGCCCACGAAGATGCACTTGACTGCTCTAGGGTCAAGTTTTCCAACGAATGGTCTGTTGTCCTTCACAAAACACACACATCCAAACACCTTTAGTGGAAGTATTCCACTATTATTACCTTGTAATACTTCACATGGAGACTTCCATCCCAGGACTTTTGAAGGCATCCTGTTTATAAGTTGAGCTGCTGTCAACACCGCATATCCCCATAGGTGTTGTGGGACATTCATGTCGATCATCATACTTCTTGCGGTCTCCAGAAGATGTCGGTTCTTCCTTTCTGCTACTCCATTTTGTGCTGGTGTATATGCACAAGAGGTCTGATGCTGTATTCCATGTGCTGACAAGTACTCTGCAAGTGTCCTATTGGTATACTCCGTCCCATTGTCAGATCTCAGTATCTTCACCACTGCATTATACTGAGTCTGGACATATTTATGAAAGTCCCGAAAACAAGCAAATACATCACTTTTGTTCTTCATCAAATACAGCCAGGTGACACGAGATGCACAATCGATAAACGAAACAAAATACTTATACCCATTCATAGTGTTAGTAGCACATGGGCCCCAAACATCAGAATGAACTACCTCAAAGACTGAAGAACTCTTATGACCATTTCCAACATATGAACTCCTAGTAAGTTTTCCTAACTCACATGCATCACATACTAATTTCCTTTTATTTGATTTTGCATACATATCTGGATACAACTTATTTAGAGTATCAAAGGAAGAATGCCCCATCCTCCTATGATGAAGTATCAAAGTGTCTTCAGTCTTCTGCTGCAGCTCCTCCATTCCAGCCTTCTCTGCCATAGACACCAATGCTGAGTCCAGTCCGTCTTGATCTAGGTACCACAGTCCATCATGCCAAGTGCCAGTCCCAAGTCTTCGTCCCGTCCCTTTCTCCTGGAAGATCACCTTAGGAATATCAAAAGAAACAATGCATTTTAGTTGGAGAATTATAGAACTAATAGACAAGAGACTGACTGGGAAGGATGGAGCATGCAAAACATTGGATAACCTTACTGAACCCGTACAATTAACAGTACCCTTACCGACCACTGGTTGGAAAGTACCATCCGCAGTCTGAATGGTGTCTGTCGATGCTAGGTGAGTGTACGAGGAAAACTTACTAGCATTTTCGGTCACATGCCGAGATGCTCCTGAGTCGATAATCCAGTCTGACATTTTAAGGGAAGACATAGATGCAAGAGCGTGAGACTCGTCAGTACCTTCTGATGGATGGGCATACATAGCGGCGTTGAAGAATGGAGTGGATGCCTCCTCTGCTACGTTCCTCCTGTCTCCTTCGATTGACGCTTTTTGCTTTCTCTCCAGCAGATCTAGTAGCGCCTGATCCTCCTCAGTAAAGGCGCCGCCAGCTCCTCCATTCCCATCTGCCACCAGCAGGTTTGCCCGATAGCCTCCTCGACCGCCTCGTCGGCCTCCTCGACCACGTCCACGTCCAGCATATCCTCGTCCACGTCCACCACCTGAGTCTCCCTCCTTAGGTGGTTTGGTACAAGCATATCGATGGTGGCCCATCTCCCCACAGTTGTAGCACTGCCGATTCTGTTGCCAGAGCTCTCCCTTGGATCCTGTATCCCCCGAACCGGTAGCTGCTAGTGCTGACTTCACTTCGGGTAAAGCACCTGTCGATGATGCGCCTGTCCCTGTCTGTAATCTGATCCGCGTCTCCTCCTGAATCATGGCTGAGATAGCCTCCTCGAGACTAGGGATCGCTGGCTGGGCGAGGAGTAAGGCTGTTCTCTGTGTGAATGCTGCAGTCAGTCCCTTAAGGAATTTCATCGTCCTCTCCTGCAGACACACCTGTCTCTCCTTGCACTTTGGGTCCCCGCAGCTTGCCCGTTTGGAATGGTGATCATAATCCAGCCAGAGGCGTTCCAACTCCGTAGCGTACTCCTGCACCGTCTTCTCGCCTTGTACGGTGTCGTCGATCTCCCCTTTTATCTGGAAGATCCGTAGATTGTTACCTATGCCATCATAGGTTCTTCTCAATTTCTCCCATACGTCTTTCACCATCTCAATGCCATCTACTGTGGAAGCAATAGACTGGACTAAGGAGTTGAGAAGCCAGATATAAATCACCATATGAGTGGATTTTCACTCGTCGCGTCCTGTCGAGCCCTCTTCCGGCTCTGTCTTCTCGCCTGTCAAGAATCCCTCCAGGTTCTTACCTGCAAGGGTTCTTCTCACCCGCCGTGACCAACTCAAATAGGTGGCTGGTCCATCCAACTTCAGATCGATGGAGGGTAGTTCTAACTTTGGCGGTGCTCGTGTCGTGCTTTCACCAGCCGACACCTTTATCAACTTCAGCAATGTCGCCACATCGTCAGCATCCAGCTTCTTGAGAATCTCCTCCATCGATGCTTCTTCTCGATCACTTCACACTTGCTCCACGACTCACGCTCGTCCTTGCCGTCCTCTCCTAAATCCGAATATGTCTGATTTCATCGGATCTAGGGATTATAGGCATCTCCTTGAGATTGATCTCAAGAACGAGCGTGAATCTTGTACCCGCAATAGCGGTACAATGAATCCTGCAGCCGTAAAAACGGTACAGAAACGAGCGTGAATCTTGTACCCGCAATAGCGGTACAATGAATCCTGCAGCCGTAAAAACGGCAGCAGCAGCAGCAGTTGCAGCCGCAACAGCGGCACAGCAACGGCAGCAGCGCGGCAGCGGCGGCGGCGGCGCGGCAGCTGCAGCAGCAGCGGGGCGGCGCTGCGGCGGCGGCGGCGCGGCAGCAGCTGCAGCGGCAGCGGGCGGCAGCAGCTGCAGCGGCAGCGGGCGGCAGCGGCGGCGTAGAAGGGGGATTAGGGTTAGGGTTTGTGTGGAGGAGGGGTCTCTAACGGTATGCTAAGCAATTTTAGGCTTTGATACCATGTTGAGACTTGAAGTGATTTTATTGAATGGAGTAACAACATATATATAGGAGAGGCTAGTCTCCTCTCCTATCATTCTAGCCAATGTGGGACTAAAGCCCAATAACACTATATATATATATATCAACAATGTGTCCAATAGTCTCCTACTTGGCCCACATGTTATTTTAAAAAACACTTAATAGATGAAAGGAAAACTATATGGTCATGTAATTTGAAACTATTCAAACATACTAGTAGTGGAGATATACTACTCAAATAGAAATTCTCAATACACGAATCATGACGGTTATGCTGTAAAATCAATGCATGGTCCGAAACTAAATTAGTACATAACCTTATGTCCAACTTTAAAAAAAAATCAATGGATTTAAAATGACTAATACTTTATGTGCACAAAATAAAAATGTAATTCATTCTCCATAAATTGAGCTAGTGAGCCCATATGATCTACATGACTTTTATAAACTTTAGCCGGCAAACCTTTAGTCATGGGATTGGCTATCATTAAGTCGCTACTAATATGCTCAATAAGAACTTCACAATTATTTATATAATCTCTGACGACCAAATACTTTATGTCGATATGCTTATTTTGGCTTCCATTTTTGTTGTTCTTGGAGAAGAAGACCGCTGTCGAATTATTACACTAAAGCATTAATGGTCTTGCTATAGAATCGACGACCTATTTCCCTGTGATAAAATTCCTTAACCATAATGCATATGTAGTAGCTTCGAAGCAAGCAATAAATTTTGCCTTCATGGTAGATGAAGCAATTATAGATTACTTGGTCCTCTTCTACGATATGGCACCTTTAGCAAGAAGAAAAACGAATTTAGAAGTAGATTTTCTCGAGTCTACACATCCAGCAAAATCTGAATATGAATATCCAATCACCTCTAGATTATATGTGTGCCTCTAGGGAAGCATTTGTTCCTTGATTCCTTGGAGATACCTTGAAAGCCTTTTAGCTGCTTTCCAATGTTCTAATCCCGGATTGCTTTGGTATCTGTCTAACATTCCTACTGCAAATGCAATGTCAGATCTAGTGCAAACTTGTGCCAAGAACTGAAGCGTAGGGAATGTTCTTCATTTGCTCCTTTTCCAAATTATTTTGTGGGCATTGACTTAAAACTAATTTTGTCTCTTTTGGCCGTAGGTGCTATAGTAGGCGCACAATCTTTGGTTCTCTCTCTCTCCCAAAAAATTTCAATGTAGGAGACTATTACTTAAGAAAGTAGTCAAAAATACTGTTTTTATTATCTTAAGGAATGTCATTTGTTTTTCGTGGTTAAAGATAAAAATCACTCTGTGTTGTGATATATCAATAAAATTACGATAATCATTTGTATTTGACTTTCAATACTCCTATTCATTTGTCTTCTAGGTTGTGGAATCTGTTCTGGATTCTAATGGTCAGAAGATTGATGATGCTGTTCAAGCTCTCCATGCTCTTTCCCGTGGTAATGATTGTAGGACGCGTGAAGCATCAAGTGTTAATGAAGCTCTTCTGTCAAATGAAGATGTTACTGAAGGTTAGTACTGGACTTCCATATCTGTTTTACAGGAGTGCCTCATTTTAGTAGATTGTTGATGAAGTTAAGATACTTCATAAACGGCGTGCATGAACATTATTTAAATTTGTCTGCGTGCACAACCAGGTGGTATGAGTACTCAAGTATCCAAAGAGAGTGTTGAAGAGTTTCTGAATGGATGTTCAGAAGAATCGAGGAATGGGTCCTCGTGGGTGGATCTGCTTGTGCAGGAAATGATGAATTCATCAGGCTGGGATGATGTTCGAGGTCGCACTATCAATTTCTTGGAAGCTTTTGAAAGAAGTGTTCTCGCTCACACCACAACTTCAAATGAGGTAGATGTTCTCCTGTTATTGAATGGGATGGTTGATGGAATCATAATCTTCTCTTTTTCCTTGTTAATTGTTTTTTTTCGTAAATCCTGCCTCCATGTACAACAGCAGGAGATTGCTTTGTTAAAAGATCAGCTTCAGTGCTTGTTGAAAGACAACTATATTCTGAAGAGGGGTTTTGCAATCCAGCATGAGCGCAGTATGGAGCAAGACGAGAAGCTAAAGGAAATACCTCATTTGAAGCAAATCATAGGCCAGTGCCAAGAGCAACTTCGGAAATTGGAGGTACTTCAAAACAATTATCAGCCTTCCCCACTTCACTCAACCAGTGCATGGTGTTACACAAGCACAACACAGAGGTCAAATGGTATGCATACACGAATCTTGTGTTCAGGCATATACTGGCTTCAAACAGTAACCATGAATGGTGATTCTTCTGTGCCCATGTGCAAACTGAAGACACTTTGAGTAGACTTTCTTACCTTGTTAAAAATGTGAATGTGCATTAGTGTGAGCTTAAAGGGTTCTAGCAGTTAACTTGGTTTCTATTTTTAATGGTCTAGATGGATAACTATGCATTAAAGATCCATCTCCAGAGATCTCAGCAGTCGAGCTCCATTCCAAGGCATTTTAATCCAGACATATTCTGAAGCCCCTTTTGTCAATATATTATCTACTTTCGAGGACAGACCTATACTAAGCGTTATAATCCCAGCAATTTCCATGGCTATAGATAACCAGGACGACATAAATGGAAGGCCTTCTTTTTTGCCCATATATGACTATTCAGTGAAGCTGTATACTGAGGTGATATATATATATATATATATATATATATATATATATATATATATATATATATATACCAATTCTACATTTAGAGAGGACATGATTGTATGTTCCGTTTTGTATCACCAGTCGTGGTTTTTGTATTATTCCCCTGGCACAAGATAGTTTGTCTGGAGAATATTTTATGTATTTGTTTTATTATCAAATCAGAAGGTCTGTGTTTGAATGAATGATTTTGTATTATTTTGTTGGTTTGTTAACTCTTGGTTGCTGTACTTTGTATGTAGTGAATGTTTTACTACCTCAAGAAAGGCTAGTAGTCTGTCTTCTTAATCTGCATAATTGGGCACCCATTGGTATGCTCACTGGTTATTGTTCATGAATTCTGGATCGGATTGGATCATACTGCATGGAACCAGATGGTACGTGTTCTGAATGAACTTTTTAGATGTTCTTACTAGTGTTCAGAATTATCGGCGAGGGTGTTTGTTCTGTATATCTTGTGTTTAAAAGGATGTACTGGTGGATATTATCCGCAATCATAATAGTGGTCTTAATATGTTTGTTGTTACTGTATCATATTTTTCATGTACAAGATTTTCGCTCCACCGAGACGGATCTGTATAACCCTCTATGGACTGAAGTTTTGCTGGAAACTTCTAGAATCTTCCAGAATGTGATGGAGTCTTCTTAAAGATTCATGAAGTCTCCATAACTTCTACATGTTCTAGGGTATTCCTTAGAAAATATCTAGGACCTAGAATAATTCCTGGAATATGCTGTTTTCAGAACGTTCATGTAAGTTATTTGAGGCACTATAAATAAGTAGGAGGCTTGTATGTTCTTTATCCTCTAAGAAGTTGTAAACCTTCTCTAGTACAGTGAAATTTTCAGTCTTCCAATCTCTTTCTTTTGTACCACATTGTTCTCATTTTTGCGTTAACGATCTTGCGAAGCGTTTGGGGAAGGCTGGCACAGGTTTTCGAGTATGAAGCTTGTGCGTCGAACAGGTCGAAGTGTATGCAAAAAATACTAAGTTCGTGACAAGTGGTATCAAAACGAAAGTTTGTTGGTGCTATATCAATATTTGAGAATGTCCAAAAGTAGGCCGTATGGCCTAAGGAAAGGAATACCAAGACCCACAAGAGGGACAAGAGCAAAGACCCTACGACGGAGCGTAACCATGCCGATCTTTCGGAACGCCTTGAGATCTTGGAGACGGGTTCGAGGGACATGGAGATGCACATTAGCAACATGAGGCAAGAGAAGTTCTACAATTAGCTGGAGAGTGACGTCGCTTCGTCCATGGCAATCTTTCGGGAGAAACTTCAAGAGATTCGATCCGCACTTGAGGATGAGGTCAAGGCACATCATGCGGAGATTGAGGACTTGTGCGAGAAGGTCCGAGGTTACGAGGACTGAAGACCGTGGTCGAGAGTTGCGGAGAACTCAAGACCAAAGTTGTCATTTTGAAGAAGGTCGTTGCGAACGGTGGACCTTCTAGTATGGAGGCACCAAGAAGGAAGATCCTCGAGCCAAAATTCTTCATTGAGAAGCGAGATGCCAAAGAATTAAGAACTTCTTGTGGAACGTGAAGCGATACTTCAAGGTGTTGCACATCAACGATGAGACTGAAAAAGGTAGACATTGCTTCATTCTATCTTACCGACAATGCTATGTTGTTGTGATGTCGTAGGTGCATGAAAATAGAGAAGAGTTAGTGCTCGATAGAGACTTGGAGGACCTCAAGAAGGAGATCAAGTCTCAGTTCTATCCGGAGAATGTGGAGTTCGCGACGAAGCGGAGCTTGCAACTCAAGCACACCGGGCAATTAATACATTGCGAAGTTCACACGTTTAATGTTCGCGATATCCAACATGGGCAAAGAGGATCACTTGTTCTTCTTCCTCGATGGAATTCAACCGGGACGACTTAAGAATTGAAGCAATAGAGGGTGCAAGATGTAATGTCCCAAATTCGTGATACATATTTAGTGTACGTATACGTGTTTTGGACCCATATTTTATTTTAGTCATGATTAGTTATCTTGGTTTATTTTGCATTGGCTTGGTTTTATTGGCATTGATAGTTTAATTGGTTTTAATGGTTCATTGGTTTATTTTTGGATTAGTGAGGCTTGGTTTACTTCATGATTTATTTGGTTTAAATTGCTAAAGAGAGAGTTTATTGGCCTTGACTTGGTTCACCTTGGTTTATCTTGGCTTGGTTTATTCCTTGGTTGGTTCGGCTTGGTTTGGTTTGGTTTGCTTGGTTCATTATGAACCATAGGGGTAAACCCCCTACCTACCACCACCATCCCCATTTATTAACCCCATTCTCCTTTCTCTCTCTTCATTAATCATCTTCTTCTTCCTCATTTACTCCTCACCAGCGAGAGGGAGAGAGAGAGAGGTCTAGGCAAGTGCAACTTGCTTCATGAAGGAACTCCAATTTTATTGCTTCATTCTCTTCCTTACAACATTTTAACTTACTCTAGCACTTGGCATTTTTACTTTCCATGGCTAGATTCTTGTAGATCTAAGTTTACTTTATTTTTAGAATTATTGGGTTTTGATCTACTTAATCATGTCATTTCTGAGTTCTGATGGTTCCATGTTGTAGAGCATTTCGTTCTGACCTATTTTGACCTATGGAAGTTCGAATTTGGGCTCCGGATGATAGAGTTATGCAACTTGGAAGCCATGGCTTATGGTGTACTTCTTCTCGGAAATTTGGAGAAGAAGCACAGTCCCGAGCCGCATGGTAGCACTTGACCGCATGAACATTCATGCGGCAAGTCAGTTCCAACCGCATGCACTATTGCCTTGACTTGACCGCATGACAAGTTCATGCGACAAGTGTTCTTTTAACCGCATGACTGAGGCCCAGTCCTTCCTGGCCGCATGGATTTCCAGCAACCCTGAGCCGCATGAACTCCAATACTCGCGAGCCGCATAGACCGCAGTCTCCCGCTGTCGCATGAGGATTCGAGTCCTCTGAGCCGCATGACTGACTGATCCCCGAGCCGCATAGACCCGTGTCTTCTCGGCCGCAGGAGGATCCATTCTCCCGCTGGCCGCATAGGATCCATTCCCCCGCCAGCCGCATAGGCTTGGTTTCCCGCCAGCCGCATGGGCTCATATCTTTCCAGCCGCATGGGGTGCTCTGGCTGAGCCGCATATGCCCCTTCCTTACCACTGGCCGCATACGACTGATACCCTTCAGCCGTCTGAATCCATTCTCCTGAGCCGCATGAATTCATCCCCCTGAGCCGCATGGACTTCCTGTGCCTTGTCTTGTTATATTATTATTATTATTATTATTATATATTTTTACGCTCATTTTATATCCTTACGTCTTTTGTCCTGAACTTGATTGACATGATTGAAATGATCACTGACATGACATGATAGTGGCTCGCCGTGGCGCACTCCTGACAAGGTACACTTGGCATGATAACCTGACATGATATATCTTGATAAGCTGTTGCGACGGCTACCTGACATGACCTGACCTGTATAAGTAACCTGGACACCGTGGGCGATTGTGCTTGTACAAATGATCCAGTCCTGTCTTGCATCATGTCTAGGAGGGGACTCCTGAGTACCACGGTCAGGAGTACCTACTGAAATGGACTAAGGTTAATGACTAGTATAATTCATTAGACATGAAGAGATGTTCCCCAGTTACAGGCGATCCCGTTATCCCGGCCGCAAATGTTTGGACTTGTAGCCTGCCGACGAGTAGGGCACATTTCCAGCCCACTGTTATGTGGGGCACTCACTATTGTCACTTTAATGATTGAACTCTATTGTCACTCTAATGTATTGTACTCTCTTTATTGTCACTATAACTGCCTGGATAACCTGGATAGCTGCAGGGCCTGTAACTACTTGGAGCATCTCATTGCATCTTGCTAGTAACTAGGATTGTGATAACCCTAGTTAGTTAATGTAGAAAGCCGTAGGCAATGATTGGCCGTGATTGCTTGGATGGAGTCTAGTCCAGTATAGTATTGTCTAGAAGTGATTGATTGCAAGATTGTACCAGAATGATTGTCACTCCAAATTGTTACTATAACGATTGTACTCTATTGTCACTCTAGCGTATTGTACTCCTCATTGTCACTTTTATCATTGTACTATCTCCTTTTTACCTTAATGATTGGCACCTTTAGCAATAAATGATCAGAGACTAAGTTCTGTTCAGGCGAAGGGTTACAATCTCGATCTTTGTTTGGTTTAAGGATTGTAACCTGGCTTCCGGAATAGTACCTTCGTTTTCTCTTCATATATTGTCCAGCTATATTTTATTTAGCATGATTCTCCAGTTCTTTTATGTTAATAATGCTTCTCTTAATTATTTTCTCTGATTGGGGCAAGTGCATTGGTAGCGCACAAACCTCAATCTGTGTTACTTATTGTTGTTTTCTTACATATTGAATGCTAATGATTTGTTGGTTTTAGTTCTTAAGTGAAGCCTCCTTTGTGGCACTTGCTCTTTCTGGGGTCTGACCCAGCTGGTTTTGTATGGCCAGATACCGGAGCAGCACCAAAGGATCTCCCTGCTTTTCAGTCCGATGGTGGTCACCAGGCGTAACCAGGGCATCGATTGGGTTTCTTTTTGTTCTCCCACTGTAATATTGTAAATTATTCTTTTGAGGCGTTTAGCCGACGAGCAAGTGTTAGCTCGATTGTACTTATTTACTGTCTGCCTACGGGCTGTGACATGATTGACAAGCCCCGGGGGTTGATCATGTATGACTGAACTCTTGCTAGTCCTCACATGTTGTAACGACTAGCTTCATGATCATTCCGAATATATAATGTATGGGATGCCTTACTATTGTGTATTTGGTGGTCTGCCATCATGTAACTATTATTAGTTGGTTGAGATTGAGACAATAGACTATTTTATGACCGTAAGAGACTGATGGATTGTAGTGAAACCCTCACATATCTAGACAGCCGTGACCGTATAGCGGTGTGGATTCCATTCCATTATACGTAGCTGGCTATGTCTGCCCCCGCTCTCCGGTATTCTGGTTCTGGGGCGTGACATGGTTTAAGTGGTGGCCCATGTAGGTCTTGTTAATCAAGAAATGTGAGGGTTTACCGAATATATGTCTCAATCTGTACTCGCCTTTGATCTCCACTCGTATTTTCTTATCTCCTTGAATTCCTGACTTGATAACATGCTTGTATCATTGATCTATCCTGGTCCTTCTTTAATATCCCTGATGTTATTTGCTCCAGTGATATCGTTCCTGTTGATCAGCCAGAAGGAGCTCAGTCCTCAGCAGCAGCCTCCCGAGTCGTGCCTCCTGGAGAACCAGTACCGCCAGTTCAGCCCGTCCAGCCAGCAGGGTCAGAGGATGGAGGATTGGTAGGACTCATCCGTGAGTTGCTTGCGTCCCAAGATCGTTAGGGAGATGCCCTGCACCAAGCAGTACAAGATGCTCTGAATAGAAGTGGTCCCCGAGGAAACAGTGCGGTCAACAGTTTCAAGCGCCTGAACCCTCCATTCTTCGATGGCAGCGAGGATGCCATTGCTGCCGATGCTTGGCTACAAGATATAGAGGTGATTCTCGAAGCCGCGAAGATTCCAGAAGACGAAAAGGAGGCTGTGGTGCGCCTACAGTTATTGGATCTAGCCCGCAGTTGGTGGGCCGCACAAGCTGTGGGATTGGCAACACTTGTCTCCTGGGCAGTGTTCAGCGAGAAGTTTCAGACCAAGTATTATGATGTAGTGGCTCGATATGACTTGCAGACAAGGTTCAGTAATCTTAAGCAGATGGAAAGGACGGTCGACGGTTATGCAGCCAAGTTTTCCAGACTCAGTCGGTTTGCTCCCACCTTGGTGGCAACCGAGTTTGACAGAGCGCAGAGGTTCCAGCAGGGACTTCACCTGGAGATTATATTGGCAGTAGAACAGTTCGAGCATCAGACCTATGATGCGTTGTTGCGAGCAGCAAGGAGGCATGAGTATACCTCCCAGAGAATAGTGGACAGGACCGGAGGTCGGAAGCGGTCCCATAGCCAAATGAATCAGTCTTCAGCCCCAGCCCCGGCAGCCAGGGCTTTGACTATTGGAGCTCCGAGGCGAGCGGCCTCAGTGACGTCGGTTCAGCACTCAACCCCGATGTACTCTCAGCAGAAACAGAAGCAAGCGCAGTCTTCCGTCGTGGGCTGTTCTTATTGTGGGAAGCCTGGACACGTGGAAGCGGAGTGTCGCAAGGCGTTGGGATTGTGTTTATTGTGTGGAGCACCGGACCATAGGGTGGGGTCCTGCCCCTTCAGAGTTGATTCAGCATCGATAGTATCTAGCCCTTCGGTTATGGGACCAGCACCAGCACCAGCTCCCGTTCACCAGCAACAGCAGTTCCCGTTCCCGAGGCCATTGCTGACTCAGGCCCAGACTTTCCAGCAACAGAACCCGCGGCAGTTTGCCTTAGCCCAGGCTTAGGTTCAGAATTGGCCGAGAGGTATATGTGTCCTCTCATCTTGCTTTTCTACCGTCATTATGTGGGGTGCATGACATATTTCATGTATCCTAATTGTGACGGAACATCCCGGACCCGAGCCATATCCTAGGTCATTCGAAACTGGTTATTGGTACCAACCTTTTCGTATGAGGAGAGGCCCGTGTCCATGTTTGACCAAAGAGAGAGACCTCAAGCGCAAGACTATTAGTTTAGTTCATGTTTGCTTGAGTTCATCGCTCCTTGGGAGAGTCAAACGTGGGAGTGTGAGGATGATATCCGATCACGTTATCCCAATCGGCTTGGCTCGTGAGGTGTAATATCTTTCTTATGCCTTACGCTTCGAATCCTTGCTTGCATGAATGATTGTATGATTGATTGGTAGTGGTAGATTGCCTATGATAGAATAGCTTTCCCTTGCATCCCTAGCCTCTTGATTAAATTCCTAGAATGGAATTCTTTTAAGGTGGGTAGGATGTAATGTCCCAAATTCATGATACGTATTTAGTGTACGTATACGTGTTTTGGGCTCATATTTTATTTTAGTCATGATTAGTTATCTTGATTTATTTTGCATTGGCTTGGTTTTATTGGCATTGATAGTTCAATTGGTTTTAATGGTTCATTGGTTTATTTTTGGATTAGTGAGGCTTGGTTTACTTCATGATTCATTTGGTTTAAATTGCTAGAGAGAGAGTTTATTGGCCTTGACTTGGTTCACCTTGGTTTATCTTGGCTTGGTTTATTCCTTGGTTGGTTCGGCTTGGTTTGGTTTGCTTGGTTCATTATGAACCATAGGGGTAAACCCCCGACCTACCACCACCATCCCCATTTATTAACCCCCTTCTCCTTTCTCTCTCTTCATTAATCATCTTCGTCTTCCTCATTTACTCCTCACCAGCGAGAGGGAGAGAGAGAAAGGTCTAGGCAAGTGCAACTTGCTTCATGAAGGAACTCCAATTTTATTGCTTCATTCTCTTTCTTACAACATTTTAACTTACTCTAGCACTTGGCATTTTTACTTTCCATGGCTAGATTCTTGTAGATCCAAGTTTACTTTATTTTCGGAATTCTTGGGTTTTGATCTACTTGTCATGACCCGCACCCTAGAGTTAGGGCACGAGAACGTAACAACGCCCAGCCTACGCCGCAGTGTTGGCAGTAGAACGCTGTCCTAGGTCTCAATGCATCTAACAGTATAAGACTAAACAGTTTATACTCCCCGAATGGGGGTGACATAGCAGATACAGACTCAATCACATCTAAGGTAGAGCATGATAAGGATAGATAAAACATAAAATCCAAAAGAGATACAGGAGATAGAAGTCTAAGTGTCTAAGATACATAAACCCAGAAATATATCTCAAAACTCAAATACAAATACAGTAATCCACAAAGTAAATACAACTCCAGACAAAATGAAATAACTACCTAAACAACCCCTACTGTGTCTCCTCTAGGCTAGCAGGCAATCCCCGGCCATCTGTAAAATTTATCAACAGGTCCAGTCAGGACAGGAGCGAGCACATTACATCTCAACAGTTCATAGCAGGTTAGAAAATATATTCATGCAGTAAAGTAAGATACAAGTACTGAAAGAAGTGCAGTATGTAAACAGAGAGAGAACTGTAATAGAAATATCTACTATACATAGAGAACTAGCAGTGACTAGTGAGTCAGAGTACAATATGAACATGTAAATGGCATAGGAGATTCTGATGCTACACTACGGAAGAGATTCTGATGCTACACTACTTGGGTATTATTCACATGTCCATTTCTACTCCCCCGTACCCCCAATCAATACAGAAGGATCCAGCCAGGTTATGTTATATGATGCTATGTAACAGCCCCCGAAGGGTAGTAGACCCCGAAGGTGATAAGCCCCCGAAGGTGATAGACCCCGAAGGTGATAGACCCCGAAGGTGATACATAGTAGTCCCATAAATGTGATAAGGATTCTAGGAAGACTCTGTGATCATAAGAGTATATGTCACAAGTGATCGAAGAATCAACGAAGCATAGTTGTCACGCCCCAGAACCAGAATACTAGAGAGCGGAGGCAGACATAGCCAGCTACGTATATTGAAATAGAATACATCTCAACTATACGGTCACGGCTGTCTAGATATGAGGGTTTACTACAAGCCAGCAGTCTCTTAAGGTCAAGCCTATTGTCTCAATCTCAAGCAATTAACAGAGTTACAAGATATTAGAGCATCAAATATATATATATAAGGCGTCCCAAATATTACATATTGGATGATCATGAAGCTAGTCGTAAAAAATGATAGGACTAGCAAGAGTTCAGTCATACATGATCAACCCTAGGATTTGTTAATCATGTTTACAGCCCGTAGGCAGACAGTAAGTAAATGTGCATCGAGCTAACAGGTGCTCGTCGGTAAACGCCTTAAAAGAATAAATTTACATATAAGTGGGTGAAACAAAAAGGGAAAACCCACTCGTAGCCCGGGTTCCGTCTAGTGTTCACCATTGGGCTGGAAGCTTGGTAGATCCTCGGGAGCTGCTCCGAAATCTGGCCACACAAAACCAGCTGGGTCAACCCCAGAAAGAGCAAGTGCCACAAGGGGGCCACGAAATAAGAACAAAGCCAGCAATCAGATCATAAGAAATTAATTACATAATAAAGACAATTATTAAGAAGAAACCTGACAGGTGATATACGATGAGATAACCATGGGACTCTTCAGATAACCAGGTTACAACCCGTAAACCAAACAAGGACCGGGGTTGTAACTCTTCGTCTGAACGGAACTTGATTTCTCCCACCATTTATCGGCAAGATAAAATACAAGAAATCAGGACCTGCAATTAATCATGATTAAGGTAAAGCACGAGTAGTCATGTCATGTCATAACCTTGTACAAGATCAGGGCAAGACAAGCGGGATTAGACTCCATCCAATCAATCACGGCCAAGCAAGTACTACGGCTTACTACTTAACTAACTAGGGTTATCAAAAGCCTAATTACTAACAAGATGCAAGTGAGAATTTTCCAGTCCCAAGCCCTGCAGACTATCCAGTTATCCTTTCGCGGGTTGAGAGTATAGGTGGGTACATCGCCCGGGAGACAAATGTACCCTTAGGTGACTTAGAGGGTGCAACACACGACGGTGTGCTGGAAATGTGCTCTACTCGTCGGCAAGCTACAAGTCCAATTAAAGCGCCCAGATAACGAGATTGCCTGTGACTGGAAATTCTCTATGAACTACACTTTGATCTAGTCATTAGCCTGATCCATATTCAGTGTGAATCCCTGACCGTGGGAACCAGGGAGTCACGTCCTAGACATGATGCAAGACAAGACAAGTGGATTGCACAAGCAAGCAAGCAGGAACACCCACGGTGTCAAGTTGATTATACAAGTCAAGTTAGCCGTCGCAACAGCATCAAGTCAAGTCAGGATTACAAGTTACAAGTTACAAGTCAAGTCAGGTACAAGTCAAGAGTGCGCCGCCACGGGCCACTATCAAGTTATCAAGTATCAAGATTAATCATGTCAGGGTACTTGTCAGGAGTGCGCCACGACGGGCCACTATCAGGTCAGGTTGGTCATGTCAGGAGTGCACCACTACGGGTCACGGTCGTGTTATGCTAGTTCCTTGTCATACCATGCCATGTACAATAGTCATTCCAAACATGTTAAGTAAAATCAAGTTCATGACAAAAGGCGTAAGGATATAAAATGGACGTAAAATATCTAATAAAATATCAATATACAGGGCTATAGAAGAGCCAAGCTTAGAGAAATAAAACTAAAACTCCAAGAGCCAATGGATTGCGCAAGGGGTCAGGGGGTTGGATTGCGCAGGAATGGTTGGCGCAGGCTGCGAAGTGCGCAGGGGTCAGATTGTGCATGAACAGACTACGCAGGAGTGAACTACGCAGGGGTCAGATTGCGCATGAGCAGACTGCACAGGAGTGGATTGCGCATGAGCAGACTGCGCAGGAGTGAACTGCGCAGGGTGAAGTGCGCAGGAATGGTTGGCGCATGGGGCTGAGCGCAGTCCACCACAGGGCAAGCTGTGCGGTCGGCACTGCGCTAAAGAGCGCAAGCCGAGAGGGGCTGCGCAGTCCAGCACTGCGCTAAAGAGCGCAGGCTGCAGGCTGCTACTCCAGGCCGAGAAGAACACCAAGAACACCAAGAATTCAAATTTTCATATCTTTGTCAAATCAAAGCCAAATCTAGATTTTCAAAGTTCTAACTTGAGTAAAATTGAATTCTCTTCCACATGGAAGCATCAAAACCCACAAAATCTCAACTAAAATAGATCAAAACTATGTAAATCTGAAAATAGAGAAACTTAGATCTAGAACAATGGAGACTCCAAATCACAAAATGCCAAGTTCTAAAGTTAATCTCCATGGCCTAATCTAGCTAATGGACAAATAAAAAGTGGTTCTGATGTGGTGGCAAGATGCACTTGTCTATAGGTGATGGTGTTGTGTAGAGGAATGAAGAAGAAGAAGAAATAAATGAAAATAATGAGGAGAGAGAAAAGTAGGTCGGGATTTATGATGGTGTTCCTCTCATGATAAACCAAACCAAACCCAACCCTCTCCACAAAATAAACCAAGCAATGCAAAAAACCCAATTACGAGAACTAAAATCCGCAAGTTAAGTCAATTACAGGTACATGCCAAAATCCAAGAAAATAAAATACAGGTCCGAAATACGTATAAGCCTGATAAAATACGTATTCCGAATATGGGTGTTACAATAGTGATACGCTATGTAAGTGAAACGCACAGAACATAGAGTACCCGATGCTCCCTAAGGATAACATCTCAAGGAGGGATCCATATAGTACCAATCCGTGTGACCAACGTGACAGTACAAGTAAAGTAATCTACTGCAGAAAATAATTCTAAGCAGGATATGAAATGATCAGAGAATGTACTCGCCTCGATAACCTGAACAGCTGATAAGTATAGGGGATCCCACTGAAGCCACAGAGTCCTATTTAAAGCAACACAGGTTACAAGGTGTTCAAGTTGTAATAAATGAATCTCTATAATCAATCTACATTATTCTAGGTTCTTCTAAGTCAAAACAACTCTAGGTCGACTCCGGTCAATAATCTAGTCAAACTAGGTCAAGTGTTGACTTACAGTTGACTTTGGGTCAACTGGTCAACTCTGGTCAAACAGGGTCAATTCTAGTCTAATATAAAGTGTACTTCGTTATTTGTACGTCGAAACTTACGACACGCAAATCGAGATAAGGAGATTATCGGTAAGGTTGATAATCTTATTATAGTGATCCACGTGTCCAACTTGTCAATTTCAGCGATGTGAGATCACTAGAATTGGCTGATCTCAGTTTCGTTGTACTAATCCCGAAATACGAACATTATATGAATTAATTATTAATTAATTATAAAAATGTTAAACTCCGAGAAATTATCAACAAACATTGTCGGACGATGAAATGAACATCGCCAACGTGTCCAGAATGGTCAAATTAGCTAGGATAGCCCATCCAACGGTCCAATTTGGACACAAGGGCAAAAAGGTAATTTCGGGTCAAAACGGTGTCCGTGTCGGAGCCGTTTTGCACCGAAAAATGTGCAAGAAAATAAGTCAATAAAATATAACAAATTATATGTCCACGAAACCAGAATGACGATACGAACCCAACGGTATCTCCAGAATTGGATTCCGTTGACCCGATCTCAATTTGGTCCGTTGACCAGAACTTGGGATTCCGGTTTATACGAAAATGCGTACCGGAACCAATGTTCTCAAAACTTAGCAAACTACCTATCAACGAGTCCAGAATGATGATATGAACTCAACGGTATCTCCGGAATTGGATTTCGATGAGCCGATCTCAAAATGATCCGTTGACCCGGATATTGGTATCTGACTTGCACCAAAATGCGTGTCCGATCCAATGTCCACCAAAACCTAGCAAATTATATGTCAACGAGTCCAGAATGACGATACAAACTCAATGATATATCCGAAATTGGATTCCGATGAGCCGGCGTCAAAAAGTCCCGTTGACCCAGAATGTGGGACCCACTTTGCACCGAAAAATATGCCAGGGCCCACGTTCTCCAAATCTAACAAATTTTATATGAAAACAAGCCAGAATGATGCCACAAGTCTAATGGTGGTGTCAGAAATGAAATCTGGAGTCCCGTGTTCAAAAATGAAATTTTACAAGTTGGAAATTACGAATTTGGACGGCCAACTTTGGCGTCGAATTCAACCAATCAAACAAGCTCACAATGAAGTGAAACTGAAGGGGTAGCAAGAGGGTTATACCAGCTTCGCACAGGAACTGGTAGCACGCCAAATGGAGCTACGGTGGAGGAGATACAAGCTGACGAAGTTGGCCCCACAAAACTGTCCAAATTTAATACAATTTAAACGGTCAACTTGGTGGCCGGTTTTGATGTATCAAACGATAAAATTAACGGACAAAAATTGACAGGGATGAAGGTGGATATACCGAGATTGTGACGGAGCAAAGAAATCGTCGATCCAACGGTCGGATCGCCGAGAAAATGCGTGCGAAGTCGCTGCGATGGAGCGCCAAAACGAACTCGATCCTGCGCGCGTCACGACGGGACGTCGTTCAAAACGCACGAATCGCCTCGACGGCGCATCCCGGAGGACGTTGGCCGCCATGGAAAGGCAGCGTAGGGTGCGTCCAGCAGGGGGGGTCATCCCCGCCGGCCACGGCGGCGGTGGCGCCGACGGTGGCGCCTGCACGCGCGTGCGGCCAACTTGTGCTGCTGCTGTGCGCTGTGCACGCGCCGCGGCACTGCGTGGTCGGCCGGCGAAGCACGGGGCGGCGCACTGCAGCTAAGGTGGCGGTGCACGGTGGCAGAGGAGGTGGCTATGGTGCGGTGATCGGTGGTGGTCGCCGTTGTGGTGGTTTAGTGGTGGCGGAGGAGAATGGCGATGGAAGAAGGAGATGGAGGAGGAGGTGCTGTCGACGGGGTAGCCGACGGCCAGACTGGCCGGCCAGGGGAGGTGGTCGAGCCAGGGAGGAGATGAAGGTCGGGTTGGCCATGGAGTGGTGTCGGGTTGGTGCAATGGTGGTGGTGGTGGCTTGAGTGAATGGTGAGGGTGGTGGTGTTCTAATGAAGAGGAGAAGGAAGAAGGAGGAGAAGGTGGAGATGGAGGGTGGCGGCCATGGCCGACGGCCAGGGGAGGTGAGGTCGGGTGTAGGGGTTAATGAAGGTGGTGCTCGGGTTGATGTAGGTGCTGGTGTTGTTTTTGTTGTGTGTAGGAATAGTTTTGTGTGGGAAATAAAATAGAAAGGAGAGAGAGAAAGAGAGATAACATTTAATGGAGGAGAGAGAGAGATGAAAAAGTGGTTCTCCCTAGAAATTAGGGCCGGCCAACTTTGTTGGCTGAGTGTGGGAAATTTCATGGGGAAATCAATGGTTGGGATTTAGTTAGGTGAAATCAATGACAATGATGGAATATAGGAAAAGTAGGTAATTCCAATAGGGGATTAATTAAATAGAAATTCCAATAAATATTGAAATAGGTAGAAGGATATTAAATATTATTTTTGGACACGAAAAAATGAAGGTGTCCCGATGGAGGGCAACATGGAGCTGGACTGGACTCGGTGGAGCCGGATTGAGTCAAAATCGGACATGATGCAATAATAGAATTAAAATTAGGCATCGATGATCATGGGCAAATAAGTAGCACATGGAGATTCCAATAAATGGGACACAAGTGGCGAACGAATAGTAGGCTCAAAGTGGGCCATATCTATAGTTGGGGCGGACAGGTTTTGGTCGACAGGGGACCCACAAATCAAGTTGGAAGATGAATGTGACGCCGTGGAGTGAAATAAAATCGGGTCACGTGTCGGGAAAGTTGTACGAATCAAATGGAGCACAAAATAACGTGTCTGAGTGGGACACGAAGGTCATGGGTGACGAGTGTCTCGAGTAGATCATCAATGAGGAGTTGGTTTCAAGAAACTGACTGGTCTTGCGCTCCCAAATTGAAAGTCACGGTAACGTGCTAATAATGATCAAGAAAAAGAGTGGGAAATTAATTAATAATCAAACGGTCTAATTCGACCCGAAGTTCTGCGAAGCAAAAAGAGCACAAGGGAACAAGTTTGAGTGGGACACTATATACCATCAGGAAGGCAATCCTGTCCACTCTCAAACTCGTGAAGAAGATTTCCAGAGTTGAACATCCCTGACACTCCAAATATCAAAGGCATGAAGAAGTACACTTACAGACAAATAAATAAAATAAAATATTTATCAAAACCAATTAATCAGAAAAATAAAATAAATAAAAAAAAATCAACCCAAAATTTAGGGTGCTCACACTACTTAATCATGTTATTTCCGAGTTCTGATGGATCCATGTTGTAGAGCATTTCGTTCTGACCTATTTTGACCTATGGAAGTTCGGATTTGGGCTCCGGATGATAGAGTTATGCAACTTGGAAGCTATGGCTTATGGTGTACTTCTTCTCGAAAATTTGGAGAAGAAGCACAGTCCCGAGCCGCATGGTAGCACTTGACCGCATGAATATTCATGCGGCAAGTCAGTTCCAACCGCATGCACTATTGCCTTGACTTGACCGCATGACAAGTTCATGCGACAAGTGTTCTTTTAACCGTATGACTGAGGCCCAGTCCTTCCTGGCCGTATGGATTTCCAGCAACCCTGAGCTGCATGAATTCCAATACTTACGAGCCACATAGACCGCAGTCTCCCGCTGCCGCATGAGGATTTGAGTCCTCTGAGCCGCATGACTGACTGATCCCCGAGCCGCATAGACCCGTGTCTTCTCGGCCGCAGGAGGATCCATTCTTTCGCTAGCCGCATAGGATCCATTCCCCCGCCAGCCGCATAGGCTTGGTTTCTCGCCAGTCGCATGGACTCATATCTTTCTAGCCGCATGGGGTGCTCTGGCTGAGCCGTATATGCCCCTTCCTTACCACTGGCCGCATACGACTGATACCCTTCAGCCGCCTGAATCCATTCTCCTGAGCCGCATGAATTCATCCCCCTGAGCCGCATGGACTTCATGTGCCTTGTCTTGTTATATTATTATTATTATATATTTTTATGCTTATTTTATATCCTTACGCCTTTGGTCCTGAACTTGATTGACATGATTGAAATGATCACTGACATGACATGATAGTGGCCCGCCGTGGCGCACTCCTGACAAGGTACACTTGGCATGATAACCTGACATGATATATCTTGATAAGCTATTGCAACGGCTACCTGACATGACCTGACCTGTATAAGTAACCTGGACACCGTGGGCGATTGTACTTGTACAAATGATCCAGTCCTGTCTTGCATCATGTCTAGGAGGGGACTCCTGAGTACCACGGTCAGGAGTACCTACTGAAATGGACTAAGGTTAATGACTAGTATAATTCATTAGACATGAAGAGATGTTCCCCAGTTACAGGCGATCCCGTTATCCCGGCCGTAAATATTTGGACTTGTAGCCTGCCGACGAATAGGGCACATTTCCAGTCCACTGTTATGTGGGGCACTCACTATTATCACTTTAATGATTGAACTCTATTGTCACTCTAATATATTGTACTCTCTTAATTGTCACTATAACTGCCTGGATAACCTGGATAGCTGCAGGGCCTGTGACTACTTGGAGCATCTCATTACATCTTGCTAGTAACTAGGATTGTGATAACCTTAGTTAGTTAATGTAGAAAGCCGTAGGCAATGATTGGCCGTGATTGCTTGGATGGAGTCTAGTCCAGTATAGTATTATCTAGAAGTGATTGATTGCAAGATTGTACCAGAATGATTGTCACTCCAGATTGTTTCTATAACGATTGTACTCTATTGTCACTCTAGCGTATTGTACTCCTCATTGTCACTTTTATTATTGTACTCTCTTTTTTTCACCTTAATGATTGGCACCTTTAGCAATAAATGATCAGAGACTAAGTTCTGTTCAGGCGAAGGGTTACAATCTCGGTCTTTGTTTGGTTTAAGGATTGTAACCTGGCTTCCGGAATAGTACCTTCATTTTCTTTTCATATATTGTCCAGCTATATTTTATTTAGCATGATTCTCCAGTTCTTTTATGTTAATAATGCTTCTATTAATTATTTTCTCTGATTGGGGCAAGTGCATTGGTAGTGCACAAACCTCAATCTGTGTTACTTATTGTTGTTTTCTTACATATTGAATGCTAATGATTTGTTGGTTTTAGTTCTTTAGTGAAGCCTCCTTTGTGGCACTTGCTCTTTCTGGGGTCTGACCCAGCTGGTTTTGTATGGCCAGATACCGGAGCAGCACCAAAGGATCTCCCTGCTTTTCAGCCCGATGGTGGTCACCAGGCGTAACCAGGGCATCGAGTGGGTTTTTTTTTGTTCTCCCACTGTAATATTGTAAATTATTCTTTTGAGACGTTTAGCCGACGAGCAAGTGTTAGCTCGATTGTACTTATTTACTGTCTGCCTACGGGCTGTGACATGATTGACAAGCCCCGGGGGTTGATCATGTATGACTGAACTCTTGATAGTCCTCATATTTTGTAACGACTAGCTTCATGATCATTCCGAATATATAATGTATGGGACGCCTTACTATTGTGTATTTGGTGGTCTGCCATCATGTAACTATTATTAGTTGGTTGAGATTGAGACAATAGACTATTTTATGACCGTAAGAGACTGATGGATTGTAGTGAAACCCTCACATATCTAGACAGCCGTGACCGTATAGCGGTGTGGATTCCATTCCATTATACGTAGCTGGCTATGTCTGCCTCCGCTCTCCGGTATTCTGGTTCTGGGGCGTGACATGGTTTAAGTGGTGGCCCATGCAGGTCTTGTTAATCAAGAAATGTGAGGGTTTACCGAATAGATGTCTCAATCTGTACTCGCCTTTGATCTCCACTCGTATCTTCTTATCTCCTTGAATTCCTGACTTGATAACATGCTTGTATCATTGATCTATCCTGGTCCTTCTTTAATATCCGTGATGTCATTTGCTCCAGTGATATCGTTCCTGTTGATCAGCCAGAAGGAGCTCAGTCCTCAGCAGCAGCCTCCCGAGCCGTGCCTCCTGGAGAACCAGTACCGCCAGTTCAGCCCGTCCAGCCAGCAGGGTCAGAGGATGGAGGATTGGTAGGACTCATCCGTGAGTTGCTTGCGTCCCAAGATCGTCAGGGAGATGCCCTGCACCAAGCAGTACAAGATGCTCTGAATAGAAGTGGTCCCCGAGGAAACAGTACGGTCAACAGTTTCAAGCGCCTGAACCCTCCATTCTTCGATGGCAGCGAGGATACCATTGCTGCCGATGCTTGGCTACAAGATATAGAGGTGATTCTCGAAGCCGCGAAGATTCCAGAAGACGAGAAGGTGGCTGTGGTACGCCTACAGTTATTGGATCTAGCCCGCAGTTGGTAGGCCGCACAAGCAGTGGGATTGGCAACACCTGTCTCCTGGGCAGTGTTCAGCGAGAAGTTCTAGACCAAGTATTATGATGCAGTGGCTCGATATGACTTGCAGACAAGGTTCAGTAATCTTAAGCAGATGGAAAGGACGGTCGACGGTTATGCAGCCGAGTTTTCCAGACTCAGTCGGTTTGCTCCCACCTTGGTGGCAACCGAGTTTGACAGAGCACAGAGGTTCCAGCAGGGACTTCACCTGAAGATTATATTGGCAGTAGAACAGTTCGAGCATCAGACCTATGATGCGGTGTTGCGAGCAACAAGGAGGCACGAGTATACCTCCCAGAGAATAGTGGACAGGACCGGAGGTCGGAAGCGGTCCCATAGCCAAAAAAATCAGTCTTCAGCCCCAGCCCCGGCAGCCAGGGCTTTGACTATTGGAGCTCCGAGGCGAGCGGCCTCAGTGACGTCGGTTCAGCACTCAATCCCGACGTACTCTCAGCAGAAACAGAAGCAAGCGCAGTCTTCCGTCGTGGACTGTTCTTATTATGGGAAGCCTGGACACGTGGAAGCGGAGTGTCGCAAGGCGTTGGGATTGTGTTTATTGTGTGGAGCACCGGACCATAGGGTGGGGTCCTGCCCCTTCAGAGTTGATTCAGCATCGATAGTATCTAGCCCTTCGGTTATGGGACCAGCACTAGCACCAGCTCCCGTTCACCAGCAGCAGCAGTTCCTGTTCCCGAGGCTATTGCTGACTCAGGCCCAGACTTTCCAGCAACAGAACCCGCGGCAGTTTGCCTTAGCCCAGGCTCAGGTTCAGAATTGGCCGAGAGGTATATGTGTCCTCTCATCTTGCTTTTCTACCATCATTATGTGGGGTGCATGACGTATTTCATGTATCCTAATTGCGACGGAATATCCCGGACCCGAGCCATATCCTAGGTCATTCGAAACTGGTTATTGGTACCAACCTTTTCGTATGAGGAGAGGCCCGTGTCCATGTTTGACCAAAGAGAGAGACCTGAAGCGCAAGACTATTAGTTTAGTTCGTGTTTGCTTGAGTTCATCGCTCCTTTGGAGAGTCAAACGTGGGAGTGTGAGGATGATATCCGATCACGTTATCCCAATCGGCTTGGCTCGTGAGGTGTAATATCTTCCTTATGCCTTACGCTTCGAATCCTTGCTTGCATGAATGATTGTATGATTGATTGGTAGTGGTAGATTGCCTATGATAGAATAGCTTTCCCTTGCATCCCTAGCCTCTTGATTAAATTCCTAGAACGGAATTCTTTTAAGGTCGATAGGATATAATGTTCCAAATTCGTGATACGTATTTAGTGTACGTATACGTGTTTTGGACCCATATTTTATTTTAGTCATGATTAGTTATCTTGGTTTATTTTGCATTGGCTTGGTTTTATTGGCATTGATAGTTCAATTGGTTTTAATGGTTCATTGGTTTATTTTTGGATTAGTGAGGCTTGGTTTACTTCATGATTCATTTGGTTTAAATTGCTAGAGAGAGAGTTTATTGGCCTTGACTTGGTTCACCTTGGTTTATCTTGGCTTGGTTTATTCCTTGGTTGGTTCGGCTTGGTTTGGCTTGCTTGGTTCATTATGAACCATAGGGGTAAACCCCCTACCTACCACCACCATCCCCATTTATTAACCCCCTTCTCCTTTCTCTCTCTTCATTAATCATCTTCTTCTTCCTCATTTACTCCTCACCAGCGAGAGGAAGAGAAAGAGGTCTAGGCAAGTGCAACTTGCTTCATGAAGGAACTCCAATTTTATTGCTTCATTCTCTTCCTTACAGTATTTTAACTTACTCTAGCACTTGGCATTTTTACTTTCCATGGCTAGATTCTTGTAGATCTAAGTTTACTTTATTTTCAGAATTCTTAGATTTTGATCTACTTAATCATGTTATTTCCGAGTTCTGATGGTTCCATGTTGTAGAGCATTTCGTTCTGACCTATTTTGACCTATGGAAGTTCGGATTTGGGCTCCCGATGATAGAGTTATGCAACTTGGAAGCCATGGCTTATGGTGTACTTCTTTTCGGAAATTTGGAGAAGAAGCACAGTCCCGAGCCGCATGGTAGCACTTGACCGCATGAACATTCATGCGGCAAGTCAGTTCCAACCGCATGCACTATTGCCTTGACTTGACCGCATGATAAGTTCATACGGCAAGTGTTCTTTTAACCGCATGACTGAGGCCCAGTCCTTCCTGGCCGTATGGATTTCCAGCAACCCTGAGCCGCATGAACTCCAATACTCGCGAGCCGCATAGATCGCAGTCTCCCGCTGCCGCATGAGGATTCGAGTCCTCTGAGCCGCATGACTGACTGATCCCCGAGCCGCATAGACCCGTGTCTTCTCGGCCGCAAGAGGATCCATTCCTCCGCTGGCCGCATAGGATCCATTCCCCCGCCAGCCGCATAGGCTTGGTTTCCCGCCAGCCGCATGGACTCATATCTTCCCAGCCGCATGGGGTGCTCTGGCTGAGCCGCATATGCCCCTTCCTTACCACTGGCCGCATACGACTGATACCCTTCAGCCGCCTGAATCCATTCTCCTGAGCCGCATGAATTCATCCCCCTGAGCCGCATGGACTTCCTGTGCCTTGTCTTGTTATATTATTATTATTATATATTTTTACGCTTATTTTATATCCTTACGCCTTTTGTCCTGAACTTGATTGACATGATTGAAATGATCACTGACATGACATGATAGTGGCCCGCCGTGGCGCACTCCTGACAAGGTACACTTGGCATGATAACCTGACATGATATATCTTGATAAGCTGTTGCGACGGCTACCTGACATGACCTGACCTGTATAAGTAACCTGGACACCGTGGGCGATTGTGCTTGTACAAATGATCCAGTCCTGTCTTGCATCATGTCTAGGAGGGGACTCCTGAGTACCACGGTCAGGAGTACCTACTGAAATGGACTAAGGTTAATGACTAGTATAATTCATTAGACATGAAGAGATGTTCCTCAGTTACAGGCGATCCCGTTATCCCGGCCACAAATGTTTGGACTTGTAGCTTGCCGACGAGTAGGACACATTTCAGCCCACTGTTATGTGGGGCACTCACTATTGTCACTTTAATGATTGAACTCTATTGTCACTCTAATGTATTGTACTCTCTTAATTTTTACTATAACTGCCTGGATAACCTGGATAGCTGCAGGGCCTGTGACTACTTGGAGCATCTCATTGCATCTTGCTAGTAACTAGGATTGTGATAACCCTAGTTAGTTAATGTAGAAAGACGTAGGCAATGATTGGCCGTGATTGCTTGGATAGAGTCTAGTCCAGTATAGTATTGTCTAGAAGTGATTGATTGCAAGATTGTACCAGAATGATTGTCACTCCAGATTGTTACTATAACGATTGTACTCTATTGTCACTCTAGCGTATTGTACTCTTCATTGTCACTTTTATCATTGTACTCTCTCCTTTTCACCTTAATGATTGGCACCTTTAGCAATAAATGATCAGAGACTAAGTTCTATTCAGGTGAAGGGTTACAATCTCGGTCCTTGTTTGGTTTAAGGATTGTAACCTGGCTTCCGGAATAGTACCTTCATTTTCTCTTCATATATTGTCCAGCTATATTTTATTTAGCATGATTCTCCAGTTCTTTTATGTTAATAATGCTTCTCTTAATTATTTTCTCTGATTGGGGCAAGTGCATTGGTAGTGCACACACCTCAATCTGTGTTACTTATTGTTGTTTTCTTACATATTGAATGCTAATGATTTGTTGGTTTTAGTTCTTAAGTGAAGCCTCCTTTGTGGCACTTGCTCTTTCTGGGGTCTGACCCAGCTGGTTTTGTATGGCCAGATACCGGAGTAGCACCAAAGGATCTCCCTGCTTTTCAGCCCGATGGTGGTCACCAGGCGTAACCAGGGCATCGAGTGGGTTTCTTTTTGTTCTCCCACTGTAATATTGTAAATTATTCTTTTGAGGCGTTTAGCCGACGAGCAAGTGTTAGCTAGATTGTACTTATTTACTGTCTGCCTACGGGCTGTGACATGATTGACAAGCCCCGGGGGTTGATCATGTATGACTGAACTCTTGCTAGTCCTCACATTTTGTAATGACTAGCTTCATGATCATTCCGAATATATAATGTATGGGATGCCTTACTATTGTGTATTTGGTGGTCTGCCATCTTGTAACTATTATTAGTTGGTTGAGATTGAGACAATAGGCTATTTTATGACTGTAAGAGACTGATGGATTGTAGTGAAACCCTCACATATCTAGACAGCCGTGACCGTATAGCGGTGTGGATTCTATTCCGTTATACGTAGCTGGCTATGTCTGCCCTCGCTCTCCAGTATTCTGGTTCTGGGGCGTGACACAAGACTTGAACACCGTCGGGACAACAACCGAGAGGCTCATCAAGTACATGTGGGACGACAACGATGCTAAGGCCAAGCCAAAGACCACCAAGGAGAATGGTAGGGGAGACCGGGAGAGTACTCCTAAGGAGGGTCTTTTTGAGGAAAAGAAGCGTGTAATGTGTCACGACCCGCACCCGGATGTTCGGGCACGAGTGCGTTGGTACGTTCGACCTATGTTGCAGTATCGACGGGAACGATGTCTACTCCTCAGTAATTAACAAAAATCCATCGATTAAAAATATGTACTCAATCACAGCATGCTAAGAAGGATATAAAATAAGGAAGATAAATCCCATCAATTAACTAATAGAAATAAAACTAGAGCATAGTACTGAAACAAAGAAATAGTAGCCTACTCTCTCAAGGGGTCACCTCATGGTCCAAGGTGCAAGTAGTCTCAACTATAGCATCAATCTGAAGTCCAAGAACGTGGGCACAACATCTTCTAAAAATGTGGTTATCCAGTCACGATGGGAGCAAGTACATACATGATAAATTATTCACAACATGATAGAAACTGTAAAACAAGAAATTGAATATGAAATACTATAAAACATGAAATAGAATATGAATAACATGATAAACAAGTAAAGCTAAAATCATGGTATAAATAACACCGGAGTAAGGGCAGGAGTGCGTGACAGCGTGCCAGCCTACGCCGCAGAAACGGCGTAGAACGCTGTCTAGGTCTACTATCTAACAATAATTATAATATCAAAACCTGTCGAGATGGTCAACTCCAAACGGAGGACAAGCAATGACAATATAATATACTCAATCACAATATTCTAAGAAGGATAAATGATACTGAAAGATAAAGATAACAAGATATTAAAATATCATCCAGAAAATCCGACACAGAAATAATACAAGTCCAGAGTCTCAGAGTCAACAATCTCAAATATAAATTCTAATATAATAACATGCCAATGTGTAATCTGGAGACAAAGTCCAGTACCAAACTAATCTAGCTGAGCTACCACTAATGCCTCATCGGCTGGAACTAACCCCTGCTGGACTAGGGTCTCTCGTCTATGTCCACTATGTCATGAGGACCATAGTAGGTAGGACACTCGTCCTCACTATAATTTGTAAAATTTTGTCAACATATCCAGTCAGGATGGAACGAGCACAAATCTCCAATAACAGTTCTAGTTAGACGATAAAAAATATGTAGCAGTAAATAGAGAAAATATACAAGGTAATGTGATACATACATGAATCATGGTAAGGCATATCAAGACTGTAAATGAATATAAGAGCAAGAGAACTGTATATATCATGTACAGGAATCAGTAAAACTATTATCTATGTGAGTTAGCACTAGTTTCAACATGCAATCGGCCTAGGAACATGATACAAGATTTGGCCCGTTAATCATACGTGCGGTGTATGATTAATACTGTTCAAGGTTCAAGACTTGATACAAGGAGGGTATTGATCACATATCTACGCTAATACTCCCGCCCCCGACCAGTATAGTGGATCCAACCATGACACGTTATGACACGGGATTCTCTGAGAACGTAGCTAGCATTCGCAGGAATCGTGTCTATACAGTACACAAGGAACAAGGACAAGACTCACACAAGATATATCAAGGAATACAAAGAATAACATCTCATGAGGGGATCCAGACAAATACCAATTCGTATGAACAATGTGTCAAGAGAACAAGGCTATCTACACTAAATACAAGAAACATAGACGATATCATAAAACAGAAATATTATTAGCGATTGTACTCGCCTGAGATCCAGTGGAAAATGTCGATAGTGAATCGAGGCTCAGAGTGAAGTCACAGAACTAAAGATGAGATGTACATGAGTTAAATAGGGTTTAACATTGTTAGGCTTAATTTTTTAGTGTATGCTATGCAATTTAGGTCAAACTCAGTCAAACTAAGGCAAACTAGGTCAAACTAAGTCAAACTGAGTCAAACTAGGTCAATCTATGTCAAGGTTGACCTATAGTTGACTTTTGGTTAACTGGTCAACTATGGTCAACTCCTAAACCAATCTAGGTCAAACAAGGTCGATGATTGACCTACAGTTGACTTTTGGTAAACTAGTCAACTCTGGTCAACTCCTAGTCCATTCTAGGTCGGATGTTGACCCTACGTTGACTTTCAGTTAAAATAGTCAACCTTGGTCAAACTAGACCAAGTATCCTGTTTCTAACCATTATCTACCAAGATATTCCAATCCTAACCAGTACCTACCAAGATATCCCAATCCTAACCATTATCTACCAAGATATCACAATACCTTAGATACTAGGTAATACCCTTACCTTAGTAGTATTCTACCTTAGGCTAGGTAACAATACCTTAGTCTCCAATACCAATACCTTAACACCCAATATCAACATTAGATATCTAGTATCTATCTATATACCCCAAGTTACTAGATAACCAATACCTTGCATCTATACCATAGTTCCTAGGTAACCCCTTTACCTTGTAGGTAAATCCAATACCTTGAGGTAAAAGATAAAACTAAAGATATCCTAAGATACCACTATATGTATCTCAAGATACCACTATCTATATCCTAAAACACTAACCCTAGTATCCAATGATACTTCTAGATAGGATAATATCTATACCATCTCTAGACTCTAACATCCTACTAGAAACTCTAACACATAAATATATCTAACTCTAACTCATCTAACTACTAACATAGACTAAGATACAAGATACTAACTAACCATCTAATCTTCTAATTCTGACATATCATATACTAACTAACTCTAACATATAAACAAACTTATCTAACCATCTAACTCAAATCCTACCAATATCTTACCCTTAGACTATAGGTAATTCCCATTACCTTGTCAATACCTTAGACATTACCTTAGCCTACTAGTTTACCCTCTAAGATACTCATTCGTATCTTAGGATACCCACTCATCTACATCCTAAGACAATAACCTAGAAACTAGATACTAGTAAGATACTAACCTATATCTTACCCCAAGATACCAACTTACCTTATCCTAAGATATCTAGTACTCTAACATCTAGTACCCCAATCTCCAAGATACCAACTCATCTAGTATCCTAACTCAAGACACTAATATGTACCTCTACTAAGTAGAACACCTTAAGATACTAACTTGTAGGACACTAACATATACATCTAACTAACTAACACTAACTCACAACATACACACATACTCAAACACAAAGGGGCTGCTGCTTACTGCTTCTGCAAGCTGCTGCTGCTTACTGCTTCTGCAAGCTGCTATTGCTGCTGCTTCTGCAAGCTGCTGATGTTGCTTCTGCAAGCTGCTGCTGCTTATTGGCAGCAAAAGCCCCCCTCATCTTCTCTCCTCTTCTCACTCACTCCCTTCTAATTTCCTCTAACTCTCTCACTCACAACACGCACAAACAAGCACACACTCTCTCAAACACTCTTCCCTCTCCATAAACATACATACAACACAAACACTCTCTTCTATCACTCACTTCTCACAAGCACATACACACTCTCACATATATATACACACACAATCTCATCTCTTCCCTCTCCTCACACACATACTAATACTAAACCACAACACAACCGAGCCACTTACAAACACACACACAAAACATATATATAAACATCTAACATAACAAACCACAACCACACTCTAACATATATATATATATATATATATATATATATATATATATATATATATATATATATATATATATATATATATATAAAATCACCCAAATCAGTCCACATATGTAAATATATACCAAATTGGTATCTCTACTTATAAACATGGTTTGTAAGCCAAATATACAAAGATACATACATAGGTATCTATATGAAAACTAAATGAGACATCCTAATCATGGATAATCTATTCTCTAACATGTATAAAACTGAAATTAGAAGTCTAAATAGCCTATTGGGCATAAACACAAACACTTGTGTAATGCCTATTGTTCGTATTACGTATTTTGGAATACGTGTACGTAATCTGACTCGTATTGCTAGACTCCTGGCTTGGTTTGGCTTGTTTGGGTTGGCTTGGTTCGGTTTGGGTTACTTATTGGTTCATCATGAACCAAGGGGGAGAACCCTTACCTACCACCACCATCCCCATTTATTAACCCCACCCTCTTTCTCTCTCATCATTCACTCTTCTTCTTCCTCACCGTTGCTCTCCACCTACCAAGAGGTTTAGGCAAATGCAACTTGCTTCACGATGGATTTCAAGTTTTATTGTTCCATTCTCTTCTTTACATGATTATAAGCCTCTTTAGAACTTGGAGTTTTTAATTTTGATGGATAGATTCTTCTAGATCTACTTTATAACTTTTAGTTCATGGAGTTTTCTTGGTTTTGATCTACTAAAACTTGTTATTTTTGAAAACTAATAGTTCCATGAGCAAGAACACAAAATTTCGCGTGAATTTGGTTTTTGATTCACCTCATTTCGAGTTAAAATGAAGTTTTTATGGCCAAAACAAGTTTTCTGAATTTTTATGTCGGCTGGAGAATGTGGTGCTGGCGTAAAATAAGATTTTACGCAGGAAAGCTAGCGTAAAATCAAATTTTATGCAGGAAGGCTTGCGTAAAAATGAAATTTTACGCTGGGAACCCTGAAATTGCGTATTTTACGCTGGATTGTATCCAGAATGTGAAATTTTACGCTAGGAACCCTAAAATTGCGTATTTTACGCTGGATTGTATCCAGAATATAAAATTTTTCGCTGGGAACCTTGAAATTGCATTTTTTACGCTGGAAGGTACCCAGAATGTGAAATTTTACGCTGGAACCCTCCCCTTTTACCTATTTTACGCAGAATTGAATTTTTGGCATAAAAAGTGCACAGAATGACTGTTTTTGCCAAGTTAAGCTATTTTCTAGCCAGAATTTCGAAAAACTTAAAACATGAAAGTTTTAGATCTTTGTCTTGCCTTGCCGAATATCTCTGGAGTACCTCATTTTAAGTTCGTATGTGGAAGTTATGCCCCGTCTCCCTGAGCCACATGATTCCTCCATAACTCTTACACCCTGTTTATATTTAGCTATTGTATACACGCTTATACCAAGTTAAATATTAATTTTAAATAATGACATGACATGATAGTGACCCATCGTGGCGCACTCTTGACAGTATATTTGACATGATATATATCTCAAATGCTGTTGCGACGGCTAGCATGTCATGGCAGAATTGAATGGCCTGGACACCGTGGGTGAATGTGTTTGTACTAAATGAACCGGTAATGTTTGCATCATGTCTAAGGCAGGGATCCCTGAGTACCATGGTCAGGGATACCTACAGTAATTGACTAAGGCTAATAAGCTAGAATAATTCAGTAGACATGAAGAGATTCCTAGCTACAGGCAATCCCGTTATCTGGGCGCATTAAGTGGACTTGTAGCCTACCGATGAGTAGGGCACATTTCCAGCACACAGTCACGTGTTGCATTCTCCATAAACGAACATTCGACCTGGATAACCGGATGGTCTGCAGGGCTTGTGGCTGTTGGGATAATCTCATTGCATCTTGCTAGTAACTAGGCCTGTGATAACCCTAGTTAGTTAAAAGTATCAAGCCGTACTCTTGATTGGCCGTGATTGATTGGATGGAGTTTATCCCAGCTTAGTCTTGTCCCGATCCTGTACAAGATTGTGACACAACATGATTATTGATGCTTGCCTTAACAATAACGATCAGGGGTCCAGTTCTGTTCAGGCGAAGGGTTACAACCCCGGTCCTTGTTTGGTTTAAGGGTTGTAACCTGGCTCCCGGAGCAGTTCTGTGTCCTCTTTTCGTTATTGTCTTATTGCAACCCCATGCCACGCTCGTCATGTTTTACCTTACTGCAACGACATGATTAATTCTTTATACTGGCCTTAACAATAAAGATCAGGGGTCCAGTTCTGTTCAGGCGAAGGATTACAACCCCGGTCCTTGTTTGGTTTAAGGGTTGTAACCTGGCTCCCGGAGCAGTTCTGAGTCCTCTCTTCATTTATTGTCTTGTTACCTTACCATTAGTATTTGAGACGGGTTTCTATTCAGGTGAAGGGCTGCAACCCCGGTCCTTGTTTGGTTTAAGGGTTGCAGTCTGGCTGCTTGAATGGTTTCCTCGTACTCAACTTATTATTGTTATCTCTATTATTATTATGATCAGTTCTTTTATAAGCTCTCTTTAATTATTCTATTATGATATGTTGGTTTTAGTTCCTAAGTGAAGCCTCCTTTGTGGCATTTGCTCTTTCTGGGGTCTGACCCAGCTGGTTTGTATGGCCAGATATCGGAGCAGTCCCAGAGGATCTACCTAACCTCCAGCCAGATGGTGACCACCAGGCGTAACCCTGGCAATAAGTGGGTTTCTTTTTGTCCTCCCACTTTATTGTAAAATTATTCTTTTGAGGCGTTTAGCCGACGAGCACGTGTTAGCTCGTATTGTATCTTTACTTAATATCTGCTTGGCTGTAACATGATTGACAGATCCTAGGGTTGATCATGTATGACTTAACTCCTGCTAGTCTTGACATTTTGTACGACTAGCTTCATGATCATCCAATATATAATGTATGTGACGTCTTGCTATTATATATTTGGTGCTCTGACATCTTGTAACTATTATTGCTTGCTTGAGATTGAGATAATAGGCTTGTTCATGACCATAGGAGACTGTTGGCTTGTAGTTAAACCCTCATGTATCTAGACAGCCGTGACTGTATAGCGAGGTGGGTCGCACTTCAATATACGTAGCTGGCTATGTACGCCCCCGCTCTCTAGTATTCTGGTTCTGGGGCGTTACAACTTGGTTGGCCACCTTCAGAATTTCTCCATGGGTGACACCAAACCACTCATAATTTCCTATTGAGGACTCAAAAGAGCCTTTAAATCAATCCTAAGGGTGGTTCATGCATGGGGGTGGTTCCTATGGATTCAAAACTAACAAATATGCAAAGGAAAGATGAAATAGAGAGGGTTTAGAGAGAGAGAGAGAGATACCTATTGGGAGTAGTTTTCCAATGAACAACCCAAAGGACACGAATTCGACACGGACTCCTCTAGCAAATGAACTCCCCTCCTTGCTCTTGACTCCACAATCCTTGTAGGCTCATTCTTCTTACAAGAATGAGAGGATTTGGTAGAAGAATGAGTGGATTTGAGGGATAAAACAAATGGGTTTGCTCTTAAGTTGGAGAAGAACACCAAATGGAAGATGATCGAGGCTACTATGAAAAATGAATGATGGAGGCCTCCCCCTCTCTTAGCTGCCATGTAAACCCTATTTGGGTCAATAGAAAATGTCCAAGTTGCTCCTAATGGTTCCCCTTTGGTTAATTTAAGTCATGCAAGGAATTGGGGTCAAATTGGTCAAAGTTCTAAACTCTAAATGACTAAACTTGTCATGTAGGATTAGTCTAAATGCACTAGCCTAATGAGTCAAGTTTGTGGGCCATGCCTAGCTAATCTTTGGGCTTCGACTAGAGTCTAAGCTACCCGGGCCACTAACACAAGTCAAAACTAGACGAAACTCAAACCCGACTAAACTAATTCCCAAAATACAATATTAATAAATAAATATTCACAAAATATTAGAATATAAAAAATGAAAAAATTATCCTCATTTTTTGAAAATAGGCAGTTACAATCCTACCCCCCAGAAAAATTTTGTCTTCAAAATTTGAATTGGTTGTACTCTTCTCTTGGTCAAAACTCCCACAATTAAAGTCTACAACATTCTATCCAAAGTTATACAACATATAATTCTATGGAAAGGGAAACAAACATGCATGGTTTTAGTCTCTACAGTGTCATGTTATTGCAGTCTCCATTGGGGTTTTCTATTAATCTAGTATGAACATCACACATGCAAGCTAAGGGTACTAAGAAATCAATTAAGCAATCAATGGGTGAAAAGAAACATAAAGAAGGAAAGAACAAGACCTAATATCCTAGTCCATCACCTGTAGTGTGGGTCTCCTCGACCGGCATCACAAAAGCCCTGCCTGGCAGGGTGTATCCCGCTGCTGGTGCGGGGCATGATGCTGCGCCAAATTAGGTAGCCTAGCTCCCACTCTCTTCTCCAAGATACCCAAGTAACATCTCCACTGATACCTACTCCATTATACTAGGGTACCCTCTATAGGGTATCTATTCTATAATATGATAACCATACCCGTCTACCCAGAATCATGTTATCGGAATTCTCGTCACGCCAATAAGTATGGCTGTAATAAACCATAGGGTCCGCAACTAAGGTACATACTTCTAAGATCGTGGTATCTAACATTTTTGCATTGCCGCATGCTTGGCTGCAAAAACCTTAAATTCTCACAACTAGAGAAATACATCCAAAATCAGACCCTATGTCTTCGCCATGCCTGCTAATATGACTGTAGAAGACTCTAGATTCCCTAACCGAGGTAACTTAGTCCAAAGGTTTATCCTGGTAGAAAATCAATGAACACCAAGAATCAAATTCAACTACGGACAAGGAATAATAGACAGAAACAGTTGGAATCAAATTTTGAGATAGTTTATCATGAGATTCTCAAGGGTCGTCCCTGGAATCTTCTCAAGAAGTCCTAACTGCGATTGAGTATCCTTAGCCTATAGCCTATATCTTCTAAACCTATAGCAGGCTTGTAGCAGCACTCTAAGTCGAGCACCACTACGATAACACACTATTTGCGACTTCTGACCTGCATGGGCCACCACTAAAAATGTGTCACGACCCGCACCCGGAGTAAGGGCACGAGTGCGTGATAGCGTCCCAGCGTCCCAGCCTACGCCGTAGAAACAGCGTAGAATGCTATCTAGGTCTACTATCTAACAACAATTATAATATCAAAACCTGTCGAGATGGTCAACTCCAAATGGAGGACAAGTAATGACAATATAATATACTCAATCACAATATTCTAAGAAGGATAAATGATACTGAAAGATAAAGACAGCAAGATATTAAAATATCATCCATAAAATTCGACACAGAAATAATACAAGTCCAGAGTCTCAGAGTCAACAATCTCAAATACAAATTCTAATATAATAACATGCCAAGGTGTAATCTGGAGACAAAGTCCAGTACCAAACTAATCTAGCTGACTACCACTAATGTCTCATCGGCTGGAACTAACCCCTGCTGGACTAGGGTCTCCCGGTCTATGCCCACTACGTCATGAGGACTATAGTAGGTAGGACACTCGTTCTCGCCATAATCTGTAAAATTTTATCAACATATCTAGTCAGGATGGAACGAGCACGAATCTCCAATAACAGTTCTAGTTAGACGATAAAGAATATATAGCAGTAAATAGAGAGAATATACAAGGTAAAGTGATACATACATGAATCATGGTAAGGCATATCAAGACTGTAAATGAATGTAAGAGCAAGAGAACAGTGTATTCATGTACAGGAATCAGAAAAACTACTATCTATGTGAGTTAGCACTAGTTTCAACATGTGATCGACTTAGGAACATGATACAAGATTTGGCCTGATTAATCATACGTGCGGTGTATGATTAACACTATTCAAGGTTCAAGACTTGATTCAAGGAGGGTATTGATCACATATCTACGTTAATACCCCTGCCCCCGACCAGTATAGTAGATCCAACCATGACACATTATGACACGAAATTCTCTGAGAAGGTAGCTAGACTTTGCAGGAATTGTGTCTATACAGTGCACAAGGAACAATGACAAGGCTCGCACAAGATATATCAAGGAATACAAGGAATAACATCTCATGACGGGATCCAGAAAAATACCAATCCGTATGAACAATGTGTCAAAAGAACATGGTTATCTACACTAAATATAAGAAACATAGACGATATCCTAAAACATAAATATTATCAGAGAATGTACGCAAGTGAGATCCGGTGGAAAATGTCGACAGTGAAACGAGGCTCAGAGTAAAGTTACATGCCTAAAGATGAGATATAGATGAGTTAAATAGGGTTTAACAGTGTTAGACATGATTTTCTAGTGTATGCTATGCAATCTAGGTCAAACTCAGTCAAACTAAGTCAAACTAGGTCAATCTAGGTCAAAGGTTGACCTACAGTTGACTTTTGGTCAACTGGTCAACTTCTAATCCAATCTAGGTCAAACTATGTCGATGGTTGACCAACAGTTGACTTTTGGTCAACTGGTCAACTCATAGTCCATTTTAGGAAGTCAACTGGTCAACTCATAGTCCATTTTAGGTCAGATGTTGACTCTATGTTGACTTTCAATCAAAATAGTCAACCTTGGTCAAACTAGGCCAAGTATCCTATTTCCAACCATTACCTACCAAGATATTCCAATCCTAACCAATACCTACCAAGATATCCCAATCATAACAATTATCTACCAAGATATCCCAATACCTTAGATACTAGGTAATACCCTTACCTTAGTAGTATTCTATCTTAGGCTAGGCAATAATACCTTAGTCTCCAATACCAATACCTTAACACCCAATATCAACCTTAGATATCGAGTATCTATCTATATACCCTAAGCTACTAGATAACCAATACCTTGCATCTATACCTTAGATCTTAGGTAACCCCTTTACCTTGTAGGTAAATCTAATACCTTGAGGTAAAAGATAAGACTAAATATATCCTAAGATACCACTATAGGTATCTCAAGATACCCCTATGTATATCCTAAAACACTAATCCTAGTATCCAAGAATACTTTTAGATAGGATACTAACTATCTATACTATCTTTAGACTCTAACATCCTACTAGAAACTCTAACACATAAATATATCTAACTCTAACTCATCTAACTACTAACATAGACTAAGATACAAGATACTAACTAACTATCTAGTCTTCTAACTCTAACATATCATATTACTAACTAACTAACTCTAACATAAACTAACTTATCTAACCATCTAACTCAATATCCTACCAATACATTACCCTTAGACTATAGGTAATCCCTATTACCTTGTCAATACCTTAGATATTATCTTAGCCTACTAATATACCCTCTAAGATACTCATTCGTATCTTAGGATACCCACTCATCTACATCATAAGACACTAACCTAGATACTAGATACTAGTAAAATACTAACCTATATCTTACCCCAAGATACCTGTCACGATCCGCACCCACTGTTAGGGTACGAGTACGTAACAACGCCCAGCCTATGCCGCAGTGTCGGCGGTAGAACGCTGTTCTAGGTCACTATCTAACCATCAACTCACGCAATATATAATGTACTCATCATGATCAACTCCGAACGGAGGACAAGTATAAGATATCGTAACTCAATCACAGTCTAAGCACGATAAGATAACACAGAAGAAATAACTAAGAATAGAAGACAACTACTAAAATAACAACTCTCAACAATCTCAAATACTACACGAGTCTCAAATCCACTACAACAAGTTTAACATGAAAAATATATGCTAGTCTACTAAACTAAATCCCGATCACTCCTGAGTGTCGGGGCCCAAGGTAGCCATCCCGTCTCTTGGTCCATAATATGTAGGGCAAGTGTCCTCAGGGCAATCATCTGTAAAATTTTCAACAGGTCCAGTCAGGACAGGAACGAGCAAAATCTCATCTAGAAAACCCAAGTAAATGACAGAGAACTATAAAGCAGTTATAGACAGTTTTGTTGATGAATATGGAAGTTTATATTTAGGTGATAGTATAGAGACGCAGAAGATACAAGGAAAGTAAAGTAACTAAAATAAGAGAAGAATGATGGCAATGAAGACTGTAAAATAAATCTAGCTGAACTAAGGTAACATAATAAGTCCAGGCAGTAAATGCAAAACAAGTGTAAAACTACTATAAATCCAGTACGAGATGAATCTAATACAAGATGAATCCAGCACAAGATGATTTTAGGTAGTGATCAAGAATCCAGGTGAGCCCAGCTATTCTAACAGTGTGTTTTAAAATACCGAGATCGACATGTAAACGACTGTAGGTAATCAGGCACATCTCTCACTGATCAGGCGAGAGATGGCTATGCTTCCAGTAGATTCCAATTAGGAGATTCCAGATTTGGGGTATGTCTATATGTCTTACTCAATATTTCCCCCCCGCAATACAAATGAATCCAGAATTCGACACGAGAATCGAGATGAGTCCAGCCAAAATATGATGATTCCAGAAATAGATTCCGGAATGATTCCAGTGATTCCAGTAATAGAGGTCAGATAAGTAAGGTATATGTGTCGCATACATGAATCCAGAAATATCCATACGTGTTGTAACAGAGAATCACATAAAACTAACTATAACTGAAGTACAGTAATTGACAATTAAATGAGAGAACTATCAGAGAATATACTCGCCTGATACAATGAAAAGAGTAGTGTAAAGTCAGATGTCTGCAACAGAGTCACAATGTCCTAACCAGAGAAATACAGGTTATAATGTGTTTAAAATAAGACAATGATGGTTATGATACAATCTACATGATTTCTAGGCCAATCTAGGTCAAAGTCAACTCTAAGTCAACCTTGGCCAACTGTCTAGGTCAAACTAGGTCCAAGTCAAACTTGGTCAACTCTGGGTCAACCCAAGTCAATATTCTAGTCAAACTAGGTCAATTGGTCACATCCAGACTAAATATTGACTTTTGGTCAACTCCAGTCAACTATACTAGTGAAGGCTAGGTCAAACTTAACCCAAACAAGTCTAATAAGTCTCACTAGGCCTAACCAAGCCTAGGCTAGCACTCGCATACCATCACAATTCTATACAAGCTACCAAGCATACAATTTTACATATATATATATAGGCAATCTTGTATATTACATATTATCATGTATGAAGATATATACATACTACAAATATATATATAGGGAGAGAGATATAGAGAGTGATGTGGTGTATACAGAGCAAGGAAGTGTGTGTGTGCAATGTATTGGTAAAGTGTCAAGTAGTATAGTGGAAGGGTCAACTGATCATCCTAACCAATTCATAATACAAAATACTAAGGCAAAAGACCTCTATGGCATACCACATATACCTATATACATATATGAAATCCTCAATACATATCCATATATATATATATATATATATATATATATATATATATATATATATATATATATATATATATATATATCAAATATACACATCCTCAACCAATAACCCAAGTCTTCACAACTCTAATATTCACACACAACTCATAACTAATATCACTTATACCCCATACCACTCTATCTCCTCTATCTACATAAACCTATATTATCTAGATAAGTACCATAAAGGCTAACCCACCCATCATATACATGTATATATAATACCCCAATATAGAATATACTCCACATCATATAGGATACTCTGGTGAAGGCAATAAAAGGAAAGTGTAGAACAGTGCAAGGCAAGGTAGTATCAAATAGGGTGTATCTTGTGAGGATGTGTGTAGAGTGTGTGAGTGAGCAAAGTGCCAAATAGGGTGTATAAACTCAGGAATTTCAGCTAGTATAATAAAATGGATTAACATGGAAGATGAACTTCAAAACAGTGTTAGAAGAGTGGAAATTCAGAAAACTGAATTCCCAGGACTGTGTATCAGTCCACCTAGCACAGCCAACCCAAATTTGAGAACCATATCAATATCCCAATAACTTAGATGCTAACCCTACCAACCAACTAACTGAATACTAACACACTCTATCTAACCTCTCTCTCAACCACTACAACACACTAAACTACCAAATCCAACCACAGTCCTAACATATCTCAACTTAAGCCAAAGTATCATATAGGTAAGCCTATAGGCTAACCCAACTATTCAACCCTAAACCCAGGTATCAAAGTGTCAAAGCAAAGGGTGTCACAAGTGTATTGCAATTGTAAGTGTGAGCATAGCAGTGGGTGTCAGGACAGGGCAAGTAATGTTCTGATAACAAGCAGTAAGGGGCATGACAGTGAACCAAAATGTGAAGGTGATGTGAAGAGTGGCAGGAAAGTGTGTGTGTCCAGTCTAATGTGTCATGTGCCACATGTTTTAGGGTGTCAACTAACAGTGTGTGAATCTGTGGATAGGGTGTCACAGGATTTTACATTCACCCATATGGCATATATCAATATGTTTGCAATCAATCATAAAAGGGGAAATTAAGAGTCAGTGAAAGGGAAGGGAATTCAGTGAGTAATCTCAATCATAGTTTTCATTTCAGACTAATCTCAGTTTTCTGTTTTCCTATTTTTGTACCCTCACATACATATCTATACGTACCTACATATAGACATACATATATATAATACATACAGACATATATACAAGGATATCTATAAACTATTAAAACTGAAAATGGAAATGTTAAACCATTTGGAAATCAGAAACTTAAATGAACTGTTCTCAGGATTCAGGAAAAACAGGGAATGTGCGTGTGCAAGCGACTGGAAATCAGTGAATACATTAAATTTCAGTTAACCCAATCAATATCCCAATGATCTACATAAACACATGTTTACACACTATCTAATTATCATTTGAATCTCAACATTTTCATTTAAACTCATCAATAATTCTGAAACACCCTGATAACACAGTATCAGTGATGGTTCGAACACTAAATTGACATTCAAAAAACCATAAAATCCCATTCAGTCACACCCCGAGGTTAGACACACGTGTTCGTGTCGAGTGGGGATGTTCTCATTTCCAAACAATGGACACGAAGTGTCCATATCGTGGAAAACAAGTTGTGTCAGACTGTGTGCAGTGACAGTATCGTGCACGCGTTCAAACAGGTATAGGACACGACACAAGTGTCCATAGGTCTCGTGCACACGTGTGTAGGTTCGCCTAGGGTCAGGCTACAAACTTAGGACCCTGACACGAGCCCACGTGTCGTCGTGTCCATGTGCGAAGCGCGTATCAGTGCGCATTTTCACACGCGTGTAGCACAGACAAGGATCGGTGCGATCGAGTTTTCTCTCGATCCACTCGATCAATTCGCCTCAAATTTTGTGTGCAATGTGTCAGTGATTGCACACGTGTCCACCAAAAATTGTGCCATAAAAATCAGTGTCGTGTCCTATAGGACACTCGGGCAGCAGGGGACTGCACGAGGCCTGTGCTGTGTCCCGTGCGTGCGGTACGTGTCCGATTTGGACACGAAATGTGCACAAAAACCAACTCAGTCCTCAACATAATTAATGTACACATCAAGAGCTTCAAAATCATGTAATTAGTTTAGCAAAAATAGAAAATAAAATCCTTAGAGGCATTTCGTCGAACACCTAACATACCCTATGACACGTGTCCGATACGGACACCAAACGGACACGAAATCCACCTAAATTTGAGGTACAGCTAGGGGACACCTAAACCTAGCCTAATATACAAAGAAATCAAAATAATAATGCAATTTAAAGGGTTTTACCTATAGGTGCAATTTGTAAGAAAAGGCTTCAAATGGGGGGGTGTTCTTCTTGATAGCCAAATGCTCCAAATTAATCCCAAACTGAAATATCTCTCCACCAACAGTCCATAAACTTCAATTAGAACCCAATACAAAAGACTAGGATGAAAAAGGAGATCAAATGAATAAAATAGGAATTTTTGGAAGGGGGAAAAATACCTTTCTTTTCTCCAAGTGTTGGAATGATAAAAAGAGGCAAGCCCTAATGAATAAGTGTTTATATAGGGTGGGGATCCCTATGGCTGGTCATAAGCTCAATAATTAGGGTTAGGGTTTACTAAATGGCCCATGGGCTTAAGTCATGATCAATTAAATCATTAAGCCATAAGTCATTTCATGAAACCACAAGCCATGACTTAAATTCACTTAAACTAATCCTCCTAATCCAAAATTAGTTTCTAATGACTAAAAATAGGTTAACCTAAGTTAGACTAGGGTCACCATGGCTAGGGTTAGCTTCTAGGCTAGTCCACTAGGTCTCAACAAGTCAAGGTCAACTAGAATTCACCAATTCAATAAATCATCAATTAATTCAATAAGTCAAAATAACCAAATTACCCCTAGGCTAAAAATGATAATTAAATCATCCTAATGACATGGTTAGGCTCTAGGTCATGCAGTCTCTAGGGTTTCACTAGCAGCACGTCGAAATCACAAGTCATGACTTAAACCAGTTTTTAAATAGTTTAAAAATTATTAAAAATCATCAAAAATCATAATGTGAAACAAGTATCAATAATTAATAATTATAATCACAAAATTTCAAATTTACCCTCATCTGGAAAACTAGGTGTTATAATCCTACCCTCCTTAGAAAAATTTTGTCCTCGAAATTAAAATGATCGTATCCCTACTAGGTCTAACCCCCAGCAAATCAAAGTCAAGGATAACACGCAACACAGTCCTACTGGTCGTGATTTCACAGTCTCGAACAGGGTAGATACACTATCTAGCAATCACAACTATATCCTGGCAGGTACTAATGGAATCACATAACAAGATGGAAAGAAGAACATGAAGGACAGACCTGCTAACCCGTCACCCGTAGCGTCGGTCTACTCGACTGTCAGCGCAAAAGCCCTGCCCCTCTGGGATGTATCCCTCTGATGGTGCGGGGCATGGTGCTGCGCTACAGGTGGCCTAGCTCCCTCTATCTAATCCATGACACTTAAGTAATATCCACCCTGATATTCCACTCGATTATACTAGGGTACCATCTATATGGTATCTATTCTACAATATGATAATCATATCCGTCTATCCAGAACCATGTTACCAGAATCCTCGTCACACCAGTAAGTATGGCTGCGATAATCCATAGAGTCCACAACTAATGTACATACCTCTAGAATCATGGTATTTAAAATTTTTGCATTGCCGCTAGCTTGGCTGCGAAAACTTTAAATTCCCACACCCGAAAAATAAATCCAAAATCAGACTCTATCTCATCTTTCAACCAGCTGATATGGCTGTAGAAGGCTCTAGATTCTATGACTGAGGCAACCTAGCCCATAATGTTATCTTGGTAGAAAATCAAGTCAATAACGAATACCAAGAATCAAATTCAACGATGAATTAAGGAAAATAGACAGATACTGTCAGAATCGAATTTCGAGATAGTTTATAATGAGATTCTCAAGGGTCATCCCAGGAATCTTCTCAAGTAGTCCTAACTGTGATTGAGTACCTCTCTGATAAAGCCTATCTCTCAATCCTATCGCAGGCTCGCAGCAGTACAACTAAGTCATCGTACCACCACGATATCGTACTGATGCGACTCTCGACCTGCATGGGCCACCACTAAAAACGTGTCACGACCCGCACCCACTGTGAGGGTACGAGTGCGTAACAACGCCCAGCCTACGTCGCAGTGTCGGCGGTAGAACGCTGTTCTAGGTCACTATCTAACCATCAACTAACGTAATATATAATGTACTCATCATGATCAACTCCGAACGGAGGACAAGTATAAGATATCGTAACTCAATTACAGTCTAAGCACGATAAGATAACACAGAAGAAATAACTAAGAATAGAAGACAACTACTAAAATAACAACTCTCAACAATCTCAAATACTACACGAGTCTCAAATCCACTACAACAAGTTTAACATGAAAAACATATGCTAGTCTACTAAACTAAATCCCGATCACTCCTGAGTGTCGGGGCCCAGGGTAGCCATCCCGTCTCTGGGTCCATAATATGTAGGGTAAGTGTCCTCAGGGCAATCATCTGTAAAATTTTCAACAGGTCCAGCCAGGACAGGAACGAGCACAATCTCATCTAAAAAACCCAAGTAAATGACAGAGAACTATAAAGCAGTTATAGACAGTTTTATTGATGAATATGGTAGTTTATATTTAGGTGATAGTATAGAGAAGCAGTAAGATACAAGGAAAGTAAAGTAACTAAAACAAGAGAAGAATAATGGCAATGAAGACTGTAAAATAAATCTAGCTGAACTAAGGTAACATAATAAGTCCAGGCAGTAAATGCAAAACAAGTGTAAAACTACTATAAATCTAGTACGAGATGAATCTAATACAAGATGAATCCAGCACAAGATGATTCTAGGTAGTGATCAAGAATCCAGGTGAGCCCAGCTATTCTAACAGTGTGTTTTAAAATACCGAGATCGACATGTAAACGGTTGTAGGTAATCAGGCACATCTCTCACTGATCAGGCGAGAGATGGCTATGCTTCCAGTAGATTCCAGTTGGGAGATTCCAGATTTGGGATATGTCTACATGTCTTACTCAATATTTCCCCGCCCCGCAATACAAATGAATCCAGAATTCGACACGAGAATCGAGATGAGTCCAGCCAAAATATGATAATTCTAGAAATAGATTCCGGAATGATTCCAGTGATTCTAGTAATAGAGGCCAGATAAGTAAGGTATGTGTGTCGCATACATGAATCCAGAAATATCTATATGTGTTGTAACAGAGAATCACATAAAACTAACTATAACTGAAGTACAGTAATTGACAATTAAATGAGAGAACTATCAGAGAATGTACTCGCCTGATACTCTGAAAAGAGTAGTGTAATGTCAGATGTCTGCAACAGAGTCACAATATCCTAAACAGAGAAATACAGGTTATAATGTGTTTAAAATAAGACAATGATGGTTATGATGCAATCTACATGATTTCTAGGCCAATCTAGGTCAAAGTCAACTCTAAGTCAACCCTGGCCAACTGTCTAGGTAAAACTAGGTCCAAGTCAAACTTGGTCAACTTTGGGTCAACCCAAGTCAATATTCTAGTCAAACTAGGTCAATTGGTCACATCCTGACTAAATGTTGACTTTTGGTCAACTCCAGTCAACTATACTAGTCAAGGCTAGGTCAAACTTAACCCAAACAAGTCTAATAAGTCTCACTAGGCCTAACCAAGCCTAGGCTAGCACTCGCATACCATCACAATTCTATACAAGCTACCAAGCATACAATTTTACATATATATATATATATAATATATATATATATATATATATATATATATATATATATATATATATATATATATATATATATATAGGCAATCTTGTATATTATATATTATCATGTATGAAGATATATACATACTACAAATATATATATAGGGAGAGAGATATAGAGAGTGATGTGGTGTATACAGAGAATGGAAGTGTGTGTGTGCAATGTATTGGTAAAGTGTCAAGTAGTATAGTGGAAGGGTCAACTGATCATCCTAACCAATTCATAATACAAAATACTAAGGCAAAAGACCTCTATGGCATACCACATATACCTATATACATATATGAAATCCTCAATACATATCCATATATATATATATATATATATATATATATATATATATATATATATATATATATATATATATATATATACACATCCTCAACCAATAACCCAAGTCTTCACAACTCTAATATTCACACATAACTCATAACTAATATCACTTATACACCATACCACTCTATCTCCTCTATCTACATAAACCTATATTCTCTAGATAAGTACCATCAAGGCTAACCCACCCATCATATACATGTATATATAATACCCCAATATAGAATATACTCCACATCATATAGGATACTCTGTTGAAGGCAATAAAAGGAAAGTGTAGAACAGTGCAAGGCAAGGTAGTATCAAATAGGGTGTATCTTGTGAGGATGTGTGTAGAGTGTGTGACTGAGCAAAGTGCCAAATAAGGTGTATAAACTCAAGAATTTCAGCTAGTATAATAAAGTGGATTAACATGGAAGATGAACTTCAAAACAGTGTTAGAAGAGTGGAAATTAAGAAAACTGAATTCCCAGGTCTGTGTATCAGTCCACCTAGCACAGCCAACCCAAATTTGAGAACCATATCAATATCCCAATAACTTAGATGCTAACCCTACCAACCAACTAACTGAATACTAACACACTCTATCTAACCTCTCTCTCAACCACTACAACACACTAAACTACCAAATCCAACCACAGTCCTAACATATCTCAACTTAAGCCAAAGTATCCTATAGGTAAGCCTATAGGCTAACCCAACTATTCAACCCTAAACCCAGGTATCAAAGTGTCAAAGCATAGGGTGTCACAAGTGTATTGCAAGTGTGAGTGTGAACATAGCAGTGGGTGTCAGGACAGGGCAGGTAATGTTCTGATAACAAGCAGTAAGGGGCATGACAGTGAACCAAAATGTGAAGGTGATGTGAATAGTGGCAGGAAAGTGTGTGTGTCCAGTCTAATGTGTCATATGTTACAGGTTTTAGGGTGTCAACTAACAGTGTGTGAATATGTGGATAGGGTGTCACAGGATTTTACATTCACCCATATGGCATATATCAATATGTTTGCAATCAATCATAAAAGGGGAAATTAAGAGTCAGTGAAAGGAAAGGGAATTCAGTGAGTAATCTCAATCACAGTTTTTATTTCAGACTAATCTCAGTTTTCTGTTTTCCTATTCTTTGTACCCTCACATACATATCTATACGTACCTACATATAGACATACATATATATAATACATACAGACATATATATACAAGGATATCTATAAACTATTAAAACTGAAAATGGAAATGTTAAACCATTTGGAAATTAGAAACTTAAATGAACTGTTCTCAGGATTCAAGAAAAACAGGGAATGTGTGTGTGCAAGCGACTGGAAATCAGTGAATACATTAAATTTCAGTTAACCCAATCAATATCCCAATGATCCACATAAACACATGTTTACACACTATCTAATTATCATTTGAATCTCAACATTTTCATTTAAACTCATCAAGAATTCTGAAACACCCTGATAACACAGTATCAGTGATGGTTCGAACACTAAATTGACATTCGAAAAACCATAAAATCCTATTCAGTCACACCCCGAGGTTAGACACACATGTTTGTGTCGAGTGAGGATGTTCTCGTGTCCAAACAATGGACACGAAGTGTCCATATCGTGGAAAACAAGTTGTGTCAGACTGTGTGCAGTGACAGTGTTGTGCACGCGTTCAAACAGGTGTAGGACACGACACAAGTGTCCATAGGTCTCGTGCACACGTGTGTAGGTTCGCCTAGGGTCAAGCTACACACCTAGGACCCTGACACGAGCCCACGTGTCACCGTGTCCACGTGCGAAGCGCGTATCAGTGCGCGTTTTCACACGCGTGCAGCACAGGCAAGGATCGGTGCGATCGAGTTTTCTCTCGATCCACTCGATCAATTCGCCTCAAATTTTGTGTGCAGTGTGTCAGTGATTGCACACACGTGTCGACCAAAAATTGTGCTATGAAAATCTGTGTCGTGTCCTATAGGACACTCGGGCAGCAGAGGACTGCACGAGGCCTGTGCTGTGTCCCGTGCGTGCGGTACATGTCCGATTTGGACATGAAATGTGCACAAAAACCAACTCAGTCCTCAATGTAATTAATGTACACATCAAGAGCTTCAAAATCATGTAATTAGTTTAGCAAAACTAGAAAACAAAATCCTTAGAGGCATTTCGTCGAACACCTAACATACCCTATGACACGTGTCCGATACGGACACCAAACAGACACGAAATCTACCCAAATTTGAGGTACAGCTAGGGGACACCTAAACCTAGCCTAATATGCAAAGAAATCAAAATAATAATATAATTTAAAGGGTTTTACCTGTAGGTGCAATTTACAAAAAAAGGCTTCAAATGGGGGGTGTTCTTCTTGATGGCCAAATGCTCCAAATTGATCCCAAACTGAAATATATTTCCACCAACAGTCCATAAACTTCAATTAGAACCCAATGCAAAAGAGTAGGATGAAAAAAGAGTTCAAATGAATAAAATAAGAATTTTTGGAAGGGAAAAAAATACCTTTCTTTTATCCAAGTGTTGGAATAATAAAAAAGGCAAGCCCTAATGAATAAGTGTTTATATAGGGTGGGGATCCCTATGGTTGGTCATAAGCTCAATAATTAGGGTTAGGGTTTACTAAATGGCCCATGGGCTTAAGTCATGATCAATCAAATCATTAAGCCATAAGTCATTTCATGAAACCACAAGCCATGACTTAAATTCACTTAAACTAATCCTCCTAATCCAAAATTAGTTTCTAATGACTAAAAGTAGGTTAACCTAAGTTAGACTAGGGTCACCATGGCTAGGGTTAGCTTCTAGGCTAGTCCACCAGGTCTCAACAAGTCAAGGTCAACTAGAATTCACCAATTCAATAAATCATCAATTAATTCAATAAGTCAAAATGACCAAATTATCCCTAGGCTAAAAATGATAATTAAATCATTCTAATGACATGGTTATGCTCTAGGTCATGCAGTCTCTAGGGTTTCACTAACAGCACGTCGAAATCACAAGTCATGACTTAAACCAGTTTTTAAATAGTTTAAAAATTATTAAAAATTATCAAAAATCATAATGTGAAACAAATATCAATAATTAATAATTATAATTACAAAATTTCAAATTTACCCTCATCTGAAAAATTGGGTGTTACAATACCAACTTACCTTATCCTAAGATATCTAATACTCTAACATCTAGTATTCCAATCTCCAAGATACCAACTCATCTAGTATCCTAACTCAAGACACTAATATATACCTCTACTAACTAGGATACCTTAAGATACTAACTTGTAGGATACTAATATATACATCTAACTAACTAACATTAACTCACAACATACACACACACTTAAACACAAAGGGGATGCTGCTGCTTACTGCTTTTGCAAGCTGCTGCTACTTCTGAAAGTTGCTATTGCTGCTTTTGTAAGCTGCTGCTACTGCTGCTTATGCAAGTTGCTGCTGCTATTTCTGCAAGCTACTACTGCTGTTGCTGCTTCTGCAAGCTGCTTATTGGCAGCACAAGCCCCCCTCCTCTTCTCACTCACTCCCTTCTAATTCCCTCTAACTCTCTCACTCACAATACACACAAACAAGTAGATACTCTCTCAAACACTCTTTCCTCTCCACAAACGCACATACAACACAAACACTCTCTTCTATCACTCACTTCTCACAAGCACATACACAATCTCACAAATATATACACACACAATCTCATCTCTTCCCTCTCCTCACACACACTAATACTAAACCACAACACAACCAAGCCACTTACAAACACACACACAACTCACAACTCCCCTCAAGCACACTCACACACATGCACTTCTCCTCTCTCCTCAAACACACACAGAACACATATATATAAACATCTAACATAACAAACCACAACCACACTCTAACATATATATATATATATAAATATATATATATATATATATATATATATATATATATATATATATATATATATATATATATATATAATATATATATATATATATATATATATATATATATATATATATAATATCACCCAAATCAGTCTACATATGTAAACATATACCAAATTGGTATCTCTACTTATAAACATAGCTTGTAGGCCAAATATACAAAGATACATACATAGGTATCTATATGAAATCTAAATGAGACATCCTAACCATGGCTAATCTATTCTCTAACATGTATAAAACTGAAATTAGAAGTCTAAATAGCCTATTGGGCATAAACACAAATACTTGGTGGGCCACCCTCAAAATTTCTCTATGGGTGACACCAAACCACTCCTAATTTCCTATTGAGGAATCAAAAGAGCCTCTAAATCAATCCTAAGGGTGGTTCATGCATGGGAGTGGTTCCTATGGATTCAAAACTAACAAATATGCAAAGGAAAGATGAAATAGAGAGTGTTTAGAGAGAGAGAGAGAGATAACTATTGGGAGTGGTTTCCCAATGAATAGTCCAAAGAATACGAATCCGACACGGTCACCTCTAGCAAATGGACTCCCCTCCTTTCTATTGGCTCCACAATCCTTGTAGACTCCTTCTCCTTACAAGAATGAGAGGATTTGGTGGAAGAATGAGTAGATTTGGTGGAGAAAACAAATGGATTTGCTCTCAAGTTGGAAAAAAACACCAAATGAAAGATGATGGAGGCTACTATAAAAAATGAATGATGGAGGCCTCTCCCCTCTCTTGGCTGCCATGTAAACCCTATTTGGGTCAATAGGAAATGTCCAAGTTGCCCCTAATGGTTTTTCTTTGGTTAATTTAAGTTATGCAAGGAATTGGAGTCAAATTGGTCAAAGTTCTAAACTCTAAATGACTAAACTTGTCATGTAGGATTAGTCTAAATGCACTAGCCTAATGAATCAAGTTTGTGGGCCATGCCTAGCTAATCTTTGGGCTCCAACTAGAGTCTAAGCTACCCGGGCTACTAACACAAGTCAAAACTAGACGAAACTCAAATCCGACTAAACTAATCCCCAAAATACAATATTAATAAATAAATATTCATAAACTATTAGAATATGAAAAATGACAATTATCCTCATTTTTGAAAATAGGCAGTTATATAACAAGTAGGTAAAAATAAGTAAATACGAATAATCATGGCATGTGATATTCAGAATAGAAGTGATAAAGTAAACTGTACCTAGCTATGTGTTTTGTAATGCCATGTTCGACATATAGACGGCTAAGGATAAATATGGCAAATCTTACGTTTACTGTGCGCTTGCTATCCACACAATTAGACACATGGGATAGTTTGAGGTAGTTTACATGTCAACTAAGTTATTTTCCCGTTTGACTAGCACTCATGGATTTGAGTAACGATACGAAGATTCATGAAACACAAAAATCACGAAATATGATAATCACATGCATGATAATTAAGAAAATCATAATAAGCATTAAACCACGATAATCACGACTATGAATATATAAAACACTAATCTCGTGTAACAAGCGTGTAAAGAATCATGAAAGGCATATCTAAATCATGTAATAGAGAAACTATCAGAAAATAAAAATAATTAAGTAAGTACTTTTGGCCCATTGGCTAATGGTCACACCTGATTTTGATAATCAACGATAACTTTAGTCGATACACAAAATATACAGACTGCTACAGGTTTCAAATAGAGAAGTTTGTCTACGTCCGACTACTACCTACTACTTCAAGTACAATACATTGCGTCGTTATCATCCAGAAAAATTGTACTGAAGGCATGATCAATACTTTTATATTTTATTATGTATTTTACAATTTTATTGAGTCTAGGAAATAATTGTGCGGTTGATCAGGATCATACTGGCTTAGATTATTTTCAGTTCACATATCCAAATAAGCCTACCTATTTAAACCCATAAGTCCATAATTCTAAAAAGTCCCAAACCTATGTAAATTTGGCTCATTCCTTACGGTTCTGATCCAACAGAACTCTGACCGAGTTCGGTCTGGGTTGTTTGAAATTCAGTTCCCACCAAATCTGCATCCAACATTCGTTTGCGAGATTCATGCATCCGAACTTTGCCTGAACGCTGCCCGAGTTCGGTAAAAAAAAACTATAAATAGAGAAGGATTTCCACCATTCCAAATTACTCATTCACTTTCTCTTCTCTATCTTTCTAAAGTGTTTTCAACGAGCAAAAGCATTTCAAATCTAGCGTAAAACCACTCTTAGCTAAAGCCAGTACAGTTATGTTCGATCTAGTATTTTGGTTCAGAAGTGTTGTATCAGAGGTTGCAATTCAGAAAATGTTTTAGTTTTTAAAATCAGTTTATGGAGTCGGTCGTGTGCTGGTCACCAAGCATGGTATTCTAAAGAGACTATAAGCTCTCATTTAGCTAGTGAATAGTAGATTAACATCGAGCAAGAGTACTCGAGACTGGAGTAGTCCTCTCAGAGAAAGACTAATATATATCGCGATGTTCACTAAGTTTGATTCTCTGATCTCCTACTTTACTACATTTATTTAATGTCTCTTATATCTGCCATAGTCTTTATAACTGCTTAATTTTTAAGAGGTGATTATTTTTGCTGCATAGACACGTACTCTATTCACCCCCCTCTAGAGGTGCTCAACGATCCTATAATTAGTATCAGAGCAGGTTATACATATACATAACCACTCTAGAGAGTATATATATCTATGGCAGTCATTAAATCTATATTCAATGATGAAGGGCAATCCACAAATAGATCCCCATTATTTGATGGAACGAACTACACTTATTGGAAAATACGAATGAATTTCTTTCTTAAGTCACTCGATTTCGATCTTTGGTCGATAGTCATAGATGGTTACAAGAAACCAACTAGAATACTAGTTGATGGTGAATTAGTAGTCGTGCCACATGACAAATACATGGAGCATAAAAAGACACATGCTAGTCTAGATGCATGAGTCATTAATGCACTATTATATACAATTGACAAAATCGAGTTCAATCACATATATACTTGTATGACGTCTAATAAAATTTGGAGACTTCTTGAGGTAACTCACAAAGGAACTTTCCAAGTGAAGGAATTCAAAATCAGCAGACTGACACAGGAGTACGAGTCTGAAGAGTCTCATGCAATGACTTTGACAAAGAATCATTTGATGGTGAAGAAAAGGCTCTACTGGTCAAATTTTTTAGAAAATTCTTGAAGTTTGAGAGATCAAACCAAAAGAAGAAAGGCATCCACGAGAGCAACAAAGAAGAGACAATCTGTTTCGGATGTAAGATGACAGGGCACATAAAGAAGGATTATCCATTATCAAAAAAAGGTAGTCCGTACGATCGATCAAGATCAAGCAAAAAAGCTACAACAGGTTGAAAGTACGCTAATACAAGATATGGCATGAAAGTGAGGCAAATGAGTCAGAGGAGGAGGACAGACCTAGCAATACTGCAAATGTCTGTCTAATGGCTTTCGATAAGGTGGACCCTCAACCCTCTCATTATAGAAGCAAGTGGATACTTAATAGCGGATGTTTGCGGAACATGACTAGTGATGCATCTTTATTCGCTACGTTATCGATGAAAAAGGAAGGATATGTTTCCTTCGATAACAATCTGAGAGGTGATATTATCGGTAATGGCACTATTGGTATGTCTTCCTATCTAGTAATAAAAGACGTCTGTCTAGTTACAGAATTAAAACATAACCTATTGAGCATAAGTCATTTGGCAGATAATGGTTATGGTATAAATTTTGTAAAGGACAAATATTCTATATATGATATGTCATCTGGTAATCCCGTATATGAAAGAATTAGAAAGTCACTATTTATGTTTTCGTTTTAGAAAGTACTAACAAAGCAGGGAAGTGCCTAGTAGCCATTCAAGATGAAAGCTGGCTATGGCACATGAGGCTTGGACATGCAAATATTGACACTATCTCGTAACTATGCATGAAAAAGTTGGTAAAAGGACTCCCAGAGATTACAATCAAGAGAGATATGGTATGTGTTTACTGTGAAAAGAACAAAGCAACTAGGTCATCTTTTAAATCCATAAACTTTGTAAGTTCTTCTAGACCTTTGCAGTTAATTCATATCGATTTATTCGATCCTAATAGAGTCACTAGTCTTGGCAGTAAACTCTACGCTTTTGTGATTTTTGACGATTTCTCTTGTTATACATTTGGTTTTTTTATCAAACAAAATGATGCCATCTTTGAATTTCAAATATTTTGCAAAAAGTTACAAAACGAAAAATGCTTCATGATTACTCGAATCCGAAGTGATCATGGCGGCGAATTCGTAAATACCGATTTTAAAAAGTTTTGTGATGATAGTGAATACTACCACGAGTTTTCTTGTCCTAGAACTCCTCAACAGAATGGTGTTATGGAGTGGAAGAATCGTACTCTAAGCGAGATGGCTAGAGTTATGCTGAATCAACATAATCTTCCTAAATATTTTTGGACAGAAGTTGTTAGTATAGTCTGTCATATTTTGAATATGGTGTTAATTCGATCTATCTCGAAAAAAACCCCTTATGAATTGTGGTTTGGAAGGATTCCAAATATTTCATATTTTAAATTTTTTGGATGTCGCTGTTTTATCCTGAACACCAAGGACAACTTGGGTAAGTTCGACTCTAAGGCATACGAAAGGATATTTCTCGGTATGCACCTAAGAGTAAAGGATATAGAATTTTCAATAAAAGATCTATGATTATTAAAGAATCCATTAATGTTACTTTTGATGAGCTCAATAGTCACAAATTTAGCGACAACGATGATGAAGATGTACAAAACAAAACCAAGGCAACTGAAGATACTGCTACCAATGAGGGTTGTCTGGAAAGTCTACCGAAAAGAATAAAGTTCATATCAGACCATCCAAAGACACTCGTAATAGGTGATGTATCAAAAGGCGTAAGTACACGTTCTTCTACTAGAGATATTAATGTAGCGGCAAATGTAGCCTTTATTTGTCAAGTAGAACGTAAGGCAGTAGCAGATGCTTTTAATGATGAGTTTTAGATTAATGCCATGCAAGAGAAACTTAATCAATTTGAGAGAAACCAAATTTGAGAACTTGTTCCTGAACCTATTGGTCAATCGATAATTGGTATCAAATGGGTGTTCCGAAATAAATTAAGTAAGGATGGACAAGTTCTACGCAACAAAGCACGTTTAGTGACACAAGGTTATAATTAAGAAGAAAGAATTAATTATGACGAGATATATGCTCCTATTGCTAGACTAGAAGCCATTCGCATGTTTTGTGCATTTGCATGTTTTCATAATTTTAAATTTTTTCAAATGGACGTGAAGAGTGCATTTTTAAACGAATTTTTGAAAGCAGAAGTTTTTGTGAAACAATCCCCTGGTTTCGAAGATTTTCAAAAATTGAATCACGTCTTCAAACTTAGAAAAGCACTATATGGACTCAAACAAGCACCACGTGCTTGGTATGAACGCCTAAGTGCCTTACTACTTGAAAATAATTTTTCAAAAGGAAGGATTGATACTACTTTATTTATCAAGTCTTCATATGACAATATTTTACTTGTACAAATTTACGTAGATGATATTATTTTCGATTCTACTAACGAACTTTGTCAAGATTTTGTTAAGTGTATGCAGAATGAGTTTGAGATGAGTATGATGTGAGAGCTCAACTACTTCCTAGGGCTTCAAATCAAACATCACTCACATGGAACATTCATCAACCAAGCCAAGTACATAAAGGATTTACTGAAGAAGTACGACTTCGACAATGTAAAACCTATCGGCACACCAATAGCTACATAAGTATGGCTTAACATTGATGAAAGTGGCAAACCAGTTGACCAGCGTAAGTATCAAGGTATGACTGGTAGCTTATTATACTTAACTACTAGTCGCCCTGATATTATGTTTAGTAGTTGCATATGTGCATGATATCAAGCTAATCCTAAGAAATCACACCTATGCACCGTTAAGCGTATCTTTCGATACCTTAAGGAAAATTCTACAGTCGATTTGTGGTATCCCAAAACCATATCTTTTGACCCAATCGATTATTCAGATGCTAATTTTGCTGGATGCAAAGTAGACCGTAAAAGTAACAACGATACGTGTCATTTCCTAGGAAAAGCTTTATTCTTCTGGTTTAGCAAGAAGGAAAACTCTGTTACTTTATCAACAACTGAGGCTGAGTATATCACTGCGGGACGTTGTTGTTCATAAATTTTATGGATGAAGCAACCCCTAGAATACTACAATCTGTACTACATGAAGATTCCTATTTAATGTGACAACACTAGCATGATTAATTTGACAAAGAACCCTGTTTGTCACTCATGCACAAAGCACATAGAGATACATCATCACTTTTTACGTGATCACCAACAACACGAAGATATTTGCTTAAAGTTCATTGACATAGATCATCAATTAGCAGATATTTTCACAAAATCGCTAGCTGAAGACCATTCCAATTATCTGCGTCGCGAGTTAGGCATACTTGAATTTTTGGATTTATAATGTGTTATGATTAATAAAATTACTTAAAACTTGATATTCCAAGATTTATAAATTGAAGTTATTTTGGGTACAAACCGAATGGACACTTCTGTCAACAAGGCGTAAAAGCCTAAGCGACATGGTGTCAAGTATCTTCGGACTATCGCTAGCTAGGATCCGGCCCTTATAGCTAACCCAAAGTAATGGATTTTTATTATATCGAAAAGTTAAAGGTTATTAAGTACGTTTATCATTCTTTACACATACAATGAATGGGGATTCAAGTTGGCCGAACTCGGCCCGAGTTCTGACAGAGTTCGGACCGAACTCGGTCGCGGTCTTTTATTAAGGCAATAGTGTTTCAGCAAGCCTTAATCCTTTTCAACATATTCTAGCCGACCCGAGCACTCCCAAATCTAACCCTAGTTTTTGGATACCCTTTTCCAAAGCTTCAAACTTCATCTTCCTTGGTTCTAGCGGCTCAAAGAAGGTGTTCTCCACTCTTTCTCATTATCTTTTTGAGGTATATCTCTCATTTTCTCTATTTCAATTTCCATGGCTCCCAAACTCTTTAAGAGAAAGAAGAGAGACTCCGCGGCTTCATCCTCCACTTCGGAGTAAGAACCCGTTTATGTTTAGTCCAGTTCGTCCCAACGACGAAGAGGATTTCAACAAAAACATGTTTCCAACATCGAAAATATCAGAATCTTGGTTTAGACAATTTCGATACTGAAAAATTTGCCCCAAAAAATTGATAAATTTTACTGTCCTATCTGAATATGCATCTACCTTTAAAAATTCAGGACTCCGAGATTTTCTTGAAGGGTCTAGTGATATTTATGAAAATGATGTCCGCATATTTTATTGCAATATGCAAGAAGCAGGCGACAATATTTATTCTTGTGTCACTAGAAAGGAACTTGAGTTTAACTCGGCTGACTTAAATGAGCACTTTCATATGCCAGACAACGACGAAGCTCTAGTCGAGATAAACAAAGTTCAATTTTTTGATGATATAATCCTTGATTCTCTTAAGGCTGCTATGTGTTATCCGGGTCCAGTCCCTCGCGGAGGTCGGTTGTACGCAAAGCACCTTAACCAAAACTTTTATGAACTCCATCATATTGTTTATTCTGCTTTGCTCCCTAAGACGAAATCTAGTGATGAGATCACGTTCTTAGAGATGTCAGCCATGTATCATATTCACTTTGGAGTCACTTTCTCTGTTCCAAAGACTGTCATTTCAAACATCATTAGTTGTCGGAGGGCAGGCCGCAACCTTCTATACCCTATGCATCTTGCAGTGATCTTCCAAAGATATGGAATCAACTTAGACATCTGTCATGTTTCTGGGTCCACTACAAGAAAAATGACATTTATTGATGGTCTTTTTTTTGACGGTCGGTAATCTCCATCAATTATTCGATTTTACTTGACGGTTTAGGCCTTGTGTCAATTAAACCCCTCTTGTGTTAAGTATAGAATATTATACCCCTTTAGTTGATGGGTTTTGGAAAACCGTCACTAAATCCACCACTTTTAGTTGACGACTAGATTAAAGCCGTCAACTAAAGTCAGAAGGAGAAAATTGCCGCGCACATTTTGGATGGCATTTTTGTAAATTTTTTTGAAATATCTTCTATGTTGACGGTTCCGTGGCCAATTTAATCGATGTTACTCAGTTCATTTTTTTTCTCTCTCCCGAGCCTCTCCTTTCCACCAAAATGCCTCTTCCTCACCTCCTGCATGAGAACCACCTCCTCTCCCGCCACTTCACAGAACCTCTTGCTTAGATGACTCCTCCATGAGATCTTAGCGGCCCTACAAAATCAATCGGAGCCCTCCGATTTTCATGACTCACTTCTCATCTAAGCTAACATTAAAGATGAATTTTTAGTATTTCCAACTAAAATGAAGATGAAATACTAGAAATTCATCTAAGCTAGTTCCAATTTCTTGTCATCAGTACTTTTTTCCTTGTGTGTCCTTCAAAAGCTTTGTACAGAGTACCTCTTCTTGTAATAAAACTTGAGTCGGATCCTGAAGATCGCTTTTTTGTCCAATAGAAAAGTACTAGGTGTTAAACATATACAACTTCCCCCCAACCTTCCCTGGGAAATCCATGTATCTATTGGCGTAATGGTGGTATTAGTGTTTATTTTGTTGTCTTTTCAATTTAGAGCGTGGTTGTGTTCTTCGTAGTTGAGTCCATTAATGGGTAAAAAGCTTTGATCACGATGATGAGCTTTATGTGTACTTTTTTTTACTCTGATGGTAGCCTATAAAAATTATGGCATAGTAATTGGACATGCAGAATTGAAGATTGATAAGGGAGAATAAACCCTCATGTGAACTCTTTACCTTTTTGAACTAGATGAAGACCACAACAAATCAGTAATTGCTTAATTGCTTTCTTGGGATAACTTTCTGGTACAAGCAACCTTAAAAACCAATCCTGTTATGACGCTCTTGATACTGTTTCTAGGTTGCTTGGAAAGTATTTAGAAGGGTTTTAATAGTCTGACGTCCTTTGTGCGCGAAGAAAGTTATTTCCTAGCAAAAGAGAAATCCTTAAGCAAATTCTAACTTACAAGTGGCCAATATGTCAAGATTTTACTTAATGATTAGTTACGAAGATTACAACTGACCTGCATAGTCATTCATCAATTGCAACTAAACCTATTTTATTTTAGTTGCTATCAGTAGGGTGTTGACACTTGACATAAAAAAGAAACCTCTATTTACACTAGGGAGTTGTCCTCATATATAGGAATCAACTATCAGTTCCTTCCATTTACAACAGTCACAATATTAATTTTTATTCATGTAATTGACGGTATTTGCTTATCTGCAGATTGACACACTTCTTGCATGCGGTGGGCTTGCCAAGAACTCCATCTATATTAAAGAACATGCAGATATAGTAGGCAAGTCTCTGCCACACCCCCATGATTTTTCCCCTTGCAAGACATTGGCTGATTTGTCAAGATACAGGTTGCTCTATCATTCTTCCAAGGGAGAACGAGTCTGTTCTCTTGGGTGCTTCAATCTTGGGCGTTGTTGCTGCCAGGAAGCATCCCAGCCTTCGTGAGGCAATGAAAGCATTGAATGCAGCTGGTCAGGTACGAGGATGATTGAAATCCACTTATTGCGAGGCATGTTTCCAAATGATAATCCTTAGCACTAAGTTGATCACACCTAAACATCTATATTGCCTAAAGGACCGGACAAATTTTGTGTCTTGACAAAATCTATTATTTAAAATTGCACTCAGCAGTCATGTTTATCTCATTCATGCTTTAAGCTCTTTCTTTCAACTGTTTAAATCCATGTATCTATTGGCGTAAAGTTACCCCACCATGTTCGATATCAGACTATCAAAAGCCTCCGTAAGAGGCAATTGTGATTATTAGCTCTGATACTAACTACCTAGGGCTAATTGCTGATACACATGGTAGATAGAGTTATTGTTATTTTCTTGATTCTTGGTAGAAATGGAAGATTGAGTTTATGTAGAGCAAGTTGATGCTAGTGCCCTATTTATCTTTGCAAGATCATTGAAGAAATTTTGGTTATTGTTGCTTAACCTTCTAATTGATTAATTAAACTCAAGCTATTATGTACACTGTTTTTTTTTTTGCTATCTCTTAACAATTAATTCATGTCCATATATATATATATATATATATATATATATATATATATATATATATATATATATATATATATATATATATATATATATATATATGCTCATAAGTTGATTTTCTTCTTTCTTAATTTTCAAGAATGTTCTTTACCTTACAGTGATATGTTTACATTATTTGCAGATGGGCATCATCGTTATACAGTGGACGAACTCAAGTTCATATTGTTATACGCTAAGAAGAATTAGGATAGTTAAGAGAAGTTGTTTGACTATTTCAAGGATATTTAGGATATTATAAAATATATTTTGGTTATTTTGATATGTCATTGGATGTTTGTGGTGTACGGACATTTGTGGTGTATGAACATATTTTTTGTTAATATAAAAATTGTTATTATAGATATATTATGTGTGTTTGTTAACTAGTAAATGGAAGCATATATATAATATATTATTAATATATTAATATATTTTTTTTTGTTAAAAATAACCTATGTTGACGGTCATTAACCGTCAGTTAGGCCATAGTCAGGAAAAGTATGCACCTATATTGACGGTCAAAAAACTGGATTTAGTTGACGGCTAAAATTCGTCAACTAAAGTCACTTTATAGTTGACGGCTAAAAACTGTCAACTAAAGTTACTCCAGCAACCGTCTACTAAAGTGGAGACTTTTGTTGACACTGGCCTAGCTGACGGAAGGAAAACCGTCAACTAAATCCTTTGGTGACGGGAAAAAAGCGTTAGTAAAAGTCATTTTTCTTGTAGTGGTCACCTTCTGAGCTAACTAGATCTAGGAAGTACCCTCAGCCTCCACTTTCACCCGGTGTTGTTTTACTTCCACCTGATCCAGCCGCAGCTCCAGCTGATGCTCTTGCTGCTCCAGGCCACTTTGATGGCCAGTTCTACCCGAGGTTCGATGAGTTTGTCACACTTCAGGGACAACATCATCAGACCTATACGATGCTAAGTATCGGCATACCTCTCAAGTCCAGGTCTTGAGAAATGGCATAGCATACATTCAGTGGACTATGGCGCATCATCCTACTGTACCATTTTAGATCCTCTGTCATCTTGGATTCGACGGACCGCGATTTGAGGATCCGCACACTTTTGAATTCTTTGATCCGACGAAGACCTATGTCGATCCTCATCCACCTGCTGATCCAACCGATGCTGCTGCTGATATTTGATTTTGTCTATTAGCTTAGTATTTTGTGGATTTCTCTACTGATGATGATGGTCGTATGTAGTCGTACTATTTCTATTTAGTTTGGACTTATGTAGTAGTTTGTGCTATTTTAGCTCTTGTGTTATGCACTCTTTTAGTAGTATTTGAGTTTATGCACTACTGTGTCTAGTTTTGGTTTCACATAATTTATTACTGCTACTGCTAGTATTTTTCTTGAGTTGTGACTTGTTTCATACATACGTATTTGTGTATTACTCTCTTTTTTTGTCTATTATTATTGGCTTCACATATTACGGGGGAGCCACATGTTTTGAGTAAATAACAAAGGGGGAGAACGAGCCAATACCAAAGAACAAAATTCAAATTTTTGATCAACTTAGAACAAGTCAGGTATATCATTTCAAAGTTATATATTTATTACATTTTGATATAGACTTGTAGTTTGTCAATTATCAAAATAGGGGAGATTGTTGGCCCATTGGCTAATTGTCACACCTGATTTTGATAATCAACGATAACTTTGGTCGATACACAAAATATACAGACTGCTATAGGTTTCAAATAGAGAAGTTCGTCTTTATCCTACTGCTACTACTACTTCAAGTACAGTACATTGCGTCATCATCATCGAGAACAATCGCATTGAAGACATGATCAAGACTTTTACATTTTATTCTGTATTTTACAATTTTATTGAGTCTAGGAAATAATTGTATGGTTGGTCAGGATTATACTGGCTTAGGTTATTCTCAGTCCACATATCCAAATAAGCCTACCTATTTAAACCCATAAGTCCACAATTCTAAAAAGCCCCAAACCTATGCAAATTTGGCCCATTTCTTACTGTTCTGATCCAACAGAACTCTGATCGAGTTTGGTCCGAGTTCGGTCTGGATTATTTGAAATTCAGTTCCCACCAAATCTGTATCCAACGTTCGTTTGCAAGATTCATACATCTGAACTCTGCCTGAACTCTGCCCGAGTTCGATCAAAAAAATACTAAAAATAGAGAATGATTTCCACCATTCCAAATCCATTCACTCTCTCTTCTCTATCTTTCTAAAGTATTTTCAACAAGCAAAAGCTTTTCAAATCTAGCCTAATACCACTCTTAGCTAAAGCTAGTACAGTCTGTTCGTTCTAGTGTTTTGGTTCAGAATAGTTGTATCAGAGGTTGTAATTCAGAAAACGTTCCAGTTTTTGGAATCAGTTTGTGAAGTCGGTCGTGTGCTCGTCACAAAGCACGGTATTGTAAAGAGACTACAAGCCCTCATTTAGCTTGTGAATAGTAGATTAACATCGAGCAAGAGTATTCGAGACTGGAGTAGTCCTCTCAGAGGGAGACCAGTTTACATCGTGTTGCTCACTGAGTTTGATTATCTGATCTCCTACTTTACTGTATTTATTTACTGTCTCTTATATCTGCCATAGTCTTTATAACTGCTTAACTTTTAAGAGGTGATTATTTCTGCTATACATGCACACACTCTATTCACCCCCTCTAGAGATGCTCAACGATCCTACAAGTACTTGTCTCAATTAGCTGGAGTCAACGTGTGCGACATGAACGTGTCGACACAGAATAGGTTCAGGTGCTACGCTTCCCAGATGATCCCAAAACATTAATAGTTCTACTGAGTCCAAAATAATTCAAATAGCCCAGTTGGATATATAGAAATCCAAATTTGGAGATAGGCAAATTTCTGATATCAAGATATATGTGTAGCTCCCCTTCCCGGAAATCTTAAGTTATTTTTTTTATTACTTATTTGATTTAAATTGTGATTTTTAGAATTTTAGAATTTATTTATTTAGTTATTATTACGGTAGATGATATTAGCCATAGTTGAGATTTGGAGTACAAGATGGTTAGAAATCATGGCATGGATAGTGCAGTGACGTGCTTTGACTAATGTATTAGCCATGCCAAGAAAGGCCGAGCTATAGTGATGTCCTAACTAGGAAAACTAGGCCAAGTTGTGACATGACTATTATTATATAGTTTAATTATTTATTATTATTATTTGACTGTTTAAGTGACCCGGTGGTACCGAACTAGTCCAGACCGGACCCAGACCAAGTCCAAGCCCTCATAGTCGGATAATACGTGTAAAGGCGACCATATAGAGGTACGTTGTACTGGCATTTTTACTTTGGTGATTTAGGAAGCAATTTAGAATCGATAGATATATATATATGTACATATTATTGTGCTTACTATTAAAATAGTATTTTAGTGGATAATATAGTAAATAAAGTTCTTTAATAAATATTTTGGATTTTATGGGAATTAACTAGGTTATATATACTTGTATATATGTATATGTATAGAAGGGTAATTATAATATATGGAATTAGGCTTTATATATGTAAATATAATGTCACAGTATTTTATTCATGTGAATTTTGATATATAAATTAGGAATTGGATTTCAATATGGATACTACTTAATATTTAATTCTCGTATTTGTACTTATAGTAATTATGTAAGTGTACGTATATATATAAATATATATTATGTATAAGTGTATAGGTGTAAGTAATATAAATATATATACATATATATATAAATATATATGGATGTGTGTGTATATGCATAAATATGTATAGGTCATTTTAGATATATGATAAGATTTTTGTGTATATATGGTTATATGAATAATATAGGAACATATACATACATAGATGTATATAGGTATATATAGATTTATATATGAAAGAAAGAAAAAGGAAATCCCAGCCCAGCACGGCTAAGAGCCCAACGACCCGGCCAGTGAAACCCAGCAGCCCGATACCCTATTCCTTTTTGGCTCGGTTAAAAAGTATATAAACACTCAGTGTATATATATATGGTCGAGAGACGAGATCGAGATCGACGATTTTCTTATACCCTGACCACCTCAGGACGTGACGCCACCACCCCCTAGCCTGGGCGCGCCCCGCGTGCACGCGCGGATTGACAGTCGCCGCCGAGGGCCGCCGTCGGCCGTCGTGGCAGCGCCCAACGCACAAACAATAGAGAATGGCAACAGCAGCAAGGTGCTACGGGGGAGCGACTTCGTGACCGAAGTCCAAGATCGTTGCTCCATCGTTTTCCGAGATGATTCATCAGGTATGATCCTAATATAACCGACTTTAATTCCCTTCAAATGTATTATATTTAGATGCCCTAGGTTGTCGGCAAGACGATGCCAAACGGCCCAAAAACCTGTTCGAAAAATAGGGTATATACTGTCCAGTCATCCAAGTTTGACGATCGATCCCGATCGATCCAATACAATATTTGAAAAACTATTTAAAGGCAATTATAGACAACCTGTAGGACTTTACGACCCTTTTTGTGGATTCGAAAATCATCGACTATGCGTCGAGAAATCGAATCCCAAAGTTTCCCAAAAACCTGTTTTAAAAACTAGAAAATTCATCCACACGACGTGCGTCACGCCAATCCGGACGACGTGGTCATGAATCGAACGCATCGAAAGCTGCGTAATGGTTCCGTGGTCGTGTGGGCTTTGGCGGAATTCAAATTGGTCGCGTGTGCACGACGAATTTGATACGTATCCGTCGAAATTCCCCGTATCGTGTACTTTGCAAATTCTTCAATTACTTTATGCACGCTCGTCAGATCGAGACAAAACTTGCGCCATCAGGACCGTATCATTTTTCTGGTCCTGTATGCCAAGTTTGGTCCAATTCTGAGACAGTTGAATCGTACGTCGTTTTGCGGGCCCCACGGTCCCACTCAACGGACGATTTTGTTTACGGCCTACCGAAATCCAACTCTGGACATACGGTTGGGTTCGTATCGGAAAACCAAATCCGTAGACATGTAGTTTGACGACTTTAGAGACCGTTGACTCTGGTACGCTTTTCGGTGTAAAGCGGTTTCAACGGCGGACATCATTTTTTTCCCGAAACTACCATTTTGCCCCTGTGTCCAGAATTGGACTTAAGGACAGGCAATCCTAGCTAATTTGACTATTCTGAAAATATTGATACTATTTATTTCAGCATCTGGCGACTTCTGTATGTGTTGACTGATTGTGGCTCATTGAGTAGTATGGTATTATTGGTTTCTCCAGCTAAGGACCTCAGGCAAGTGCACTTTCTGATTGCTTTCCGATTCATAGTAGTCTTTTTATTTCATGTCTATACATATATCTTGCTGCTTGTTGACACGCTTGTCACACGGAGTTGTCGGGAGGGGAAATATTTTAGTATACATGTGGACTACCCAGAAATATCCTAATATGTCTATTCTTGAAAGCTAGCCGCTGCGCACGACACGTGCAGTATACCTTATTTACCCCCTAGTCGTCCACATATTGAAACGGATATTTCACACCACCTAGATAGATGTCTTTTATTAGTTTTTCTTTGTTTACTTCTCTATCGTGCTATGTCATCAGTTTTTTTTACTAGCTTTCATATTCCATATGCTATTTTCATGTCTTGTTAATTCTATTATGTTTTGCATTGCCGTCGGTTTGTGTACTTGTTCCATTCCTGACTGGAAACTAATATTTTTTAGGTTTAGCCGCGATCATTCTTAGCACTGGGAAGACTTGGGTATGCTGAGGACAACCTAGAAATAGAAAGAAGTTGTATCATTTTATTAATTGTAAAATCTTGCATTTCCTTTAATTTTAAATGATGTAAATGTTGTAATAAATTTAGAAATGTGAATGAGCAGCAATTATGATATTTGAGCATTTATTTCTTGCGGGCTTGACAGCGTTCTACTGCCGACTCTGCGGCGTAGGCTGGCTTGGACACGTCTCGTATCCGGAAAGCGGATGCGGGTCGTGACAAGTTTTTGTGGTGGCCCATGCAGGTCAGTTTTTGCAAAATATTACGAACTCGTGATGGTACGTTAGTTGTACTGTTGCGAGCCTGCGCCCAGGAAATGCTCATTCACAATTAGGACTAAAGTAATCTAGGAGAATGACTAGGAGTAGGAGTCCCTTGTTTAAATTGACCATTGGGTAGTTAAGGTTGTTAGATAGGCCATGCTATTTAGAATGCTTGCCAGGTCTCTATAAGATACACTGATACTTTTTGTATGACATTATGATCCAATGTAAATCTACTATTTACTGGTAAGTTAGGCTTATCTATAATTAAGGCTTTAATCGTGATAAACTGTTCGATTTATCTTTTGCTCTATTTAGATATAAACATCATGTCATAAATTAGAACTGTTTATTTAAATTCTATTTTGCCGTAAGGACTTGAATCATAATTCAAGATTCTGTTTTTCGTATGTGAATCTTGAGGTAGATTGATTTAAAGTGTTTCTTTCAATCATTCGTAATATATATGAGATAAATGTTAGAAGATTCGTATTTTTCTATCTTCAATTATTTTCTTTCCAGTCAACCTTTTACTTTAAAAGATTGAGACTCATAGGTAGATGTTTACGCTCTATCATAATCCCCTGCTTGAAACTCTAGCAGCTCCTTGAAGTCCTTAAGGATATAGTTAGAGTAATTAAATGACCGCGATGACTAGACAGCAGCTCACTGTCGCCAATTGTTTGAGAATGGATAGTGTGGGTTCATTGCAGCCAGCAGCAGCACTGGCGAGGCACAACCCATAGAATTGAAACCATTTTGGAGAATCATAGTCTAGGGGACATCACTAAAACTATGTTCTTGTTGACCTCTTAGATCTTAGATATCCTTGTGTCAACATGAGGTAGAGCACCTGATAACCTATCACACCTGAATCACGGAACCAAGGGTTTGTCATAGCCAGAGTATACAGGCGAGGCATAATTCTAGGCGAAATGATTTCAGGCGTGATTACAAGTTTAGGATACTATAGAGCATAGAAGGATGCCCTGTGTGTTCTATAAGATCCAAAGCCAAAACTAGTGAAAGCTCTGTAGGTCGGGTAGCAAGTCTTCCAACCTAGCATTCCGTGGTCCTTGTGATCTATTAGCAAGGTAATTGACTGACACTAATAGGTTACTTAGAATATAGAATTCAGAAGTCTATAACCCATTAGTCGATCAAGGCCTTATGGATAGAAGATAGTAGATTGCCGTATAGGCAAGAGCACCAGTTAAGGTTTTGATTTTCCTAAAACCCAAACTACTTATTCCTCCTTTCAGAAATCTCGCATATTTATATGTTGACTCTCTTGACCAATTCTGCTATTACAGCCTAGTTTTGCAAGCTTACTCTTTTATCGAGCTTGATTCGAGACATATGTTATTGGGGACGCCCGCTAACATATTGTCTAATCAGAATCATTGTATTACGGTCTGATCAACTATGATGCATTTGGTTCGCTCTTCATTTAATAACCCTACGTGGACTGAGATATAGAGATATCCAGGATCTCATCCGCGACTGCTTCGATAATTCCTCTTGAATTATACCTTCGTCTTTGAATCGCAAAATTGTATTCAGTGACATCTCTCTTGAACTCTTTATTATTTTTGTCTTTCACCGATTGGAAAGACGAAAGCTCATAAATGATAGATAGATACCTAATATTCCCATGACCATGATAGTTGTATACGCAAGTGTAGCTACCATCGGCCAGCCCTGTGACAGGAACCTTGCCACCATATCCTAGCCTCTAAGGTAGGTAGACGGTAAGTCTTCTCGAATCTTGAGATGTACGAGGATTACCGATTGATTAGAATAATTTTCCACTAGGATGAGGAACAGTGCCCACGGACTCCCACTTTCCATTTAGATCACCTTGTGTCCCCCGACCGTGCCATTAATATTCAGAGCAAGAGACCAGCTGTTACCCCTCAACAAATTTCATATCCAAGATCTAGACAAGTCCACCTTCATCTAGGTATATCATATCCCACTCAAACCCATCCCCTTGTACTCTATTTTTGTGCTACGACTTTCAGGTTAAAAGGACTAGCTATAACCTTCACCATAGTACCTACCCGGTATACTTTTTGACTTCTACTAGAGCCTCAACCTCGACTCAATTCCTTTGACCCAATATATGGTTATGATCTACTGGAAGCCCACTACGCACATGCTACTAGTGTGCCACCCAATTGAGGCCTCATGTGCTACTTAAGAACAAAAGTCACTAAAGGCGCATTTTGGGCTTGTGGACCTAGCTAACCAACCTGACTAGCAACTAGCTCAACCACTTGAGTTAAAGCCTATTCTAGGTTACCCTAACTTAGTAGACATAGTTTTATCTTGAGATTTTGTTCAGTCCATATAGGTTGAGATCCAAGGTTCATCCAACCAACGATTGATGCCAGATAGAGAACCCATTAAGATCACAATCTTGATTTCCCAAATTCCGTTCTATTATGAAATCTTGTTCAGATAAAATTTGAGAATGGAATTTATGTATTGCATGGATTGCAAGCCCTCTAAGAGCGAAGGGTTCTTCAATGTAACAAGTGACTGGACTAGAGTAGCCCAATCTAGCGAATAAGACTATAGATTCATCAATACTCTTTCTACCTGTATTATTGCATATTCTCTACCACTCTTTAAACTTCATAATTTCTCTCGATTGTTCTTCCTTATCTTCCTGTCCTCTCTATTGTAGATAGACGAAGGTCATACTTATTAGAATTCACCAATATTTCTTAGTTACTCGTGTAAATTACTGCTTGCTAAGTTTGGGTTGCTTGATAAATACGAGAGGATTATAGATACCATATGCCTAGATATTTGTTGGTAGGATTGTTAGCACCAGTTAGAATATTTTTAGATTTTAGTGTGAGGAGTAGTGTGACCAAAGGTGGGTAGAAGTCCTGGAGATTATTTGGCTAGGAGAAGAATACAAACTATTTTTGAGGAATTAAAAATTTGAGAAGATTGTGGTGATAGTGGATTTATTCCTTGACTTTTATTTTTAAATTTTAGGCATGGTTATGAAATAGAATTTCGAGGACAAAATTATTTTTAAGGTGGGTAGATTTGTAGCTCCCCTTCCCGGAAATCTTAAGTTATTTTTATTATTATTACTTATTTGATTTAAATTGTGATTTTTAGAATTTTAGAATTTATTTATTTAGTTATTATTACGGTAGATGATGTTAGCCATAGTTGAGATTTGGAGTACAAGATGGTTAGAAATTATGGCATGGATAGTGCAGTGACGTACTTTGACTAATGTATTAGCCATGCCAAGAAAGGCCGAGCCATAGTGATGTCCTAACTAGGAAAACCAGGCCAAGTTGTGACATGACTATTATTATATAGTTTAATTATTTATTATTATTATTTGATTGTTTAAGTGATCCGATGGTACCGAACTAGTCCAGACCGGACCCAGACCAAGTCCAAGCCCTCGTAGTTGGATAATACGTATAGAGGCGACCATATAGAGGTACGTTGTACTGGCATTTTTACTTTGGTGATTTAGGAAGCAATTTGGAATCGATATATATATATATATATATATATATATATATATATATATATATATATATATATATATATATAAATATAAATATATATATATATATATATATATATATATATATATATATATATATATATATATATATTATTGTGCTTACTATTAAAATAGTATTTTAGTGGATAATATAGTAAATAAAGTTCTTTAATAAATATTTTGGATTTTATGGGAATTAACTAGGTTATATATACTTGTATATATGTATATGTATAGAAGGGTAATTATAATATATGAAATTAGGCTTTATATATATAAATATAATGTCACTGTATTTTATTCATGTGAATTTTGATATATAAATTAGGAATTGGATTTCAATATGGATATTACTTAATATTTAATTCTCGTATTTGTACTTATAGTAATTATGTAAGTGTACGTATATATATAAATATATATTATGTATAAGTGTATAGGTGTAAGTAATATAAATATATATACATATATATATATATATAAATATATATGGATGTGTGTGTATATGCATAAATATGTATAGGTCATTTTAGATATATGATAAGATTTTTGTGCATATATGGTTATATGAATAATATAGGAACATATACATACATAGATGTATATAGGTATATATAGATTTATATATGAAAGAAAGAAAAAGGAAATCCCAGCCCAGCACGGCTAAGAGCCCAACGACCCGGCCAGTAAAACCCAGCAGCCCGATACCCTATTCCTTTTTGGCTCGGTTAAAAAGTATATAAACACTCAGTGTATATATATATGGTCGAGAGACGAGATCGAGATCGAGATCGACGATTTTCTTAAACCCTGACCACCTCAGGACGCGACGCCACCACCCCCTAGCCTGGGCGCGCCCCGCGTGCGCGCACGGATTGACAGTCGCCGCCGAGGGCCGCCGTCGGCCGGCGTGGCAGCGCCCAACGCACAAACAGTGGAGAATGGCAACAGCAGCAAGGTGCTGCGGGGGAGCGACTTCGTGATCAAAGTCCACGATCGTTGCTCCATCGTTTTTCGAGATGATTCGTCAGGTATGATCCTGATATAACCGACTTTAATTCCCTTCAAATGTATTGTATCTAGATGCCCTAGGTTGTCGGCAAGACGATGCCAAACATGTCCCAAAAACCTGTTCGAAAAACAGGGTATATACTGTCCAGTCATCCAAGTTTGACGATCGATCCCGATCGATCCAATACAATATTTGAAAAACTTTTTGAAGACAATTATAGACAACCTGTAGGACTTCACGACCCTTTTTGTGGATTCGAAAATCATCGACTACGCATCGAGAAATCGAATCCCAAAGTTTCCCAAAAACCTGTTTTAAAAACTAGAAAATTCATCCACACGACGTGCGTCATGCCAATCCGGATGACGTGGTCGTGAACCGAACGCATCGAAAGCTGCATAATGGTTCCGTGGTCGTATGGGCTTTGGCGGAATTCAAATTGGTCGCGTGTGCGCGACAAATTTGATGCGTATCCGTCGAAATTCCCCGTATCGTGCACTTTATAAATTCTCTAATTACTTTGTGCATGCTCGTCAGATCGAGACAAAACTTGTGCCATCCGGACCGTATCGTTTTTCTGGTCCTGTATGCCAAGTTTGGTCCAATTCTGAGACAGTTGAATCGTACGTCGTTTTGCGGGCCCTACGGTCCCACTCAACGGGCGATTTTGTGCACGGCCCGCCGGAATCCAACTCTGGACATACGGTTGGATTTGTATCGAAAAACCGGATCCGTAGACATGTAGTTTAACGACTTTAGAGACCGTTGACTCTGGTACGCTCTTTGGTGCAAAGCGGTTCCAACGGCGGACATCGTTTTTGCCCGAAACTACCGTTTTGCCCCTGTGTCCAGAATTGGACTTAAGGACAGGCAATCATAGCTAATTTGACTATTTTGAAAATATTGATACTATTTATTTCAGCATCTGGCGACTTCTATATGTGTTGACTGATTGTGGCTCATTGAGTAGTATGGTATTATTGGTTTCTCCAGCTAAGGACCTCAGGCAAGTGCACTTTTTGATTGCTTTCCGATTCATAGTAGTCTTTTCATTTCATGTCTATACATATATCTTGTTGCTTGTTGACACGCTCGTCACACGGAGTTGTCGGGAGGGGAAATATCTTAGTATACATGTGGACTACCCAGAAATATCCCAATATGTCTATTCTTGAAAGCTAGCCGCTGCGCACGACACGTGCAGTGTGCCTTATTTACCCCCTAGCCGTCCACATGTTGAAACAGATATTTCACACCACCTAGATAGATGTCTTTTATTAGTTTTTCTTTGTTTACTTCTCTATCGTGCTATGTCATCAGTTTTTTTTACTAGCTTTCATATTCCATATGCTATTTTCATGTCTTGTTAATTCTATTGTATTTTGCATTGCCGTCGGTTTGTGTACTTGTTCCATTCCTGACTGAAAACCAATATTTTTCAGGTTTAGCCGCGATCATTCTTAGCACTGGGAAGACTTGGGTATGCTGAGGACAACCTAGAAATAGAAAGAAGTTGTATCATTTTATTAATTATAAAATATTATATTTCCTTTAATTTTAAATGATGTAAATGTTGTAATAAATTTAGAAATGTGAATGAGCAGCAATTGTGATTTTTGAGCATTTATTTCTTGCGGGCTTGACAGCGTTCTACCGCCGACTCTGCGGCGTAGGCTGGCTTGGACACGTCTCGTATCCGGAAAGCGGGTGCGGGTCGTGACAATATGTCCACGTTCGCAAAGAAAATAGGAAACTATTTGATTAGCTATGATCAAGAATTGTACAATCTAGCTTAAAAATGAATTTTGTTTTAAGAAAATAGTCTCATAATCTATTATATACTTATTAAAAAGTATTATAAAAGCCTAAAAGATTTATTTAATGGGTTTAAAGCCCAAAAAAATTATACACAATAAAATCCATAATAAAAATAATATTTTAAATTATAATTAAGTCAATAAATTGATTATTATTGAAGCCTATATTCAAGCCCAATATAATCTAATGAAAATTCTTAATAATACTAAACAGATTAAAGCCCAGTGATTTTGAGCCCAATTCCTTAAATTATAAAGCCCAAATAATTAATCAATTTAACATTAGGGCCAAGGCCCAAGCCCAATTTATAAAACCAAAATAATTTAAATAACATTTATATTGGTTTTAAACCCAACAATTATTTTGTAGGGCCAAGGCCCAATTTATTTTAATTAAATAAAACCAAAATTATTAACTGATATGTAGGGCTCAAGGCCCAATTTTCAATAATATTTTGGATCCCAATGAGTGAGCCCAACCCAAGATGTAGGGATCAAGGCCCAATTTTTAATTAACTCAAATATTTATTTCATATGTAGGGTCGAAGAATCTAATTTCTAATTGTAATGTCCCAGTCCCAAAATACGCAAGACTAGGAATGTATACATGTCAGCTGTATGTATATGCAGACTACTCCAATATATGGAATCTATGAATATACACATAAGTTGTATAATATGAATCCATCTCATAACAATATTTCATGGTAACAAAAAATTATCTATATCTCATCCAGAACAACAAATAAAGGAAATAGTCACTAAAATATAATCAACTGAAAGATAGAATGAGATATCTGTCGGGGGGAGACAAATCCACTACCGAGCGAATGTAAAATATAGAGTAAAATAATTGAGATACAGGATAACAACTAAATAAATCTACGGTCGAAGGAAAGATCATATAGTCCGCAAAGGAAAACTCTAGTCCGGATCTTACTCCTTGGGTTTCTGTCGACCGTCTATACATAAAGAGATCATCAGGTCCTCAGAGGGATGTAACAAGACACATAATATACAAACAAAGTATCTCAAAATATAGCATTCAAATAGACAGTGATAAAGCAAGAAAAAATTAAAGTAGAGCATATCCAATTCTGCAGTCAATACACGAGTGAGAACAACTAACTACACATGAACTGTATAACGATGGACTACAAATACCGTAGCTCACAGGTAAACCACGGCTGAGAAAACTCACCCAATCTTAGAGGTCACAGGGCGATCAAATAACCCGACCTTAGAGGTCACAGGGTTACAAAATAGATAATTCGACCTTAGAGGCCAAGGGTCACAAATAACAGAATAAAGGAAAAAAAACAGTCCATGTGTTTATAATCGTTGTCGTGCTTATAACACACATGGGTAAAACAATTCGTTACTAACAAAATCAAATACATACTCTATGATAAGTGTCTCTAATCAAAGGGATCATAATTAACTGCTAAACTAGAATAATGTGAATCTATGATAAAATAAGCAATAATTTAAACATGCTATATCAATTGAAAAACTTGGCAAGGTGTACTTGCCTATCCTCCAAGTCCCCGCTGACTATGCAACATCAAAACCAATCAAGTTCACACATAATTAAAGAATTATTTTAGTCTTCTAAGTACACATGGGATACATAGGTTTTCTAAACAACAAGTCTACATGCTTCTGGGACTTCTAGACCTAGTTTTGTAGTTTTGACTTCCGAAATTCAAGGTTAAGTCCCTAAATAAAGGACAAACATATAAATTACCCAATTTAATCTAATTATAATATGAAATAAAATCTAAATATAAATTCTTGAATAATAGAAAGTCACAGTTCCAAATTCGAGATCCATGGCACGCAAATAGAGACGTATTAAATAGTTAAACGTTACGAACTCAATGATTTGAGTACGCAATCTAGTATATCTCAGAACTACGAGTTCACTGGAATCAACAGTGTCACAAAACCACGATTTGGTCAAACATTATTGCCATTGTAGTTAACCGTGACTAAATTGATAAATTATTGGTCAATTTTGAGTTCTATAAATTAAATAAAATAATAAAATAATTTATTAATTTCTAGAAAAATTATATATTGTAGATCTATGTGTCAGCTTCCAAAACATCAAACGGATCATAAAACGGAGTTCGAGATCTCACGAAATCTAAAAAATAATACGACATGTCGACTTTTGGACAACTGGCACTCAAACAATTTTTCAGAATTTCACATTCCTAATTATAGAAAATTAATTATATATTTTGAAATCCAACCTCGATACGGTTCTAAGAAGTTACTATAGCTTCTGAAAAATAAGGTTGATTTTCTGACAAATTTTGGGCTGTTTTGGACAAAAAAGATATGAGATTTGGGGAAGTAAAATACGAAAGATGATTTTATTCATAAGTTAAATAGGTATATATATAATATGTCGGGATTACTTAATCAACATATGATTCGAATTTAACTAATATAGATACGATTAGGATTACCTAATTTGAATAGGATTATGACTTGTTTAAATAATGATATGTTTAAATAATTACAGATTTGACTCCAATAGGATTAGACTAATCCAATGACTTATTATTTACTTAAATGGAGATATGATTTAGTTCAAAAGCGGTTATAAGATAAGGATAAAGAATCCTAACGGATAAATAGTCATATTAATTCAAATCAAATAAAAATTTAAAACTAAATCAATATAATCATAATCCAATAATTGATCACAATAATAATTTAAATTAATATTTAATATTGTCAAATAATTTAAAATCATATTTGCCTAAATCCAAATCTTATCTAAAAAAATAATTTGGCAAACCTTTTTGTATTCAAAATACCTATCTTTTTCTTTATAGAAATTCAAAAATATATATTTTCTAACACAAAATATTTAAAATAAATAAAATAAGTAAAATATCAAAAAATCAAAAACATGGGTTACACTAATAATCTCCAAATTGCCTAAATTTATAATTATAACTTAACAAAGGCCCAAATCCAATTAAAGACTATTTAGATTAGAAGCATAATTTATTCACTAACTAGTATATATTTATTTTGTAACTATTATATTATGTGTGTGTGTGTATATATACACACACATAGTGGAGCACCCCGGCGCAGTGGCGCGGGTTCGAGTCCCCTTGGAGGCATGCCTCCAAGCACCAGTAAGAAGTGGACACCCTCAAAAAATAAAAGAATATATATATATATATATATATATATATATATATATATATATATATATATATATATATATATATATATATATATATATATATATATATGTCCGGCGCTCCTAGCGTAAGTGGCAAGAGGGGGGCTCTCGGCGGGGAGACCCGGGATCGAGCCCCCCCTCCCGCACAAGTCGGCTGGGTGGCAGTGGCCACGGGCTTGTGCACGGATGACCGGACACCCAATATATATATATATATATATATATATATATATATATATATATATATATATATATATATATGCCTCTTTATTAAACAAAAATAATAAGAAGAAGAAAAAGAGTGACAACAAGAGTGGGAATGTAACGCCCATAGTTTGTATTACGTATTTTGGTATACATGTACGTATTTTGACTCATATTGCATGTCTCATTGTATGGTTTATTTTGGCATTTCATTTGCTTGGTTCGGCTTGGTTCGGGTTTTGCCTGTGGACCAAACCCACTCTCTTCCTTTATAAGCCACCAACCCCTTTCTCTCTCCTAATTCACTTCTTCATTTACTTCTTCTTCCTCCTCCATTAACTCTTTCCACCTACCAAGAGAGGCTTAGGCAAGTGCAACTTGCTTCATGGAGGAACTCAATTTTTGTTGTTCCATTTTCTTCTTTACGAGATTCTAAGATACTTTAGTACTTAGCATATTTAATTTCCATGGTTCATTTCATGTAGATCTAAGCTTGTTGTATTTCTGGATTTCTTGGGTTTGATCTATCAAGCTTTATTATTTTCAAGTTTTGATGGTTCCATGTTGTAGAGAATTTTATTCTGTCCCATTTTAACCTATAAGTCCGAATTTTGACATTAAATAAAGGATTAATGGAGCCTGGAAGCAATGGCTTTTATGGTTCTTCTTCTCAAAAAAGTTGAAGAAGATGAGCAGTGCTTGACCGTATGGCCTTTTCATGCGGCAAGTCTCCGAGCCGCATGGCTCTTGGTAGTGCTTGCCGCATGAGCCCGTTCTTCCTGGCCGTATGAGTCTGTTCCCTCCTGGCCGCATGAGCCCGATCCTCTTGGCCGCATGAGTCTGTTCCCTCCTGGCCATATGAGTCTGTTCCTCCTAGCCGCATGAGCCCGTTCCCCCTGGCCGCATGAGCCCGTCCCCTCCTGGCCGCATGAGCCCATTCCTTCATGGCCGTATGAGTCTGTTCCCCCTGGCCGCATGAGCCCGTTCCCTCCTGGCCGCATCAGTCTGTTCCCTTATGGCCGTATGAGCCCGTTCCCCCTGGCCACATGAGCCCGTCCCCTCCTAGCCGCATGAGTCTGTCCCCCCTGGCCGTATGAGCCTGTTCACCCTGGCCGCATAAGCCTGTACTACTTCGTCGCATGACCCTGTTTCTCATTAGCCGCATAACCTGTTCTCATTTCTGCATGACCTTGTTTCCCCGAGCCGCATGGCTCTTCCCACAGCCTTTGCCCCTTTTTATTATTCTGGTTGTTATATTTATGCTTATGTCTCACGACCCTCTGTGTAACTTGGGTCCCTTGATGGAATGCTTGTACCATGTTAATTTTGAACATGTTTCATGAATACGACAGTGGCCCGTTGTGGCGCACTCACGACAAGAATGATTAACAAGTAACATGGTATAATAGTGGCCCGTCGTGGCATACTCTTGATAAGTAAACCTGACATGATATACCTCAATATGCTGTTGCGACAGCTAGCATGACATGACAAGAATGTATGGCCTGGACACCATCGGCAATTGTGTTGTACAAATAAACCAGTACTGTCTTACATCATGTCTAGGACGGAGACCCCTGAGTACCACGGTCAGGGGTACCTACTGAAATTGACTAAGGCTAATAACTAGAATAATCCAGTAGTCATGAAAAGATTTCCCAGCTACAGACAATCCCGTTATCTAGGAGCGCAAGTGGACTTGTAGCCTGCCGACGAGTAGGGCACATTTCCAGCACACTGTCATGTGTTGCATCCTTCATGAACGGATATTCGACCTGGATAACCTGGATGGTCTGCAAGGCTTATGGCTGTTGGAATAATCTTATTATATCTTGTTAGTAACTAGGCCTGCGATAACCCTAGTTAGTTAAAGTATCAAGCCGTACTTATTGCTTGGCCGTGAATGTTGGATGGACTAAGCCTTGTCTTGTCCCAGTACTTGGTTACTTCAGTAACATGATTGCTTATGATTACCTTGTCAATAACTGATCGAAATAACTTCTCATCTCTTGATATTTATTATCTTATTTAGATTTCATGTCTTAATTATCTTCTTATTTTATGTTCTGATATGCTGGTTTTAGTTCTTAAGTGAAGCCTCCTTTGTGGCACTTGATCTTTCTGGGATCTGACCCAGCTGGTTTTGCATGGCCAGATACCGGAGCAGCTCCAGAGGATCTCCCTACCTTCCAGCCAGATGGTGACCACCATGCGTAACCCTGGCAACGAGTATGTTTTATTTGCTCTCCTACTCTATTGTAAAAATATTCTTTTGAGGCGTTTAGCCGACGAGCACGTGTTAGCTCGATTGTACTTTACTTACTGTCTACCTACGGGCTGTAGCATGTTTAGCAAATCCTAGGGTTGATCATGTATGACTGAAACTCTTGCTAGTCTTCACATTTTGTATGACTAGCTTCATGATCATCCAAATATGTAATGTATGGGACGCCTTACTATTATATATTTGGTGCTCTGACATCTTGTAACTGTTATTACTTTCTTGAGATTGAGATAATAGGCTTGTTCATGACCATAAGAGACTGATGGCTTGTAGTTAAACCCTCATGTATCTGGACAGCCGTGACCGTATAGCGAGGTGGGTTGCACTTCAATATACGTAGCTGGCTATGTCCGTCCCCGCTCTCCAGTATTCTGATTCTGGGGCGTTACATGGTTAAAGTGGTGGCCCAAGCAGGTCTTGTAAATCAAGATATGTGGGGGTTTACTGAATAGATGTCTCAATCAGCACTCGTCCTTGATCTCTGCTCGTACTCTCTAAATTCTTGAATTCTTGACCTGATCACATGCTTATGTCTTTGATCTGTCCTGGTCCTTTCTTATTGTTTCCTGTGTCGTCTTCTTCAGCGGCATTATTCCTGGTCCTACCGATCGGCAAGGTGGAGCACCTCCCGTGGGCCAGCAGCAACCTGGAGATTAAGCCAAGCATTTAGGAGTAGCCTCCAGAGTCATGCCTACTGGGGGTCAAGAGCCACCATTTCAGCCAGTCCAGCCTATAGAGCCTGATGATGGCACCTTGGTGGGTCTCATCAGGACATTACTAGCATCTCAAGATCGTTGGGGCGACGCCCTGTACCAAAGAGTGCAAGATGCTATGAACAGAGGCGGTCATCAAGAGAACCAGACAGCCAACAGCTTCAAGCGTTTGAACCCTTCCTTCTTCGACGGCAGTGAGGATGCGATTGCCGCAGATGCTTGGCTGCAGGATACAGAAGTGATTCTAGAAGCGGCGAAGATACTTGAGAATGAGAAGGTGGTGGTAGTACGCCTACAGTTATTAGATTTTGCTCGCAGCTGGTGGACAACACAGGCCGTTGAATTAGTGGCACCTATTACGTGGACAGTATTTTGAGAAAGATTCCAGACCAAGTACTTCGATGCTGTAGCTCGGTACGATCTACAGACAAGGTTCACCAATCTGAAGCAGATGGGCATGATGGTCGACGGATATGCGATCGAGTTTTTCAGACTTAGTCGGATTGCTCCCACCTTGGTAGCGACCGAGTTCGACAGAGCCCAGCGGTTCCAGTAGAGGCTCCATCTAGAGATTTTATTAGCAGTGGAGCAGTTTGAGCATCAGACTTTTGATGTAGTATTGAGAGCAGCCAAGAGACACGAGTATACCTCCTAAAGGATTGTGGACAGGACCGGAGGTCGGAAGCGATCTCATGGCCACATGAATCAGTCTTCAGCACCAGCCCCGGCAGCTAGGGCTTTGACAATTGGAACTCTGAGCCGGGTAGCCTAGTGACGTCGGTTCAACATTCAACCCCGACGAAACCTCAGCAGCAGAAACAGAAGCACTCTTCTGCAGTGGGATGTTCACATTACGGGAAGCTAGGACATGTGGTGGCAGAATATTGCAGGGATTGTGCCTGGCTTGTGGGGCAGCAGATCACAAGATAGGATCCTGCCCGAATAGGGGTAGTTCATCATCGTCCAACTTTACTAGTCCTTCGGTGAGAGGACCAGCACCAGTCCAGCAACAACAACAGCATCAGCCTCAGAGGCCATTGTCGGCGCAGGCACAAGCCTTCCAGCAGCAATACTCCCAGCAGTATGCACAAGCCCAAGCCCTGATTCAGAGCAGACAGAGAGGTTTTCAGCAGAGGGTACCCGCACCCAGAGGACATGGTCAGGCGATGGCGATGACCGTAGAAGAAGGATTGGCACCAGGTGAGGTAGTGGCAGGTACTATTCTCGTCAACTCCTTTTCAGTATCAGCATTATTTGATTCTAGTGCATCGTATTCATTCATGTCTGCACAATTCGCGACACGGATAGGACTGGAGCCTGAGGCATTATCAGTAAGGCTCAATATACTTACTGGTAACGGTCTTGTGGGAGTAGATAGAGTGTTTTTCTTGTGTCGGATCGTAGTTAGCGGTAGAAAGTTCTTCGCTAGATTGATAGAGTTCCCAATGGCCGATTATGATATGGTCTTAAGGATGGATTGGTTAAGGAACCAGTATGCTAGGATAGACTGCCATGTTGGCAGGGTTGGTTTTAGCATTCCAGGCGAGCCAGAGTATTCCTTTTCCCGAGGCGAAGTTGAACCTTCTCCTCCAGTATTGCGGATGGCAGTAGCAGCAGTACAGTTACCCCGGATAGTCGAAGAGTTTTCAGATATTTTCCCAAAAGTGCTTCCAGGAATGCCGCCAGAGCGAGAGATCGAGTTTACTATCGACTTGATCCCAGGGACAGCCCTAGTGTCGGAGAGAGTCTACAGGATGGCGCAGTCAACAGATTCCAAGCTTCAGCGACTCAGAACAGAATGTGAGGCAGGACGATGGCCAAAGTTATGCATTCATGAAGATGGTATACTTCGACAGGGTAAGCATCTTTGTGTACCCAGTAGAGATATCAGACAGGAAGTCATGGCAGAAGCTCACAGTTCGCAGTATTCCATTCATCCCGGTGGCACGAAGATGTACCGTGATATCCATCAGCACTTTTGGTGGAATGGCATGAAGAGGAAGATAGTCCGGTTTGTCTCTCGGTATTTGGTTTGCCAAAAAGTTAAAGCTGAGCATCAGAGACCGGCTGGACTTCTTCAGCCCTTGCCGATTCCAGAATGGAAGTGGAAGCATATAACCATGGATTTCGTGACTGGATTACCTAGGTCCCCGATCGGTAGAGATGCTATTTGGGTTATTATAGACAGGCTCACGAAGGTGGCTCACTTTCTCCCGTTCAGAGTTGGTCAGTCGACGGCTCAGCTAGCAGAGATGTACCTCGGGCAGATCGTCAGATTTTACGGTGTACTAGTCAGTATCACCTCGGATAGAGATTCAAGATTTATGTCGCACTTTTGGCACAGTCTATAAGAGAGTTTGGAAACTCATCTCCAGTTCAGCTCAGCTTATCATTCGCAGACAGATAGTCAGTCAGAGTGTACCATACGAACCTTGGAAGATATGTTGAGATCTTGTACACTCGACTTCGGTGGTTCGTGGGAAGATTACCTGCACCTGGTGGAGTTCTCGTATAATAACAGTTTCCAAGCCAGTATCCAGATGGCACTGTTCGAGGTACTGTATGGTTGAAAGTGCAGATCCTCGCTAGCATGGGACGATGTTGGAGAGAGGCATATGCTCGGTCCGAAAATGATTACTCAGACAGTTGAGGTGGTCAGAAGAGTCAGAGATCATCTTCACGTCGCACAAGATCGCCAGCGCCATTGGGCCGATTCTCATCGGCGCCTCCTTGAATTTTTTGTCGGTGACCACGTATTCCTTAGGATCTCGCCTAACCGCAGCGTCATTCATTTTGGTGTACGAGAAAATCTTAGTCCTAGGTATATAAGGCCGTTCGATATCCTCGAACGAGTAGGTAATGTGTCCTATCGTCTCGCTCTTCCGTCGTTGCTAAGTGAGGTGCATGACGTGTTCCATGTATCCCAACTACGACGGTATATCCCGGACCCGAGCCATATCCTGGATCATTCGGAATTGGTTGTTGGTACCAACCTTTCGTATGAGGAGAGGCCCGTGTCTATATTGGACAGGAGGGAGAAGATACTCAAGAACAAGACTATTAGTTTAGTCCGTGTTGCTTGGGGTCATTACTCTCTAGGCGAGTCAACGTGGGAGCGTGAAGATGATATCCGATCGCGATATCCCGACCTGTTTAACTCTTAAGGTATAATGTCTTTCTTATGCCTTATGCTCTCAATTCCTTGCTTGAATGAATGATTGCATGGTGGACTGCTTAGTATAGCTTGTCTGTGATTAGTATAGCTTGTCCTTGCCTCTCTAGCCTCTTAATTAAATTCCGAGGACGGAATTCTTTTAAGGTGGGTAGAGTTGTAATGCCCGTAGTTCGTATTACGTATTTTGGTATACGTGTATGTATTTTGACTCATATTGTATGTCTCATTGCATGGTTTATTTTGGCATTTCATTTGCTTGGTTCAGTTTGGTTTGCTTGGATCGGCTTGGTTCAGTTTTTGCCTATGGACCAACCCCACCTACCACCCACCCTCTTCCTTTATAAGCCACCAACCCCTTTCTCTCTCCTCATTCACTTCTTTATTTACTTCTTCTTCTTCCTCAATTAACTCTCTCCACCTACCAAGAGAGGCTTAGGCAAGTGCAACTTGCTTCATGGAGGAATTCAATTTTTGTTGTTCCATTTTCTTCCTCACGAGATTCTAAGACACTTTAGTACTTAGCATATTTAATTTCCATGGTTCACTTCATGTAGATCTAAGCTTATTGCATTTCTGAATTTCTTGGGTTTGATCTATCAAGCTTTATTATTTTCAAGTTTTGATGGTTCCATGTTGTAGAGAATTTTATTCTGCCCCATTTTGACCTATGGAAGTCCGGATTTTGACCTTAAATAAAGGATTAATGGAGCCTAAAGCAATGGCTTTCACGGTTCTTCTTCTCGAAAAAGTTAGAGAAGATGAGCAGTGCTTGACCGTATGGCCTTTTCATACGGAAAGTCTCCGAGCCGCATAGCTCTTGGCAGTGCTTGTCGCATGAGCCCGTTCCCTCTGGCCGCATGAGTCTGTTCCCTCCTGGCCGCATGAGCCCATTCCCCCTTGCCGTATGAGTCTGTTCCCTCCTGGTCGCATGAGTCTGTTCCTTCTGGCCGCATGAGCCCGTTCTCCCTGGCCGTATGAGCCCGTCCCCTCTTGGCCGCATGAGCCCGTTCCCTCCTGGCCTCATGAGTCTGTTCTCCCTGGCCGAATGAGCCCGTTCCCTCCTGGCCGCATGAGTCTGTCCCCTCCTGGCCGCATGAGCCCGTCCCCTCCTGGCCGCATGAGTCTGTCCCCCCCGGCCACATGAGCCCGTTCTTCCTGGCGCATAAGCTTGTACTCCTTAGCCGCATGACCCTATTTCTCATTAGCCGCATAAACCTGTTCTCATTGCCGCATGACCTTGTTTCCCGGAGTCGCCTGGCTCTTCCCACAGCCTTTGCCCCTTTTTATTATTCTGGTTGTTATATTTATGCTTATGTCTCACGATCCTCTGTGTAACTTGGATCCCTTGATGGAATGCTTACACCATGTTAATTCTGAACATGTTCCATGAACACGACAGTGGCCCATTGTGGCGCACTCATGACAAAAATGATTGACAAGTAACATGGCATGATAGTGGCCCGTCGTGGCGCACTCTTGATAAGTAAACCTGACATGATATACCTCGATATGCTATTGCGATAGCTAGCACGACATGACAAGAATGTATGGCCTGGACACCGTGGGCGATTGTGTTGTACAAATAAACTAGTACTGTCTTGCATCATGTCTAGGATGGGGACCCCTGAGTACCACGGTCAGGGGTACCTACTGAGATTGACTAAGGCTAATAACTAGAATAATCCAGTAGTCATGAAGAGATTTTCCAGCTACAGGCAATTCCGTTATCTGGGTGCGCAAGTGGACTTGTAGCCTGCCGACGAGTAGGGCATATTTCCAGCACACTGTCATGTGTTGCACCCTTCATGAACGGATATTCGACCTAGATAACCTGGATGGTCTGCAGGACTTGTGGCTGTTGGAATAATCTCATTGCATCTTGCTAGTAACTAGGCCTGTAATAATCCTAGTTAGTTAAAGTATCAAGCCGTACTTATTGCTTGGCCGTGAATGTTGGATGGAGTCTAAGCCTTGTCTTGTCCCAGTACCTGGTTACTTCAGTAACATGATTGCTTATGATTACCTTGTCAATAACTGATCGGAATAACTTCTTATCTCTTGATATTTATTGCCCTATTTAGATTTTATGTCTTAATTATCTTCTTATTTTATGTTATGATATGCTGGTTTTAGTTCTTAAGTGAAGCCTCCTTTGTGGCACTTGCTCTTTCTGGGATCTGACCCAGCTAGTTTTGTGTGGCCAGATACCTGAGCAGCTCCACAGGATCTCCCTACCTTCCAGCCAGATGGTGACCACCAGGCGTAACACTGGCAACGAGTGGGTTTTATTTGCTCTCCCACTCTATTATAAAAATATTCTTTTGAGGCGTTTGGCCGACGAGCACGTGTTAGCTCGATTGCACTTTACTCTTGGGATCCTGCCCCAAAAAAGCGGCCTTGAATCTGACAGCAAATCAAAGGCAATCAATACAAAAGATTTGCACACATGGCATGAAGATGTGGCAAGATGTCCATGCGGCTCAGATGGCCATGCGGCTGGAACGACCATGCGGCTCAAATGACCATGCGGCTGAGGGGGCTATGCGGATGACACACCCATACGGCCAGAACATCTTATGCGGCCAGAGGAGTTTATACATGGCTATGCTTCTTATTCAAAGTATTTCAATTTTGCAAATTGAAAACTTTGAAGGGGGTCTTGTAGAAGCATGGAAAAGAATAAAAGAAAGGTTCATGCGGCCAGGGATCCCCATGCGGCTCAGGGAGCCCATGCGGCTCAGGGATCCATGCGGTTCAAGCGTCTATGCGGCTTAAATAACTCTAAGCGGCCCAGAGAGGAGCCACGTGGCCTTCAACAGCTTTTTCCCTTCGTCTTTTGCTGCATTTAATGCCCTGACGGCTGACAACTCTGACAAAATGACATCTTTGACAAAAAGGGGCAATAATGACAGATGTAATGGCGTGTCCCTAGGGAAGAGAAGAAAATCTTCTCACAGTTGGCAGAATCCATCTAATCCCGAGGCATGCGGCTGCTACATTTTTGCGGCCGCCTATCAGCATGCGGCTGCTACATTTATGCGACCGACCATCAGCATGCGGCTGCATCCCTTATGCGGCCGCCCATCAACATGCGGCTGTCCACTCCCATGCGGCCGCCCATCAGCATGCGGCTGTCCACTCCCATGCGGCTGCCCATCTTCATGCGGCTGTTCATCCCTATGCGGCTGCTCATCTTCATACGGCCATTTAGCCTCATGCGGCCCACTCATCTGCGGCTCTGCCTAGTCAATTGAGACACGTGGCAGTCTTATCTTCCTGAGATTATGGGTGTTAACAAATCTTAATCAGATTTATTGCAATAAATACCCAGATCAAATCAAATCGAGCAAATTAGACACGTGGCAGGCCATTACAAGTCGCGAATATTCATGGCAATCAGCATTTATTATCTACAGAGGTTTAATGCAATCACATTAATTGCTTAAATCTATCATATACAAGATGGACGGCCCAGATTAATTTTCAGACCGCCGACTTTTGAGAATGGGCAATCATTGCAAACCCTAATGATGCCCCCCCACTCTTATAAATAGTAAGGTGCCATTCCCTTGCGAAGAAGACGAAGACACGCAGAGAGAACAGACACACATAGAGAGAGAGACCCCCGGCTCGGATCAAGAGAGAACAAAGAGAGCATTTTTTCGTCAACGCCAAGTACTTCTTCTCCAGAGCCAAGGCTGCACCCGATCGTCTAAGGAGTAAGGCAGAGCTGCCGTCGCTTTCCTAAGCCTCTATCGTCACCCTCCAGAATCTAAAATAAACAATTGTACTTAGATTGCTGTACCTAGGTTTTCGTCCCTAGGCTTTCTTTGTACAAGAGAGTTTGTATTGTGAGTCTAAGTTCAGTCCTCCGATAATTGTTCTGTTCTTTTACAATCAATGGCAAACACGATGGCGACTCTGCTGGGGACAAACTTCTCCACGGCTGAGGAGTTGGTGACGCAATCGGATGCAGCCAAACTTGGCTCCACGCAACAGAAGATGGTCGTCCGCTTCGACCAACAGGCGTTAGAAGAAATGCTCTCTGAAGGAAACGCTGGCCCGGTCCAGAAGCGAACCTGCACAAAGAAGGCTCGCAGGGAGTGGAGGCCGAATTCATTTGCTCCTCCCCAAGCTCTGGACGGAGTACTCTCTGCTGCCCAAGACGGCGAAGGCAAGTCTCATGCGGCTCCACTTCAAGCCATAGAAGACTGTGCTGTCCCCAAGTCCGACAGAGAAAAGAACTACGATGCTGGACTTACAGGGGCAAAGAGTAATTCTATGCACTCCAGGAAGAAGTCGAACAAAGTCACTAGCCGCAAAATGAAGACTCATACGGCCAAGATTGCCAGCCGCATGAATGATGACCATGCGGCCGAAACTGCCAGCCAAATGCATAACACTCATGCGGCCAGGATTTCCAGCCGCATGGAGAAGATCTATACGGCTGAGACTGTCGGCCGCATGAAGAAAGCCCATACGGTTACGATTGCCAGCCGCATGGAGACTATTGATTCCAGCCGCATGCCGCCTACTCCACGCGGCTCTGTCTTCGACCACCTCTCCTATGGTCCTGATCTCTTGTGCTCCCAAGAAGATATGTCTGACTCTCTCCAGCACTACTTAGACTCTTCCTACTATGTGCCTTCACGCACTAGAGTGAAGAAGTCTAGGACAGCACGAGCTTGGCAAGCTCGGTCTACTGATCCGACCTCTGACCATCCGAGCATTCTACATACTGTTATGCGGGCCTCTGATAAGAAGTTGTACAGAACCACACGAGTCCAGCCCCCGGCGGCAAACGGACAGAGAGGTTCCCAAAAGTCTTCCAAAATCCAGGGAGCAAACATAGTCACTCCGGACCCATCTGACTTGCGTGAGGCCATCCTCCACAAACGTAAGGAAAGAGAAGGTACCTCGGGATACAAAGAGTCCTCCCACGGACGTCACTGCACCCAAGTCATCATCAACTGCTGTTGCAATAAAGACCGGCAGTCCGTCTTCCAAAGACTGCAACAACCATGTACAGAAGATGAGGTACTTTCCGTCATCTCCTGCAACTCTGCTCAGAAAATCCTCGCCGATGGGAGAGGGAAGAAGACCAATGTTCCCAGCCCGAAGATTTCAACCATTATGACTAAGAGACTATCGTCTAAGCGGGTGCCCACCACCGAAGTTTTCCAAGGTACCCGTTCAAAGACGAAATCTGCTACAGTGGGAGATTCATCGTCCACATCACTTGGGGTTGCTAGAACTGGGGGTAGCACTCCTCCGAACCTCCACAACAACCCGATGTTCCAAGAAGACGAGCTGGAGGAAACAACCCTCCCATCAGATGCAGCAAATCCCGACATCCCCAAAGGCATCCATAATTCCCAAGACGAGGCAAACTCAGAAGCTGGGGGTACTGTTCCTTCTGAGTCCGAACCAAAGGAAGACATTCCCACATACCCCGATGACTTTTTATTACAGGGGTATGATTCGGAGTGTACGTCATCCACCGTCCCTTCCATTTCTACTCTTGTCAGGACGGCATTCATGACAAACGACGAACATGACGGTCCCAGTGATCGCCAACGCATCGACACTCTGGAGGCCATACTTCGCACTTTGGTCAAATCCGTGGACGAGATCAAAGCAGCCCTCCCTACTCTGCAGGAAGGAACGCCTGGCCAAACAAATTCGGGTCCCGCAGTCAATGCAGACTCGAACTCAGCGGCACCGAACTCGGGCAATATTCCTCCTAAAATGTCGGCTCCTACCACTGCAGACAAAGCCAGGGAGGCAAGAAGAGAGGTCCAAGAGCTCCGGGCCATGTTCTACGCCCGAGAAAACTGCCAAGACCTCAGGATACGACAACCGTATCCCACTGCGTGAAGAGATGTTCCCTTCCCACCAAAGTATAAACCATTCCACATCAATCCATATGATGGGAAGACCTCCGCAAGTCGGTACATCACTTACTTCGAGGTCACCACCGACCATCTGCCCCATGATGATGCCATCCTTACACGATTATTCATTGGGGAATTGGAAGGAGTCGCCTTCGACTGGTACCGTAACCTGCCAGACAACTGCATCCACTCCTTCGCCAGCTTCAAGCGCATGTTCTTGGAGAGATTCTATGAAATAGGATAGGACATCACGATGTCCACCCTCATGGACGTCATTCAAGGGGAGAAAGAGCTGACAAGGAACTACATTGAGCGATTCCGCCAAACCGCCATGAAGCTGCCGTCCGGTAATCCGGATTCCTCCTTAATTGAAATTTGCCAAAAGAAACTGCTTCCAACAATCAGCCTCTGGAAGGGCGAAAGTCAATTCAAGGACTGGAAGACGTTTATCATCAGTGCCACTAGCGCCGAAGAACGTTTGAAGAAGGCTCGCCAACTGGGATTGCACATCTCAGAGGGAGAGGACAAGGGCAGGCGTCCTAATGCCAACAATAACAATGGGGCTAGCTCCGCCAACAATCGAGACAACAATGTTAAGCAAGCTATGGTGGCCGACACAGCACAGAAACCTGAGTCAAAATTGGCAGACAAACAATGGCCGCAAATAAGCTACTCCTTCAAAGACGGCCACGTCAAGCCCATCTTGGACATGCTCATACAAGGAGACAGAATTCAGCTCCCTCCACCAAGACGGGAACCTCGGCCGACAGAAATGGAGAACCCAAAGTACTGCCATTACCACCGCTACGTCCACCATGCTACACACGACTGCTACCAACTAAAATGGGACATCCAAAACCTCATCAATTCGAACGCTCTGGCCATCGATTTCGAAGAGGTAACCGTGGCAGCCAATATGGTGTCAGTATAATTTGGCAGCTTTCCTCCAACAGAAACTCAAGACGGTGTAGAATCCATCCCTCTGGCAACAATGGAAATTGTCAATCTTCTGCCCCCCGGGATCAGGCTGCTGGTCTAGTGCCCCTCACCACATCACGGGGGGAGGTCATGTGGGTCCATCCAGACCTGGTACTCGAGGTGACTCAATCCACACTACCTTCCATTCGTAAGAAAAAGAGTGGAAACGTTAGATCTTGCCGTACAATCTCGGCAGATATCGAAGAAGTCACGGCTGTCGTTACCCGGTCTGGGGCACAATCCCAACCTGTGGCTGATAATTCGGCTGAAGATCATCAGCCAGCTACTGCTGACGCTCCAGGACCTTCTCAACCTCCGACGACCGACAAGCCTAGGCCGAAGGAGACTCGCTTTGACAAATCCCTCCGAAAAGGGGCGCTGCAGGGGCTGGAGAAGCCCTACAACTTCGATATCTTGGCGCAATTGGCCAACACACCGGCCAAATTATTATTATACGATCTCCTGAGACTCTCGAAGGATGTTCGCACGGCTTTGAGCGATGCACTCCAGAATGTCGACGCCTATCTGGCTCAGGTCAACCACACGGAAGAGAGCCCGCCTGCAGATTTCCAAGACATCGCTTGCACGGGAGCGATGTCCAACATTGTCTTCACTCCACAGGATATGCTCATCAAAACCAACCTGCACGATCGCCCGTTATATTACACTGGATACATCGGCGACGTAAAGGTGGACCGGATGCACATTGATCCTGGTTCTTCCATCAGTATCATCTCGAAGGGTCTGTTACATCATCTCCATATTCCTAGGCATCGCCTGACGCCAACAAGCACCGCCATCAGCGGTTTCAATTCGGGCAGGAGCTACCCGATTGGAAAAATTCGCTTGAAGTGCCAAATCGGCGATCTTCAGTCAGAAGTAACCTGTTACGTTATAGACGTAGACACTTCCTACAACATCCTCTTGGGGCGCCCTTGGATACACGATTACATGATCGTGCCTTCCACTCTGCATCTGTGCTTCAAGTATGTGGACAAATACGGCTTTGTGGGGACAAAATTTGCCGACATCGATCCTTTCAAAGGGGTCGAATCCTACTACTCAGACTCCTGCCTATACGAAAAGTCGAAGAGGCGCCTTGGTGGAGGAGATGTGCAAGCTCGTACCGAGACAGCCACAGGATCAGAAGAACCTCTGACGATCCACCTCCAAGCTCGCAAACCTGGAAAGTCCGTACCCCTTACAGCCACTCTGCGTAAGGATGCAATCAGCCTCTCGGCACATGAAGAGCATATGATAATCCGGCTGCCAAGGTCCGGCCAAGCGCTCAGACCTACAACGGAGCCACTGACAATCAGGCTGCCTAGAGTCGGCCAACCACAAATGGAGAAGCTCAATCCCTCCGACAAGCCAATGACGATACGCCTTTCCAAGAAAAATTGTCACCCCGATGCAAGGTCTGGGGCTTCTAGCGAACCAACAACTCCTCGCCCAACATCGAGTACCAAACTGGGGGTCGCTAGTTTGCCAACGACTCCACGTTCTGCTCCACCGACAGAACCACTGACGATCAAGCTGCCCAGGTCATCCTCTCAGTCTTCATTTATATAGGGGTGGCCGAAGAAGAACCGGAGCTAGCCAAGTATGTGGCTGCCCACACTGATGTTCCCTCTGCAGATGATGTAATCCCACTAGAAAAGATACCTTACTTCATCAATAAAGGCCTATCTTTGAACTACCTCGAGCTTAATAAGCTTTGTACAATATATGCTATAGAACATGGTATAGGCACTCACCTACATACACAGGTGACAAATGTGTACACCGTAAACCAGCTTACTCTAGTGGAAGACGCTTACCGCATAATCGAAGGAGGGGACCATCCAATCATCTTCGGTTGGAAGGACGACCCACAACCCTTCACCATAGAAGAAGTCGATCTTGAATCAGATGCCGAGAGACTGCCTCTGTATCTTTATAGCCCCCAATCCAAATACCTCATGCAAAAATAGGGGTATGATCTGGAGACTACGCCAGGCTTGAACTACGGTACTGTACGATGATTACCTTTAAAGCCACCAGTCCCGGCTGGCAAACCACGGGACTACTACAACAAGACCCGATGTGGATTAGGGTATGTTACGCCCACAACGACCCCTGAAAGTTCAGATGAAGAATGCGACTGGCATTCACATTCAACCGGGTCACCAACTTCTGATTCGGATACCAACATCGAAGACGTATTCAGACAAGTCCTGTCAGTCAACATGGCATTCCCCGACGCTTACGAAGAAGATAAAGACATTCCTGAAATCTTCGAGTTAGAACCGTGGGCCCAACAGCTGGATGCACAATGGGAGAAGCGGTTTGAACAGAGAGAACCTCCTACTGAAGATGAAGTTATACAGGTCGACCTCGGCGACGAATCTTCTCTAAAACCGATCTTCATCAATAAAAGCCTGACAGACGAAGAGCAAAAATCGTTACTGGAACTCGTCAAAGAATACATTGATGTGTTCGCCTGGAGCTATGAAGACATGCCAGGGTTAAATCCCGATGTTGCTCTCCACAAACTCAATATTCGGCCAGACGCAAAGCCAGTCAAGCAACAACAACGACGCTTTCGCCCAGGCATCATGGATGCAATCGAAACCGAAGTCAACAAACTCATAGCCAGCAGCTTCATTCGCGAGGAGCAACATCCAGATTGGGTCGCCAACATAGTACCGGTCCTCAAGAAGAATGGGAAGATTCGAGTCTGCATCAACTTTCGCAATCTGAACGAGGCATGTCCTAAAGATGAATTCCCTCTCCCTATCACAGACATCATGATCGACAACACATGCGGCTTCGAACGCATGTCATTCATGGATGGTTTCTCAGGGTACAACCAAATCAAGATGTCTCCTGACGATGGAAAGCATACATCATTCCGAACACCGATTGGCACATACTGCTACACAGTCATGCCTTTCGGTTTAAAGAATGCTGGCGCCATATATCAAAGAGCGATGAGTATCATTTTCAGGGATCACTTGCGCAAGACCGCGGAGTGCTATGTTGATGACATCGTCGTCAAGAGTCGCTATAGGGGTGACCATCTCCAGGATCTGAGGACGGTATTCGACCTGATGCGAGCACACAACCTGAAGATGAATCCCACAAAATCCTTCTTGGACGTATCCAGTGGAAAGTTCTTGGGTTTTATCATCACCGCCCAGGGTATCCACGTAGACCCTGAGAAGACAAAGGCAATCATGAAGATGGGTCCCCCGAGAAATCTCCGAGAACTCAGAGGCCTTCAAGGGAGGCTAGCCTACATCAGGAGGTTCATTTCCAACCTCTCCGGGCGTTGTCAGCCATTCACCCATCTCATAAAGAAGGGCATCTCATTCGTATGGGACGAAGAATGTCAACGTGCCTTCGACAGCATCAACGAATATTTGTCGAACCCTCCAGTCCTGGTGGCCCCGGTTGCTGGAAAACCATTCCTGCTCTATGTACGAGTAATAGAGCATTCCCTCGACGCTCTGCTAGCACAAAACAATGATGCAGGCCATGAGCAAGCTATATATTACCTCAGTCGAATGATGATCGGGCCAGAGCATCGATATACCGCCGTAGAGAAGGAATGCCTCGCCCTGGTGTTCTCCATTCAAAAGACACGGTACTATGTCACAGGACAAACCATACACGTGATTTCATGAGTCAACCCTCTCAGGGTCCTCATGACAAAACCAGGGGCACTCAGCTCTCGCCTCGCTACATGGGCAATATTACTGTCCCCCTACCCTATGATCTTCGTCCCGCAAAAGGCTGTTAAAGGTCAAGCCCTGGAAGACTTTTTGGCAGCCCACCCAGGCTCGGAGTCGTCCAAAATATATAAAGGAATCCGAGATGAGGTCGCCGACTCGCATGCAATCTCTCACGATGATATATGGCAAATGTTCTTCGACAGCGCCTCAAGGACCGGACCTAAGGGCAACATCGTCGTCGGAGTCGGGGTGGTGCTGGTTTCTCCTTCCGGATTGGTGATCAATCGCGCTTACTCCCTCACAGAACCCTGCTCTAACAATGTGGCCGAGTACAACGCTTTGGTCATTGGCCTCCAACTTGCAAAAGAGCTGGGGGTAGAATATCTTGAAGCATATGGCGATTCACAGTTAATCGTCAATCAGATCCGAGGATCATACGAAGTTCGCCATGAAGACATGATCCTCTATCACCAAATAGCGATCAACATCATCTCGTCGTTCGAGAGGTTCTTCATCGAACACGTTCCCAGACTCCGAAATGTCGAAGCCGATGCCTTAGCAGGCCTTGTCGCTTCCCTAGCAATGCCAAATTATACTCGTCAATCGGTGGATGTGATAGGCCATGAACTGGTCTGTCCTAAGAATAATGTTCAATTCGTGGCGAGTTATTCCGCGCAGACGATCGACGAAGTCCCAGACTGGAGACAACCATTCATTGACTTCGTAGTTTACGACATCCTGCCCGAGAACCCAAAAGAGGCCACCACTATCAGAAGGCGTTCTCTCAGATTCTTCTACGATACAGAGACGAAAATGCTGTATCGTCGATCCTACGACGGATTATTGCTTCGATGTCTGTCAAACGCAGAAGCCAAAGAAGCCATACGCGAAGCTCATGACGGTGTCTGCGGGGCCCATCAGCTTAGCCCAAAATTGCAAGACCGTCTTCGTCGGATGGGCTACTACTGGCCCACGATGGTAGCAGATGCGATAGACTATGAAAGAAAGTGCAAAGCTTGCCAAGTCCACGCGGACTTCATCCACCAGCCATCCAAATTTCTATATCCGACAGTGGCGTCCTGGCCATTCGAAGCATGGGGAATGGATATCATCGGTCCGATCACTCCACCTTCCTCCAGAGGACATCGATTCATACTCGCAATCACAGATTACTTCTCCAAATGGGCGAAAGCTGTTCCGCTTGCAGAAGTCAAAACTTCAAACGTGATCAGCTTCCTCAAGCATCACGTCATCTATCGCTTTGGACTGTCCTGAAGGATCATCCATGATAATGATCTGCAGTTTGCAAGCCACGCCTTCTATCGCTTCTGCGATAAATACCGAATTCAGAATGTCGCTTCGACACCATACAATCCGGCAGCGAATAGGTTGGCAGAAGAATTCAACAAAACCATCATCAAGTTACTTAAGAAGTTCGTGTCGTCCAATAAGCGCGACTGGAACGAGAAGCTTGGTGAATGCTTATGGGCATACCGTACCACAGTTCGAACAGTCACAGGGAACACACCATTCTCCCTGGTGTACGGGAGTGAGGCAGTTCTTCCATTGGAGACTCAAATACCCTCGCTCTGCGTCGCCCTTACTTACCAGTTGACGACGGACGATAACTACCGTCGCCGACTACAAGAGTTGGAGGCCTTAGATGAAAAGCGCCTCTTGGCTCAACAACGAATCAAGCTATACCAAGCACGCATCTCCGGAGCCTTCAACAAGAAGGTTAAACTCAGAACATTCCAGGTGGGCGATCTCATTCTGGCAGTTCGGAGGCCGATGGTCATGACTCACAAAACCGTCGGCAAATTCCAGCCAAAATGGGAAGGTCCATTTATCATCGAGGCCGTATTCTCCAACGGTGCTTACCGCCTCGTAAAACAAAACGGAAACTTGCTCATACTGCCAGTCAACGACAAGTTCCTGAAGAAATAATATGTTTAAACGATATTTTCCAGATTACCGAGTTATGTACCCGCTGGTGCCGCTGAACTCACATCCACAATACTCCAGATTATCGAGTTATGTACCCGCTGATACCGCTGAACTCATATTCCAAACTCTAAATTATCGAGTCATGTATCTGCTGGTGCCGCTGAACTCACATTCCCAAATTCCAGATTATCGAGACATGTACCCGCCGGTACCGCTGAACTCACATTCCAACTCTCCCAGATTATCGAGTTATGTACCCACAGGTGCCTCTGAACTCACATTCCGGTCACTCTTTTAGGTAGTAAGTCATATATGATCATACCTCTGAACTTATTTCTCTGAAAGAGCTCCTCCCTCACGATCCACTACCCGCACTCTCAGTGCACAAAAAGGGTAATAGATCCACAATATTTCTAAAAACGACCATGTCGATGTTACCTCTGAGTCGTTTCACTTCCGCCAAAAAATAAATCACCCCTCTACATAGAACTTCCATGTCCTCATTACCTCTGAGTCGTTCTATGTACCCCTTCTTGGAGCCCACTCCTGCCATGTCCTCATTACCTCTGAGTGGGAAGGCTCCATCGAAGAAACCCTCATATTTGCTATGTCCTCATTACCTCTGAGTAAATATGTTGGCCCTCCCTCGACTTATTATCTGTTCCAAAAAAATACCCCAGGGTACGCCAAGGATAATAGGTCCACAAATATCCTCCGCTGAGTCCACTCCTGCCATGTCCTCATTACCTCTGAGCAGGAAGATTTCACGGTAAAACCTCCATACTTGTCATGTCCTCATTACCTCTGAGTAAGTATGTTGGTTCTCTCTCGTCTTATTATCCGTATCCCGAACCAGGATACGCCAAGGATAATAGGTCCACAAATATCCTCCGTTGAGTCCATTCTAACCATGTCCTCATTACCTCTGAGTAGGAAGATTCTACGATAAAACCCCCATACTTGCCATATCCTCATTACCTCTGAGTAAGTATGTTGGTTCCCTTTCATCCTATTATCCGTATCCTAAGATAGGGTACGCCAAGGATAATAGGCCCACAAATGTCCTTTGCTAAGTTTCTTAGTACAGGCCCATTATTCCTCATCATGCCTCGGGAGCCCAGCTGCTCCGTGGCATTCTCTCTTCCGATACTCGGAACGTCCATGATCACCTTGCCGTGGAATTATTCTAGGCATCCCCATCAAACTTGTTATCCGTACCTAAAACCAAGGTATGCCAAGGGTAACAGGTCCACAAACAAGTCCTCCATTCGGGGCAAATACCACCATAACACCACAAGCACAACAGGCAGTACAAATAAAGGATAGAATAAAGTATACTCTTCTATTTGGAAGCCAAAAAGCATTACATATTCTGGGACCATGTCCCTCTCAAAAAGAACATAACAAAAAGAGAAAAAAGGCCGTCTATGGTTCGGCATTACATAATTCCAGGAGGTGGTTCTTCACCAAGGCGGTACCTCGTTCAAGCCGCTGCTTAGCTCGGCGCTCCGCTTCCTGGGACAACTGTTCCGCATCATCAAAATACATATGTGCCTGCCAGCCATCTTCCATCTTCTTCAGGGCAAGCTCCAGATTGACAGAAGCTCGACTAAGTCTGTCAGCCTCCTGCATAACAAGTCCCTTTTCGGCACGGGCGGCTTCGAGCTCAGACTCTAGAAAGGCCAACTTTCTCTGGAGTTCGAGGATCTGCTCCCTGGTATCGATTACCCCGCGGGAGGCGGTCGCTTCCCGAGCCGTACAATCTTCATTTCTACGACTTAATCGATCGTATAACTGGGACAGATCACGGCGGTCTTTCAGTATGGTCGGCTTGATCGATTCCCGAGCAAGCCTCACCTTCTCCACCGCGGTTATGAGGAAAGTGCGCTCTTGATCTATTGCCGCAGGCAAATTAGCCTGCCACAGCACGTGAAACTAGGTCACAAGTCGATCAGCCTCTAGCAATTTCGGCTCCAGAAGTGCGGCTAACCCCATCCCGCCAGGGAGTGTTCTAAGGATGTCGATTTGGCCACCGGCGCACCGACGGGCCATAGCAAAGGGAGTCCCCCTCTCCACAGCTGCCTCGACCCCTCTCTTTAGGTGGCGGTAAAAGCTGTCAACCACATCCTGTGACACTTCATCCAAAACTTCTGTAGAGGATAGCGTCAAAGGAAGTGTGGCTGGCAGTGTCGAAGGAGTAGCATCGAAACTTGCCACCAAGGAAGCAAATTCTGTGCAAAAAGACGCATGAATAGCGGCTAGCCCCTCTTCCGCCGCCCGAAGAGCTTGGATACTCGGCAAGGCGGAAAGGTTAACCCCCGAAACCATATTCGCAGAGGAGGACGCAGGAAGCACTGTTCCCGGCCCCGGCTGTACCACCACTTGGGCCCCCGAACTCGACCCAGCCGGAGGCCCCTCAATATAGCTTGGAAGAGAAGGGGGCACACGTGCTCCCATTAGATCCCCTCCAGTAGAGCTCGTCCCGACAATGTCCGTCACCGGCAATAAAGGGGCAGGACCTGTACGTCCAAAGCAACCATCAATCGACGTAACCCGAAGGATGTGATGATATAGCAGATAGGCCTTCTCACAAGTTAAGATTCGGCTTATCTTACCAGGGGAGGAGCAGGAAGGCCGCAGCTCGCTCGTAGCTGACGTAGTCTTCCCGCCCGCAACTTCCAAGTTGAATTCAACCGATTTCTCTGCCCCAGCCACCCCTGAAAGGGAGCCAGCCAGTTCAGCATCACCCCGTTAAAATTCAGCTGTCTCAGGGACAGGTGTAGTAGAGCCCCCGCCCCCGTGGATTGAGGTCTCAACAAGGTGGGACTCCTCAGCCGCCTCCGGAAGGACCCCAGCAGAAATGATAGCGATGCACATATCATCGACCAAAGTGGTCAGGGCCGGATCGACCTCAGCAGTCGGATCCCGAGAAACCGACTCCTCTGACGTCTACAAAGAGCAAAAGAAAATGATTAGGCCATAGTTTAGAAAAAGAAGGAAAAGGTAGTTGAAATCCAAATCACCTCAAAAACAGCGCCAACATCATCAATAAATAGCCTGCGGCGTCTTACCGCAGCTCGCTTCATGGAGTAGGTTATGCTATCATCGGTAGACATACGCCTGCTTCGCTTGCACGGAGGACCAGGCACAGCAGGTGGCTGCCCCGCAACCATGTCATCCGGTACGATATGTGGCTGATCCTCTGCCTCCTCGTCCGAGGGATGGGTCGAATCATCGGCATCCTGGCCATCATCCTCTTCGCCCGCCATCGAGGACTCCGAGTCCGACACAGGAACCATATTCGCCTTTTTCTTTCTCTTCTTGGACCCCTCGGGCTTCTCTGCCAAGCCAGTCCCGACAATAAAGCTGGTGCTCACGTCAAAATTCATGGGAGGTTTACTCGTCGCAACATGATAGTGGGCCGCCATGTGCAAAATCTTTCCTTGCGTATTAGCATAGGGGACCGAGAAGCTAGCTCGGGTATGGACTGTATTGTAATAGTGCCACGCCCTGATACTGTCAAGGACACTGCCCTCATAGCCTAGGAAAGCACTGGGACAATCAAGGAACAGCTGGCTGTACCCAAACTGGTGGGAGAACCTACTAGGAAAGTAGGGCTCCAGGTACACATTATTGCGGTAACGATATACCAGGTGCGCCGGACGAATATTGCGCAGCCAGAGAAGCATCTTTTCAGATAAGAGGAGGGGAGGTTCAATGCCGTCAACATGTATACCCCTTACTTCTCTAGCGGTAAATTGAAGAACGGATACAAAGAAGTCGTGCCCATCTACTCTCGCCAACGCCCTCCGACAGGCTGGCATGGTGTCATATTCCCAAGGCTAACGATGGTATCGAAAAAGGAAAGCGTCATCATCGGTAATGCCATCGTCTGCTCCGGGCCTCATCAACGACCGATAATGCATCAATAGCCACCCCATTAAATAATGGTAGGGTAGCTCTATTCGTTCAAAGTCCAGTGTCGTCTCGCGAGCAATGACTTTGGACGAAAAGGCACGGAGGCTGTGGTGTATGCTACATACCATAGCCGGAAGAAGGGCCAGCCTGACTCTGAAGACCAGCTTCACGGCCGAAAGGATGAAGTGGCGGCTGATCCTTTCAATAGAATTGACCCCTCCCGAGACTATGCAGTTCCGTAGCCATACCATCAAGAATCTGGCCAAGAGCACTTTCTTAGACATTTGCCGGGTACCGTGGTAGAAATAGCTGAAGGAGTCGGTGCGACTCCCAAACTTGTCACCGGTGGACCTCGACCTCTTGGCATTCGACATCAGGTTGTTTATCTCCTCCTGGGTCTGAGGACGTCGAGAAGAAACCCGACCAGAGGGACTGAATTTGAAAAGATACGAGACCCAAGACGTAGTATGGGGAGCGTTCCCTTCTGAGCTATTGTTCTTCTTGATAGCCGTTTGGTGACAAATACTGTGGTGGCATAGCAGTTCCCGGTACACGGCAACGAAACTCGGGAATCGTCGATCCAGATCCTCGAATTCCTCGTTTGTTGGGGTATATACTTCGATGGCCTCATCCCCCCATGGCAGCTTAGAAACAGCATACATTTCATGGAGAGCAAGTCCCAACTCTCCTCCGGGCGCGAAGAAAGTTCCTGTCCTCCGGTTATATATTTCCAAAAGAGCCATGAACAACGACTTGTTGATGGGTAACCCGTAACAGGTGCCCCAGATGGCATAATAGAGGTCAATCTCCCGAAGGAATACCTCGTATTCCTTCAGGATCCATGATGTCAGGCTGGCCCATGTAGGGATGGGGTTTATCCAGTTCAACAGCGACAATCTGCCAACAGGATAAGACCCCTTACGAGCAAGCTGATTCAGGAAGGTATCAGCTAGAGTAAATGTGAAGTTGGGACCAGATACGTTTATGAAGGTACCCGAAATTAGCCCTATCACGCTCCGACTGACCGAGTCCCTACTCGTACATACTGACCTCATATTCTTATTATAATGGATATTGCCCACGAACATCCCCGATTGGGTTGGAGTTAGGGAGCCCACCATCCGCCTGCTCAATGGTACCATATTGAACCACGAGAGGGGAAAATGACGTTCTATTTCGGGAATATGGATCTCCACCCCATCCATAGTAAAATTCCAGCTCTCAGAAATGTCCAGCATTCGGGGGTTCTTTATGGATAGAGCATCCCCAAAGAGAAAGGCCGATTTTAGATACTCTCCTTCCAGCCTTTTCGAGTTCATTATAGTACAAAGAAAGTGGAAAGGATGGTTATTTATGACGTTCACCCTCTCCAAAGGCTCATTGGCGGGAAGCTGATCTGACACACGTTGAGCCAAGTTGTCGAGCTGCACACCTATGGCATACTGGGCTGAACCCACCAAGGGTTCTCCGGCAGCATTGGCTGGCAGATTTACTGAAGAATGAACAGAAGATACAGGATTAAAAGATGATTAAAAACGAGAACACTTGGAGCTTCTTAAAAGGCTTCCTTGAGCTTTACGGCTCGACTCAACGTAGCCTTATGCGGTCCAAATTCAGTTGGGTCTCATGCGGTACTGCTTCGATAAAGCCTATGCGGTTCGGTTGAGCTTATACGGCTCTATTTAGCAGATGAGCTTATGCGGCACGTCTTAGCAAAGCTTTATGCGGCCCAGATTCATCAGGAGCTCATACGATCCTGTTCAAAAGAACTTCATGCGGTTCAAATCTAGAAGTGTTCCTGCGGCTCAGATCCTTCTCATGAGGCTCAAACACGGGGCATGCCCCATGCGGTTCGAATATGAGAAGGTCATGCGGCCCATGTAACATATGCGGCTTCATCATGTTGAACTTGGGCAGTTCAAAAAAGACGAAGGATGAAGGCTTGTGCATAAATTATGCAACAGAGCCATGGTTTTTAGGGTTCGAAGCATTCAATATTCCATCCAATCCTTACCCTTAAAAGCAGGGTGGACGTCGGGGTGCACGTTAGATGTTGTAGCCGACGAAGAAGCCACTTTTTTGCCCTTTGCAGCGACAGCTTTGGAAGACTTGGGGGCCATGGTCATCCGACGGTCGGAGAGGAAAGACAGAGACAGATAATCGGGGCAGCAAAAGTTGAAGACGAGAGAGAGAGTAAAAGAAATCACTCCGACTGAACACTCTCATATTTATAGGCAAAAATGAGGGTCGCTTCGATCCATGTGTGGCATGAAAACCGACTCTTCGGTTATCAAGACGAACTGAGTAAAGGCCAAAACTCTTGGGATCCTGCCCCAAAAAAACGGCCTTGAATCTGACAGCAAATCAAAGGCAATCAATGCAAAAGATTTGCACACATGGCATGAAGACATAGTAAGACGCCCATGCGGCTCAGATGGCCATGCGGCTGGAATGACCATGCGGCTCAAATGGCCATACGGCTGAGGCGGCTATGCGGCTGAGACACCCATGCGGCCAGAATACTTATACGGCCAGAGGATTTTATACATGGCCATGCTTCTTATTCAAAGTATTTCAATTTTGCAAATTGAAAACTTTGAAGGGGGTCTTGTAGAAGCATGGAAAAGAATAAAAGAAAGGTTCATGTGGCCAAGGATCCCCATGCGGCTCAGAGAGCCCATGCGGCTCAGGGATCCATACGGTTCAAGCGTCTATGCGGCTCAAATAACTCTATGCGACCCAGAGAGGAGCCACGTGGCCTTCAATAGCTTCTTCCCTTCGTCTTTTGCTGTATTTAATGCCCTGACGGCTGACAACTCTGACGAAATGACAGCTTTGACAAAAAGGGGCAATAATGACTGACATAATGGCACGTCCCTAGGGAAGAGAAGTAAATCTTCTCACAGTTGGCAGAATCCATCTAATCCCGAGGCATGCGGCTGCTACATTTCTGCGGCCGCCCATCAGCATGCGGCTGCTATATTTATGCGACCGACCATCAGCATGCGGCTGCATCCCTTATGCGGTCGTCCATCAACATGCGGCTGTCCACTCCCATGCAGCCGCCCATCAGCATGCGGCTGTCCACCCCCATACGGCTACCCATTTTCATGCGGCTGTTCATCCCTATGCGGCTGCTCATCTTCATACGACCATTTAGCCTCATGCGGCCCACTCATCTGTGGCTCTGCCAAGACGATTGAGACACGTGGCAGTCTTATCTTCCTGAGATTATGGGTGTTAACAAATCTTTATCAGATTTGTTGCAATAAATGCCCAGATCAAATCAAATCGAGCAAATTAGACACGTGGCAGGCCATTACAAGTCGCGAATATTCATGGCAATCAGTATTTATTATCTACAGAGATTTAATGCAATCACATTAATTGCTTAAATCTATCATATACAAGATGGACGGCCCAGATTAATTTTCAGACCGCCGACTTTTGAGAATGGGCAATCATTGCAAACCCTAATGATGCCCCCCCACTCTTATAAATAGCAAGGTGCCATTCCCTTACGAAGAAGACGAAGACACGCAGAGAGGACAGACACACATAGAGAGAGAGAGAGAGACCCCCGGCTCAGATCCAGAGAGAATAAAGAGAGCATTTCTTCGTCAACGCCAAGTACTTCTTCTTCAGAGACAAGGCTGCACCCGATCGTCCAAAGAGTAAGGCAGAGCTGCCGTCGCTTTCCCGAGCCTCCATCTTCACCCTCCAGAATCTAAAATAAACAGTACTTGGATTGTTGTACCTAGGTTTTCGTCCCTAGGCTTTCTTTGTACAAGCGAGTTTGTATTGTGAGTCTAAGTTCAGTCCACCGATAATTGTTCTGTTCTTTTACAATCAATGGCAAACAACCGTATAGTGAGATGGGTTGCACTTCAATAGACGTAGCTGGCTATGTCCGCCCCTGCTCTTTAGTGTTCTGGTTCTGGGGTATTACAGGAAAAGAGAGAAATCAAGAGACATATCAGAGAGTGAGTACAGAGAGAGAGAGAGAGTGAGTGAGTGCCGAGAGAGAGTGAGAGAGAGTGGAGAGGTGATCGGTGAGTCCTCACCCCTATTGGAGGCGTGAGCAGCAGTGACGTCAGCGTAGGAAGGCCGGGATCGATGTTTCGAGTGTTCGACAGCATTGGCGCACAGGGAGTTGGAGGCAGCCTCGTCGGATCTAGAGCGATTACGGTGGCAAGTGATGGTGGTGATGAGGTTGAAAGCTGGGACGGTCATGGTCAATTGAGAAAATAGGGCAGTAGTGTTCCGTCGATAGGAAGTCACGATATGCTGGCTGATAGTTGCGGTGGCAAAGGTGTTCATGGGGATCGCCGTGGTGGAGAGGACGGTGGTGAGTGGCGGAGATGGTGAGGCGGTGCTACGGGTGGTGATGGCGGTTCTATGGATTGGGGATGGTGGTGGCGGTAAAGGTAATGGCAGTGGCGGTGGAGTTGGTGACAGTGGCGATAGGGGTGGAAACTGGTGGTCGTAGCGTAGAGCAGGGTCAAAGAAGATGAGGAGAGGTCCAGGAATTAATTGTCACAACCCGCTCCCACTTTTGGGATACGATCGAGTGCATGGCTAAGTCCTGCCTACACCGTAGCATAGGCGGTAGTACGCTGCCTAGACCTCAATATAAAACTCAAATGCAACAAAATCATATCTATTTGCTCATTCACAATAAGTATTCAAATTACAAATCCAATAACACATCAAAATAATATTCGAGAACAACCCGCTAAATATTTAAATTCATGAATTATCTAATCTATTTAGAATCTAAGCTCGGCCTCCAAAAATCTCTATCTCCTCCAACAAGATTCCAAGTGCAAAGGGTAGAAACTGACTAAGGTGAAAAAATAGTTTTCAGTCAGGAATGAAACAAGTACAAGTTTAGCCACCACAACACAAGTAGAATATATTGCAATATAATACTAAAATAGAGAACAATGATCAAGAGAAAACATGTACATTATGGTCAAGAAATCATGCAATATAAGAAACAGATAAAGAAAATAGCAAGCATAAAAAGATGAAGAAACTCATGTAATCAATAATAGTACATGTGTCATGAGAACTACAACATTCCTATATGTGGAAGGCTTGGGCGAATGATGAGGATATAGAGGCCCGCCCCCGTAAACGGGAGGGTTGCCAACAATACAATAGGGCTTTTTCCATGTGCTTAGTAATTGTACCTCTCTAATATCAATACCTCACAATCATGTAAACATGGTCACGATAACGATCACGATAAGAAAATATGAACATTAATCAATAACTCTGCTCTCGTGTGTGTAAATAGTCAAGACACGAAAAAGTAGCATACATAGATGAAATCTACAATATAAAGTAAATACATATGAAATCGTAAACAAGTACTTGCCTCAGTTAGTTTGCAGTCGATTTGCGTGCTATGATCTTGTTGGCACAAAATAGTCTCAGATGTCAAAACTACACAAGACGGTCTCAGATAATAGGATGGACCATGTCATTGAGCTCAAAATAGTCAAATTAGCTAGGGTCGATATAAGAAAATCCAAGATTTGGAAGAAGTTAGAAAGGATTTGATTTAGTCCTGGACAAGAATATATAGTCGATATATATATATATATATATATATATATATATATATATATTTTTTAAAAATATATATATATATATATATATATATATATATATATATATATATATATATATATATATATATATATATATATATATATATATATATATATATATATATATATATATTTTATATATATATATAATATTTAGATAAGTACTTGAAAATCTAAAAAAATTATTTTACGGCTAATGCTCCATTTTGAAAATAGATATAGGGCCCAAGCCAAATATTACATTTTGCTACAAATATGACTTAGAAATATTAATAGTAATAATATGAATAATAATACCAAAATATATTTAAATAATACTTATGATAATAGTGGCAGTAACAACAATCACAATAATAATAATAACAATAATAATTAGTAACAAAATAGTACGATACAAGAGCCCAATACAAGCGGCAAGTCCCTAGATAAATTAGAGCCCATATACACATAACCAAAATAATTAATAAAAATTATCTATAGCTAAGGCCCAAACCGAATACTAGGCCCATAATAAAATCCAAAAATTAATTTTTAATAAACCCTATTTTGTTTAAGGCTAAATTTCAACTTGATACCCTCAACTATCCATATTTTGCAACTTGATACCCTAAACTTTCAAAATAGTCAATTTAATACCATCAACTATTGAATATTTTCAACTTTATACCCTAAAACCAAAAAAATTCCGAAAATACCCCTGCCCCCTCTATTCCTTCCTCCCTCTCCGGCGTTCCCCCCTCTCTTCCCGACGAGGAACGTGGGGGCCGAGCGAGGCGGCACGCCGGAGCAGCAGCGGTGGGCGTGCAGCAGCAGCGGCAGACGCGCAGCAGCAGCGGTGGGCGCAGGCGGGCGGGATACTCGATCGCTGGCCGGCGGCACGCACGAGGGGCGTCGACGAGGCGGGAGAGGGGGGCGGGGGAGGGGATTATCGGCGGTAGGGGAGGGAAGAGGGGGGGAGTTTAGGGATAAGGCTGGAAAAGTGTGAGAGAGAGAGGGGGAGGGCATTTTGGGAAATATTTTTTTTCAGGGTATCAAGTTGGCTATTTTGAAAGTTTAGGATATCAAGTTGCAAAACATGAATAGTTGAGGGTATCAAATTTAAATTTAGCCTTTTTTTAAAAGCCCAAGGCCCAGCACAATTCTCCTATTGGCAGCCTATCCAAAAAATAAATAAACCAAAAGAAAAGGAAGAAAGAAAGGGAGAGAGAGAGTTATTAGGAGATGGGGGGGGAGAGAGAGAGCTCTTCTCTCCAAGAAGAAGAGAAAGCAGGAATCGAAGGGGAGAGGAGACGGAGAGGGAGAGAAGGAGGCTCCCAAAACGATCGTCGGCGCCGGCGGTCGTCAGCTCAACCAGATCTGACGTCGGCGTGGCATACGGTGCTGGTGGTGATGCTGGTCTCGAGGACCAGAGCGGCACGAAAGGGTGCACGGCTGGTGGCGCTCGTCTGTGGGTCAAGGCGGTCCGGTGCCATTTGAGACACGGTCGGCGGCCTCGGCTATCAGCGAGGACGGCAGCCCAAAAACTTAGGCGTCGGGACAGCAGTCGGGAGGATCCGTCGGCACGCTGGAGTAGAGGCCGCGACGAGGGTTAACTTACGATGGCGTGGTCAGCCTGAGAGTCGGAGAAAGGGGCTCGAAGAGTGGAGGCCCAGCGAGGAAAAAGAGAAGCGGTGGTGGGGTTGGTGATTTGTGATGGCGACAGTGGTTGTGTGGCTCCGACAGGAGGGTACGACAGAGGTGGCAAAAAGACTGACAAAAGTGGTGATGGCGGAGTTGGGTGGCTTGGCTGAGGCATTACTGGCGACGGTGGCTGCTCGCCAACACTGACAGGGACAGTAGTGCATGGGGAGAGGGCGTGTGTTCTGATGATGGTAGTGGTGGTGTGATTGTGGTAAACGGCAGTTCATATGGTTGTGACTGTGATGGTAAGGGCTTGTTAGTCCCGAGGCATGGCTATAGATGGAAAACAGGAGTTCAGCAAGCCTACAAGTAGGTGCCACAAATAAGATAGATCTCAAGAACAAAGTTAGGCCTTCCTACTCAGTAGGTGCCTTAAAACCTGAAGAATGAGTTACAGAGAAACATAAGAAGAAGAAGAGGAGGATTAAATCTGCTGGGGTGTAAAATACCATTGCTCAAAGCAAGATTCGCCTTTATACCATCCGCTTCCAGGAACCAGCAAGTTCAAAAGAACTTCTGGAATGCTCGTCAGTTAATATTTGTGACTTGAACGGGCTTCCTAAACTTTACGGACTCCCTTAACTCTCTTCTTTTGTGCACATTGGAAAGGAGGCAAGAGGGCTCTATTTATAGAGTGGAGTGAGACCTCACCATCTCTCATATCCGATGTGGGACTAAAACCCCAATACTCTAAAATAGAGTTTGATGTTTTACATCATCCCACAATCAACATAGTCGAGTGCTAGCCCACGCCTTCCCCCCGAACACTCCCATGCATGCACGAGACAACCTGGAGTCCATGTCGAGTCCGATCCCGCACAACAAAAATCAACTTACGTCCTTGTTGGAATTAATCATTTTCTTTCTAGGAAAATACTCCCATATGGCACACACTTGTGCTCCACTACACCTCATGTGCACACCTCAACACAAGCATTGCTTTATATTGAGATACTCATCGTTTTGTATTTCTGATATGGGACTATCTTTCCTAGTCTAAAGACAAAAAAACCAACAATCCCCCATATATCTTAATATATGGGTTGAGCGTTCCCCACAGTGACTGTCCATCATACATTAGAAGAGACGTCGTTGATGACTTGAATCTTTCCGCATGGGTCAAATAACAGTACGATACAAGAATGGACAAAGTCTTGAATTCTGCACCATAGCTGCAATTCTTTCCACTCACATAATATAGTTATCTGTGCTTCTGGGTGCTTATTAAAGGCCATGTGCCAGCCTGGTTTCGGTGTATATATTTTGGGCGTCGACAAGTTTACCCTCAAGAGATGGCCTGTATCTCTATCCATACACTCTAGGTGAGTTCTTTTAAAGAGTCCTGGGCATGAAGCCTTGCACTTCTGTGCGGTGCTACGCTGCTATGACATGGCTTAAAGCCGAGGCTTTATCCCTAACTGGATACCTCATCGTAGAGTCATACTACTGTACTATGAGGTCACAAGCCTCTTTGTAGTGCCAAACTACCCAGCATGAAGCCTTGCGCTTCCGTGCGGTGTTACGCCGCTATGACATAGCTTACGAAGCCGAGGCTTTACCCTACCTGGTACCTCTTCGTGGTGTCATACCACTGTAACATGAGGATATTGGCCTCTTTGTAGTGCTGTCTACCACTCTTCATTTATAATATACAGCATTAGGCTACCTGCCTATAAGCGGTGCTACGCCGCAGTAACATGGCTTGCTAAGCCGAGGCATTACCCCTACCTGGGAACCTCATTGTGGTGTCACCCCACTATAGCATGGAGTCCATGAGATCCTTTGTAGTGCTACGCTACCGTGCTTCCTGTAAAGCACAACAGACATTCACTCTGTCTGAGAACTCATTAAGGCGTTTAAGCCATCCTCTCCACAGGACATGTTCTCCGCAGAGAACTATAGTAGACAACAGTGGTTATGGGTCCGTATCCCTTCTATGTCCTTCAGGACTATGTACCCACTGTTACCTGATATTTTTCCAATCAGTAGTCCTTCCTTGAACCAAAAGCTAGATGCCTAGTAGATTTCTCTTTGAACTAATCGTATAAAACTTTATGGTAGGATTACACAGATACAATATCAGAATGCCTTCAACTCCATTTTTCTTGTTGTGTCATCGACCAGCTGGTGGTTGAGGCCCTTTGTGAACGGATACGCCAGGTTCTCCTGACTTCGAACATTAATTACAGCAATAGTTCCCCTTTTAATGTGATCATTTATTGCTCTGTGCTTCAGCCGTACAGTTCTCTTCTTTCCGTTGAAGAGGTCATTTGATGCTACTGCTGTAGTTGCCTGGTTGTTATAGTATATTGGTACCACCGGTATCTGAGCTCTAACCACTGGAAGATCATACATGAGCTTTCGAAGCCATTTTGCTTCATCTGCTGCAGCTTCTAGTGCATAGAACTCAGATTCCATGGCAGAATGAGAGAGTATAGTCTGCTTCTTCGACTTCCACGATATAGTAGCTCCACCTAAGGAAAAGATGTATCCACCTGTGGATCTCTCGCTCTCCACCTCTGAACACCAACTAGCATTACTGAAGCCTTCCACTACTGTCGGATACCCGCTGTAGTACAGTACATATGTCTGAGTCTTCTTGAGATATTTTATCACCCGCTTCACAGCTTTCCAGTGCTCAATGCCTGGGTTGCTTGTGAACCGACTCAGCATTCACATGACGAAAGCTATGTCAGGCCTTGTGGCATTAGTTACGTACATCAAACTCCCTATAACGCTAGAATACTCTAGCTGCCTGACGCTTTTCCTCGAATTTGGCTTCAGCTTCTGATCACACCTGTATGGCGTATCGATCACTGGAAGATCCTGATACTCGTAGCGTGTGAGCATCTTCTCAATGTAATGAGATTGTGACAGTGCCACTCTAGTGTCTGTCCGGATGTTTTTTAGGTCCAAGATGACATCTGCATCCCCCAAGTCCTTCATACTTAACTTGGTTGAGAGAAACTTCTTTGTCTCCGTGACATTGCCTATATCTGTTCCTAGGATTAGCATGTCGTCCACGTACAGACAAACGATGACTCCTCTTCCATCAGTGAACTTCGTGTAAACACACTTGTCCGTCTCGCTAACTCTGTAGCCGTTTGATCTAATAACTTTGCCAAACTTCTCATGCCACATCTTGGGAGCTTGCTTCAAACCGTACAATGATTTTACCAACTTGCAGACTTTGTCTTCAAGACCTTTGACGACAAATCCCTCTGGCTGTTGCATATATATCTCTTCGGTCAGCTCGCCATTCAAGAATGCTGTCTTTACATCCATCTGATGTATCACCAACTTATGTATTGCTGCTAGAGTAATTAACATTCTGATGGTGGTCATCCGCGCTACTGGAGCGTATGTGTCAAAGTAGTCTATCTCCTATTTCTGAGAAAACCCCTTGGCTACCAGCCTGGCCTTGAACTTGTCAATAGTTCCATCTGCCTTCATCTCCTTCCTGAAGATCCATTTACATCCGATGGATTTTGCTCTTTCAGGTAGATCTACTAACACCCATGTGTTATTAGAGGTGATAGAGTCATACTCGTCATTCACTGCCTCCTTCCAGAAGATAGCATCTCTGGTCTTCATCGCCTCATCATAGGTAAGCGGATATGCTTCTACATGATAGGTGACAAAGTCTTCTCCGAAGTCCTTTGGTCTCCTCACTCGCTTGGCTGACGGCTCTTCGAGTTCTGGTTCAAACATTGTTTCATTAACAACAATTTCTTCATGGTCTACGACATCGTTGGAAACCTCAGCTTCCTTTGCACCATCATTATTCTCCAAAATATTCGCGAGAATAATATTTTTATGCCTTACAAACTTGTCTTCAAAGTACTCTGCGTCACGAGATTCTATGACAAGGTTAGACTCCAAGTCAAGAAATCTTCGAGCGTCACTCTTCTCGGCATACCCCAAGAAGATCGTCTTCGTAGTCCTTGTTTCAAGTTTCTTAATCTTCAGATCCGGAAGTTTTACGTATGCCAGACACCCCCACACTCGAATAATATTTAAGTTGGGTCTGACTTTGAACCAGAGTTCATGAGGAGTAATATCAGAAGTTGTATACGGTACTCTGTTCAGAATGAATGTGGACGTCAGTGCAGCTTCTCCCCAAAAGTACTTTGGAAGACCCGCAGTTAACAATATTGAGTTCATCATCTCTGTCAACGTTCTGTTCTTCCTTTCTGCTACACCGTTGGACTGAGGAGAATACAGAGCAGTAGTCTCGTTGATGATTCCATGTTCTTTGCAGAACGATGCAAAATCATGAGATCGATATTCTTCGCCTCGATCACTCCTCAACCTCTTGAGTTGTTATCCAGTTTGTCTTTCAGCTTCAGCCCTAAACTTCTTAAACTTCTCGAATGCTTCATCTTTTGTTTTTATCAAGTAGACGAATGCGTACTTTGAGAAGTCGTCGATGAAGGTTATGAAATACTTCATTCCGGCCTTCGTGGAGAACTGTTTGAAGTCATAGATATCGGAGTGCACCAACTCCAGAAGATCTGTGCTTCAATTGACCCGATGAAAGGGTTTCCTTGTGATCTTAGTCTGAGCACACACTTCACATTTCTCCACCTTTCCTCTACATTTAGAGATAATTCCTAGACTAGACATTTTGTTTATCCTTTACAATGGAAATGTCCTAGTCTATTATGCCACAACTCAAGAGTATAAGCAGAATTGGAAATTACATTAATGTTCTCTGACTGGGTTACAAGCTGGAGTTTAAACATTCCTTCGGTATAGAAAGCTTTTCCGAAGTACATTCCTTTCAGGGACATCACCAACTGGCCAGCATTGATGTCCATCATCAGGCCTGCGTTGCAGAACAGGCCTCCAGAGATCAGGTTCTTGGCAATCACGAAAACATGCTTCACACCTTGAAGCGTCAGAGTTTTCCTGGATGTCAGCTTCAGCTCCACCATCCTGATCCCTTGAACTTTAGCTTGTGCCTGGTTCGCCACCATCACCTTCTCAGAGGTTTACTGGTATGTGGTGAACCATTTCTTGCTTGAGCAGACATGGCAGGTGGCACCAGTGTCTACCCACCAGTCTTCAGCCCCCACCGAAGTGACCTGAGCAATTATAGCAATACCGTCAGTAATCAATGAAACCTTATTAGGCTCACCTTGCTGTGACTGCATAGGCTTGGATCTACATTCACTCTTGTAGTGGCCCTTCTTGCCACAGTTAAAACAAGTCACATTGGACTTGGGCTTATTCTGTTTGAAAGACGGTCCCTTCACTTTCAGATTAGTGAAGTCTTTTTTGTAGTGATAAGCCGCCTGCTTCCCCTTGGAGTCTCTCGTCTGCACCAGATTGGCCTCGGCCAATTATTTGGACAAAGTGTCCATCTTCTGTTGAGAACACATCTCGTCCTCAACGTGGATTTCTTGTAAGAGATCTTCCAGGCTGATCTCGAGTTTCTTCCGATGTATTCTTGCATATAACGTATTCCATCCAACAAAGTTTCAAGACGATCCCTCCAACGATAAATTTGTCGACGAGGGGCATCTTTTTATCGTCCAGTTTCTGACGAAGTTTCAGAAACTCCTTTACTTGAGGAAGCATCGCCTTCTCGTCTTCAAAGAGCCACTTGTGATATTTTTTGACGAAAAATATCTTGCTCCTATTTTTGTCTTCCTCGTACAACTTTTCCACAGACTCCTATATTTCTCTGGCACTATCCTTCTTTGAGTAGGATTCTGCCAGGGAATCTTCCATAGCATTTAGGATCAGAAGCCTACAAATGCTATTCTCCCTTCTCTATTTGGCCTGAAGTTTAGTAGCCGTAGTTATAGCGGCAACAGGCCCAGTATCTGGAACAGTAGGTTCCTCTTCAAAGAGCACATGATCAACGTCTCGGAGTTGAAGGGTGAGAAAGACCTTCCTCTTCCAGACTTGATAATGCTCTCCATCAAACTTTTCCAACTTGCAGTAGTCAGTTTGAAGGAGTGAAGCATTAATGTTTTCCATCGTACTAATCTTGCTTTGAGATTGTTAGTCCCGAGGCGTGAATATAGATAGAAAACAGGAGTTCAGCAAGCCTACACAGTAGGTACCACAAATGAGGAGTTCAGCAAGCCTACACAGTAGGTACCACAAATGAGGAGTTTAGCAAGCCTACACAGTAGGTGCCACAAATGAGATAGATCTCAAGAACAAAGTTAGGCCTCCCTACTCAGTAGGTGCCTTAAAACCTGAAGAACGAGTTACAGAGAAACATAAGAAGAAGAAGATGAGGATTAAATCTACTGGGGTGTAAAAATATCGTTGCTCAAAGCAAGATTCGCCTCTATACGATACGCTTCTAGGAACCAGCAAGTTCAAGAGAACTTTTGGAACGCTCGTCAGTCAATATTTGTGACTTGAACGGGCTTCCTGAACTTTACAGACTCCCTTCTTTGGTGCATGTTGGAAAGGAGGCAAAGGGGCTCTATTTATAGAGTGGAGTGAGGCCTCACCATCTCTCATATCCGATGTGGGACAAAAACACCAATACTCTAAAATAGAGTTTGATGTTTTACATCATCCCACAATCAACATAGTCGAGTGCTAGCCTATGCCTTCCCCCCGAACACTTTCGTGCATGCACGAGACAACCTGGAGTCTGTATCGAGTTCGAGCCCGCACAACAAAAATCAACTTACGTCCTTGTTGGAATTAATCATTTTTCTTTCTAGGAAAATACTTCCACATTGCAGATACTTGTGCTCCACTATACCTCATGTGCCGACCTCAACACAAGCATTGCTTTATATTGAGATACTCACCATTTGGTGTTTCTGATGTGGAACTATCTTTCCTAGTCTAAAGATAAAAAAACACCAACAGGGCTCTGGCAAGGCGGTGGGTTGTCAAGGAGATGGATGTATTCTGGATGGCTGGTTTGGGGAAGTAGAGTTGGTGAGTGGCGGCGACGGCCTGTAGATAATAGTGGCGGTGACTGGATGACGGTGTCAAGCTCGCCGAAGGAGAACGGTCTGGTGGTGATTGCTAGAACAGGGGAGGGCAGGTGTGTTGGTGTTGTATTTGGATGTGTCATTGAGGTTGTGTCCAGTTTTATTGGACACGGTATAAGGAATTTAGGGTTTTGAATCTCAGATCCGTGTCTGGTATGTGGACACGAAGATGATGTATCTATAATTGAATTTAGTGGAAGAAAAAGAGATGGACACGGACACGGTGCACAGGACAATGGTGATGACAATGGTGTTTGGCTGGATGGTGTTGAGAATATGTGAGAAAAATAAAGGGAAGCCTCCCTTTATATAGGGGTCGAAGTTCGTAATAAGAGAAGGATTGGAAATCCAATAAATTGTTCAAATCTTTTCCCATAATTAAATTAAATAAATCAAAAATAGGTTTGACCAATCTAAATCAATCAATATCCAATATCATCAAATAATTATCAAAATATATTTTTATAAGTTTAAATTAAAACTAGATTGATGGAATCAAATATTGGTCACAATAGGAATAACATTGAATATTATCAAATAATTTGTAAAATAGATTTTCATAAATACAAAATTCTATAAAAGTAATTCAGCAAATTGATTTTATTGATCAAAGATACTATTCAATATTTCAAAACTAATTTAATGAAATCAAATATAATATTTGATTAAAATAATAATTTAAATAATTATTTGATATCGTTAAACAATAATTTCACAAATCCTAAAATAAAATTTAAAAATATAATTGGCAAACCTTTTTGTCATAAAAAATATTTATGACTTTCTTCGTAGAAATTCAAATAAAAAATTTATAGTTAACATTATCTAAAATAAAATAAATAAAATTTTAAAAAATTCGAGAACAGGGGTTACATTAGTGGCAGTGGGTCTAGAGCTCGACGTTGGAAAGATGAGGAGGAGGTCGGCTAGTGGCCGAAGTAGGGTGGTGGTCAGTTGGGATTGGTCTGGGCAGGAGAAGATGACAGTTGTGGTGAGGCTGCAACAGTGAGGAGAGTGGAGAGTGTGTGTGTGTGTGTGTGTACAAATTGTAAATTGGTTGTTTGTAAATTTTGTATGAAGAATTTTCCAATAAATAGGCTATGTGTGCTTCCGCTCCAAGCACGTGGAGAGTGACAATATTTGTAAATATTAAAGAAGATAGGGGTATAGAAAGGAGTGTGAAAGCTAGAAGAAGCTTCTAGGGATTTCTAGCCATGTCTAACTAATCACAAGGCTAATCATAACTAAGTAGTAATTAATTAAAATAATAATAATAATTAATAACCAAAATCTTTTCCTTTATTCTTTTTTTCTTTTGAAAAAAAGTATTTTGAATAAATAATAGAGATTAAAAAAAATTTGTAAGGGGCTCACTCACCAGTATGGTTGTGTACTGACAATCCACCAGGTTTCATGCGCAGGTTATAGGTACTTGCTCGTTCGAGGCAAAGCTCGCTTGGACGTGCTGATATGGAGTCCTTGACATTTTGAGACGTGCAACTGTATTGAAGACTTCACCTATACGGGACATAATGTATGGACATCGCCTTCTTCCAACTGTTGTAGAAGCATAAAAATTTCAGCAGACTGGACTTATGTGCCCAAAGCACCAATGAGCCTTATGCGTCCAAAGCTTCCAGCAAGGTCATATGCGCCCAAAGCTTCCAGCAAGGTCATATGCGCCCAAGCTCCAATGAGGTCATATGCCCATGCGCCCAAGACAAGCTCCTCCAGAAGGGGGTGCATAGCCCTGTTTCAGGCTATGCGCCCAAGCCAGAAAATCTCCTGACTCGGTCAAAGCTACGATCAAAACGTGCACCGAAGCGTACGGCCACGTTTGTCTCCACGAGCAGTCGTGCATCGAAGCATGCGGCCACGTCAGCACCACGATCAACCCACGACCACGCAGCCTATATGCGCCTACATCCTATGCACCTAAAGCAGGACCATGCGCCCACATGAAAACCAGTACGTTTCCTCATGTGGGCGCATAACATCATTCCAGCTCAAGAACTACTATAAAATGGGGTCTCATCCTTCTTCAAAACACAGAGCGGAGAGCATTTTCAAGAGCCAAATTGCTGTACTTCTTGCCAGTGAGTCGAGAGTTAGCAATTTTCTTAGGTTTTCTCCCACTTTTGTAATCGGAGTGTCAACGGAGTAAAGGAGCAACTGTCGTTCGATCTCCATCGTCCCATTCCCCAGAATTCTTTTTTGTACCCGGGGATCCTCAACGCAGGATCTCTCAGGCGTACTCGATTTGTGGTGCCTTGAGCCAATAAAAAAAAACATCGTTTCTTCTTTTTTTTTTGTCCACAAAAATGGCGACTCTGCTGGAGACTACCTTTTCCTCTGACGAGAAGGTGGTGACGTAATCCGATACCGACAAAGTGGGAAGCACTCAGAAGATGCTGATCGTGAAGTTCGATCAGCAAGCGTTCGAAGAGATGCTCTCGAGGGACGGCTCTACTCCCTCAAAATCAGCGAAGCCAAACAAGTCTCGCAAGACTTGGCTTCCGAAGGCTTGCCGTGTATATCCTGCCAGTGTTATAGCAGATATGCAACTGGAGGACTCTGTCACATGGGCGCATGGCTCTGCCACAGAAGCACCCCAAATAACAAAGGCTCACCCGTTCCGGGCTCTACTAGCCTAGCAACTTCTCTCTTGTGCCACCAACAACAGAGTGTTCAACGCCCAAGACTTGCCAAAGAAAAACTCTACGATGCCAAGAATCGGAGTATGCGACACTCTGGGCAAACCCAGCGAGGCTCGCAAACGAAGGAGGCAAAGCTGGAAGAAAACATCGCTGCTCCACCAAGCATGCGCCCAAAGCTATGCGCCCATGGGGGTGTGTGGGCGCATAACTCTAATCAGAAGGCTTCTGTCTTCGACAGATTGGGCATCCAGGGTCATGCGCCCAAGGCTATGTGTCCAGGCTCAACTGATCCATACACTACAACAAAAAACCCTTTTAATGACGGCTAAAAAGCGTTATTAATGACGAACCATGACGCTTTTTTTCCACAGCAACCGTTATAAAAACGGGTGTTATAAATGTTTTTTAAAAGCGTCATAAAATAACCGTCATGAATAGCTTTTATAAAAGCGTTATGAATAGTTAATATATAGTGCACAATTCAGAACAATTTTAAAACGTTACGAATAGATAATATGTATAGGCTCAATGCAGCACATTTATTACACTCATATTACTGAACTCATCACATTTATAACGCTCAATACTGCACATTATATATTACTTTCCAAAAACTTTTCAATTCAATTTTAAAACAACAACTTTGAACTATATTCACAAGAAAACATCGAAATGTTATATCACCATCTTCATTACATTATCTCAAAATAGGGTATCCAAATACATATATTTACAACTACTACTTAAATGAATCCTCAAAACAAGTAACTACTTTGGCTTCAACTTGAGCACATCAAAACTGTCAACATCACGTGTAGCAAATCCCACCACTGCAATAATAGTTGTCTCTTCATATGCACCTGAGAAAGAAAATTAATACTAGTTAGCTACAATTCCACCATGCATCAATAACAAGTATTATCAACACATTAAGATAACACCAACTTACAAATTTGAAAATAGAAAGAGCTCTATGAGCTAATCTTCAAAAACTTCAATGACTAAGGCATTAAAAATGATATATCAATGGTTCATGCTTTAAACCTCATCTTCTTAAATTTTAGTTTAACTAAAGGTAGAATTAGAACTACTAATTTTTTTTCTTAAGTTTGAACAATCAAATTTTTTTTCCGCATCCCAACTAACAGATAGTACCTCCTTGCTATGACCCTGCATGTTTTAAGATACAGGGTAAACAATAATATATGAAATATAATGACCGAATAATGCATGCGTTCAAAGTTCCAAATCATATTGCCCAGTTAGAGATAATTTTGTCTCAGAGGACCTGTAGTGTGTGCGTCTTCTTTTTCGCGTCGAAATCAAAAATTGACACCATATTTTCTGCAGCTGCAGCCAGAAACTGGCCAGTTCCAGGCTGAAATCTCACTTGATGGGACCCACCCTGCTCGTCAATAGTTAGATTAGTTCCAAGAATGCAGACATAACCTCAGAGAAAAACAAAAGAAAATTTTCTTTCAAAATAACTATATTTAGTTAAGTCACCAAACCAACCTTGGAATAAAGCACCCCCAAAGGCTGACCAACATTCCACACACGCATTTCACCACTGTCATCACAAGAGCACAAAATATTGGTCTTTTTTGGATGAAAATCTAGTGAAGTCACTTGGAAATTATGTCCAGTAAACATATGCAAAGAAAAGCTTGGCTGCAAAACAAGCCATAAAATTGCAAACAAATTGGGCGTATTAGAGACCAGAAGATTAGTACAAGCCAAGTACAGATTAAATCAGATAAGAGAAGCACAAAGATGCCAAATGAAAATTCAAGCTGGTCATGAAGAAAATACCATGGTCTGTCAAAAATAATTCTAAATGAATAACTGAAAAAAATTGCATGATTTAAGATGATATAATTAGGACAAATATTGTGATAAATGTGGATAAGAAAGAAAAACTTTTCGATAACCTGACACAAACAGCAAGAGCTCAAGCAACTGGTATAATCTACATCACTAGATCTCGAATAGACAATGCTCAATAATAACATGAACGACTAGAAAACAAATATTTACAAAAGAAGAGGTTATTACCTCAGTGGCATTCCAGAGTCGCACTGTTCTATCAAAAGAAGATGTTGCCAACTGAGTTGAGTCTGGCCTAAAACGATTGTCCGTGATAATATCTGTGTGTTCTTCTGAAGAATAATATGTGTCACCATTTTCTATGTTCCAGATAAGAACCTATAAACAAAAAGAAATGTAAGCATCCAAAATTTCCATCAGGAATGATGCAAAATACTAAACAAGTGAGAATAAAATGTGTATCGGATTCCAGTGATAGATGATGCGTGATCCATTAAATGTAAGTAATTTCCACAGTTCTAATCATTTCTTCTCATAAAGTTTTTATTACTCTTCAACAAAGAAAAATAATATATTCAGCTTCTATCTTTCACTATTCTCTTAAATTTCAGACCTAAACTTAATACAGTAAAATATAGTGTTTGGTTCGCGAAAAGAAACAGAAAGAAAACCAATTCCATGATATTTTTTTTTTCTTTTGAGAAATTATAATTTTTATTGATTTTTCTTTTCGATGTTTGTAAATGTCAAGAATATTGGAAAGAATGGTGAATACTTCAAAGTAGGAAAGTGGTTTCTTATTTGGATGGATGGAATCATTTTTTCTCCTAATTTTTCTTCCATTGTGAATCACTTTCCTTACCTAAATGTAGAATTGCAAAATTGCATAAATTTTTTTCTTCTTTTTTCAATCCTAATCTCCATGCTTTCTATGTGTGCAGTCAAGGGCGTATCCACAAAGAGGCTGGGGTGGGCTGGAGCCGACCCATTTTTTTTTTATATCTGTATTTTTTTGGACTTTTTTCATCTAAATCAGTCCACACTTAGTTCATCCTAGTCCTCTCTATCCAAACTCGAATTTATGGTTCCGCTCTTGCGTGCAGTCTAACTCTCATCTCCATTCCATTACATACATCTTCATTATATTAGAGAAGTTTAGCAAGTTTTAGAACAAGCTCAAAAGGAATTAATTTCTGTACTGATCTTGTAAGTGAAGGCTTGGATTTGCTCAGGAAAAAAAAATACAAGACGACCACTTATACATTATTATTTGAAACTTGGGTGGAGCTAGATACGAACTACGTTTATGAACGAATCAAGAAGATCGAGAGACTCTCATTTATAAAACCTTAGTCTTTTTGTTACAATCTTCTGATTCCAATTAAGTGTGCTAATTGAATAAAAATAGTCATATTTAGAAGAAAATACACTGGAAATTAAGGAATGGCAAGAACATGGGGCTGTGTCCCTGTTGCTGGCCTCTCCAAACTCTCTGCACAAAAAAGTATATCCTTCCTTTTTGCAGACTCCACATTCTCTATGAGGGTTAGGGTTTTGGAGTTAGGGAAAAGGAAGGAGAAGAAGAGGAGAGGAGGGTGTAAGGAAGAGGAACTGACCCATGAGGGCTTCGGATCCGAGGCCGGCGCCGGAACCGATGAAGCGACGGAGGTTGCAGACCCACGACATCGACGACGCCGGAAGAAGGAGAGGGAGAGCGCGGAGAAGAGGACGAGCAGAACCCTAACGCTCCTCCTTCGCGTTCTTGTCGATCACGTGCGCGACGGCCTCGAGCTTGTCCTGGAGGGCGATGAGGAGCGTGAGGCCCTCCTCAAAGATTTTGGATCTAGGGTTAGGGTTTTGGAGTTGGAGGAGAGGAGGGAGAAGAAAGGAGGAGAAGGAGAAGACCAGAATATTTTGGGGGAGAGGCGGGCTATAGCAAGGATTTTACCAAAAATTGAAGTTAAAAAATATTACAAGTTTGCCACCGCTCTAAACTATTAATAACGCTTTGTTTTATAAACGTTATAAAAAGCCCAGAATTAGCCCAAACCGTCATAGAAAAAAGGTATTTTTCAACTTAATAACGCTTATGTATCAGCCGTCATTAAAACTCCTTGTCGAGCGTCATTAATAGGTCTTTTTGTTGTAGTGATAATATGCGCCCACATCGAGGAAGCTCAGACATGCTGCCAAGAAGCATGCGCCCGAAGCTAGTCTCCAGGGCCTATGCGTCCACAGCAAAAAGACAGGCCCCAACGCATATAGCACGGGGTTGTCTTCAAGGACATCACAGAACTTAGGTGTGGGGGTTGCCCCTGCACGTGAACTAAGTCTGGATGCGCCAACTCTCCTTACAAACCCGTATGCAAAGCTCGACGATGCATGTAACATGGGTTTTAAGGCAAAACTCCCTTCCGCTGACTTACGCGACATGATAAATCATAAGCATAAAGCGAGGGAGGACATAACAATTTATGGTGCACATCCGTGCACCAGTATTGTCATCAACCGTTGCTGCTCCAAAGCAACAAGAGTGCCTCAGAGACAGACCGTGTTTCGACGGCCGCATTTCTCTGACAATAAAAAGCCGCGGTGTGTTTCATCCAATATGGCTTCATGGGGTCCCTCTTATGGAAGCCCCAATCAAAGACGGTGGACCATAAACCCAACTTTCTCTCTCAGTTTTGCGAGAAGAAGGAGAAGAAGTCTACCAACAAATGACCAGCAGGCTATCACATCTGAAGGAGTCTATATGGGTACTCGGTCAAAGGCGAGATTCCGTATAGATGACGAGGACTCCCAAGCTGGGGGTAGTATTCCCTCAGAGTCTGAAACGGATGACCTTCACACTGGGGGTAGCCTTCCAGAGGACGACGATCTCTCCGTGTTTGATGGCGACTATCTACCTCCCCTACCTGAAGATGAGGGACTTGTCAACTCAGAGACCGACAGTATCAGCACCAGTTGTACTGTTTCCTCTGTTCATCCTCGTATGTTATTTACATACATGGCAGACAGAGAAAGACCTGAAGAAGCCAGTGATCAGACCAGCAAACGGCTAGAGGGTCTTGAAACAGTATTTGCCAAGATTACTGATATGCTTACCAGTATCATGTCGGTCCAAGCTGCTGGGGCTGTTCCTCCACCTCAACAAAATGTCTCGACTCACGTCAGTCCGGCTCATAGCAATTACCCTCCTTCACTACAAAAGGAGTATCATTCCGTTGCGCCTCCGCCAAATCTTACAAATACTGGGAGTAGTCCTTCGCTAACGACGCCTGACAACCGTTTAGCAGCCGTTTCCCAATACCTGCTCAATCAACAGGATGCAATTGATTCCCTGGTTGCCCGTCTCGATACCATCTCACACAAAGACGAGCTTCAGAAGATGGGGATATCTCAACCTTATCCTCCTGAATGGGAGAATGCTACTTGCCCTCCTAACTACAAGCCGCTGATGCTAAATTCATTTGACGGGTTGACTTCTTCTCGTCAACACATGACATACTTCAACATGCAGACTCTACACTTACCCAGGGACGATCCGTTCTTGTCAAAGCTGTTTATTAGCACCTTGCAGGGGGTAGCTTTTGAATGGTTCTGCAGTCCACCTGACGGTTGTATCAATTCTTTTAAAGACATGGAGAGGTTGTTCCTCAATAGGTTTTATGAGAGTGGCATGCATGTTAGCATGTCCACCCTCATCGAGACCAAGCAAAGGAGTACTGAATCTGTCATTGCTTTCATCGAACGCTTCAGATGGCTAGCGTTGAAGATGCCCTTCGGCATACCAGACTCAGAACTTATGGATACTTGTCGACATAACTTCCTTCCTATGGTAAAGTTCTGTCTGGGTATATATAAGTATGATACATGGCCCACTTTCATTGGGGCCACTGATGCTGCTGAAAATGACATTCTTAATCTGGAACTACTGGGTTGAAAACACCCAAATCTGAAGATAAGGGCAAGCATCCTCAAACTATCCCTGTCCGTGGGGATAAAAGGAAAGAAGTCCTGAAGGTCAACACTTTCAAGGGAGCTTCCTATTCTCAGGGCGCCTCCGACAAGCCTAAGGAGACCTTCTCCTTTGACAAAAATGATGTCATTACCATTTTTCACACATTGACGAAGGGTAATAAACTGACATTGCCTCCACCACGACGTTCTACAGAGGCAAACCAACTCAACGATCCCAAGTACTATCTCTATCATCAGTACGTACATCATTCCACCAAGGACTGCATCATCCTGAATAAGAAGATACAACAGCTTATCGACATCTAAGTGATCAAACTCGAAGCTGAAAACAAGGTCATATCTTCTAACATGATCTCTCTTCAGTTTAGTGATATTCCTCCCACAGATGTCCTAGACGGCGTGATCCCGATCCCCAAGGCAATAATGGAAGTCGTCAACCTACCGCCAGCTCGCAACTCAACCTTGGTGCCACTCACGACTGAATGTGGTGAGATCATGTGGGTCCATTCGGACCTTGTGCAAGAAATAACACAGGGGGTGGTATCTCCTAAAACAAAAAAGGGCAAGAAATACAAGTCATGTATATGGTGTCTTCTCCCATCTACGAAGTTCTATCTGGCGAGACACGATCGGAGAAGGCTTATCTTCGGACGTACGATCCCACACAAGAAGAAGTAGTACCTTCTCAAGCTCCTACTGCCCCCATAAGCTCAGAAGCCAGCTCGTCTAAGCCTTCAACTACCGACAAAGCCAAGCAAAAGAAGATGCGGTTTGACAAGTCTCTGAAGGCGCCAGCTCCCGAAGGCATGGATCGGCCCTACAACTTTGACATACTGGCGCAGCTGGCCAATACATCTGCCAGGTTGTCTCTGTTCGATCTATTACGACTCTCCAAAGAAACGTGAAAGACCTTAAGTGAGGCATTACTATATGTCGACTCTTATCTCGTTGAAGTCAAAGCCTCCGCTGAAGACCCTGTCTCCTGTCCCCACTACCACAGTACTATGAAGTGGTGCCCAACATCACCTTTTCACAGGAGGACATGCTACTCAAAAATAATCGTCATGATAGACCCCTGTACTATACAGGGTATATCGGGGCAATTAAGGTGGATCGGATGCACATCGATCCAGGTTCCTCCCTCGGCATCATCCCTAGAAGTTTGCTTCAAATTCTAGGAATCTCTCTGCACAAGCTATCTGCAACCAATACAACTATCATGGCTTTCAATGCTGGAAGAAGCCACCCGCTGGACAAGATCCGTCTCAAGTGCCAGATCGGTGATCTCCGAACGGAGATTTCTTGCTATGTGATCGATGCCAATATATCGTACAACGTTTTGTTGGAATGTCCATAGATACACGAGACATGATCGTTCCTTCTACACTTCACCAGTGCTTCAAGTACGTAAACAGTGACGGTGTCGTGAAGACGGAGTTTGCCGATGTCGATCCTTTTAAGGGCATCAAAGCCTACTATGGAGATTTCGGTAATTTACCAATCTCAGCCCCCCAAGGATGATGACAACGAAGCTGACAATGAAGCTAAAGCAAGTTCATCCTCCAATGATGGTCCCCTGATTATCCGAGTCAAAGGACATACTACTCCAAAAAGTTCTCCAAAGCCTCTCACAATCTGGGTAAAAAAGAAGAACCCTGATAAGGTCAAACTATTTTCGTCACTCTTCGCAAGACATATCGGGAGGAACCTGCTAAAGTTCATCCTCCCAATCCTGAAGAATTATCCTATGTGGTGAACTTGGCCAAGACTGTGGCTCCTCTTCCAGATGATGATCCTCTCAATGAGTATATCAATACTCATAATATTGTACCTTCAACGGATGATGTTATTCCTGAAGAAGAACTTACGTATTTTCTTAGTAAAGGTTTATCTTTGAATTACTCTGATGTCTATCAATCTGTAAACTACTACATAGATACGATATACGCTCTAGAGCATGGCATAGGACCACATCTCTGCATGCCGGTCACGATGCCTCACCTGCGAGAAAAAGTTTACCCAGAAGATATCCACTACTTTATCGTTCCAAACAGAAAGAAGGGTGAAGAACTAATCATCTTTGGTCGAATAATTGGCGAAAGAAAGTTCGTTCCGGACTCAACTACTCTCAAGCACAACACAAAAGCTGATTATGACTCTGGAAAAATATAACTTTTCCGATATAGTTGGCAGGCCAAGAATGTCATCCAGAATATGGGATATGACATCAAAAGCGATCAAGGGCTAAATTACGGTCGGGGATGACGGTTGCCAATACGACACTTTGCTCCTCCCGGCAAACCTGAGAACTACTATCAACGAAACGTTATTGGTTTGGGTTATGTCACTCCTCTAATAACTCCCGAAAGATTAGATGATGAAGCAGATCATTGTTCTCATTCTTCTGATTCCTGCATCTGGGACTCAGACTCCAGCATTGGCGACATGTTCAAAGCAACTCTGTCCGTCAACATGGTTTCTGTTGACCAAATTACGGACGATGTCCAATCGATCGAGCTTAAACAATGGGATCAAAAGATGGATACTAGGTGGGAGCTGCGCTTCGAACAACGTGAACCACCTACCGAAGACGAAGTCATCCAAGTCAATTTAGGAGATGAATCATCTTTTAAACCAATCTTCATCAGCAAAAGTCTATCTGGCGATGAACGATAATCTCTTATACAGCTTATAAGAGAATACATCGATGTCTTTGCATGGAGCTATGAAGACATGCCAGGCCTGGATCCTAAAGTCGCCATGCAACTCCTAAATATTTCGTCTAAAGCTAAGCCAGTGAAGCAACAGCAAAGACGATTCCGACCATCATGGAGGCCATCGAGAATAAAGTCAAGAAGCTCATTGCCAGTAGATTCATTCGCAAAGAACAACACCCTGACTGGGTTGCCAATATTGTTCCAGTCATGAAAAAGAATAGTAAAGTTTGAGTCTATATTGATTACCGTGATTTGAACTCTGCATGTCCGAAAGACGAGTTCCTTCTACCGATCACCGACGTAATGATCGATAATACTTGCGACTTCGAGCGGATGTCCTTCATGGATGGGTTCTCAGGCTACAACCACATCAAGATGTTCCCCGACGACGAGAAGCACACATTTTTTCGAAAACCTTTGGGGGTATACTGCTATACGGTGACGCCCTTCGAATTGAAGAATGCAGGGGCGACATACCAGCGAGCCATAAACATAATTTTTTGTGATCATTTGCACAAAACCGTGGAGTGCTATGTAGATGATATCGCAGTTAAAAGTCGTCTCAAGGGCAACCACCTCCAAGACTTGAGAACGGTGTTCGAACTAATGCGTACACACCAACTCAAGATGAATCCAACCAAGTCCTTTCTGGGAGTCTCCCATGGCAAGTTCTTTGGTTTCGTTATCACTTCAAAGGATATACATCGTAACCCGAAGAAAGTGAAGGCTATCCTTGATATGCATCCTCCAAGAAACCTCAAAGAGCTACGCAGACTACAAGGAAGGCTAGCCTATGTCAGACGATTCAATTAAAACCTTTCTGGAAGGTGTCAACCATTCACCCAGCTCATGAAGAAAGGTGTATCTTTTGTCTGGACTAAACGATGTCAACGCGCATTCGACGACATCAAGAAGTATCTCACAAGCCCCCCTATTTTGGTAGCTCCAATAATGGAGAAGCCCTTCTTACTATATGTCCGTGCTATGGACCATTCTCTTGGCGCCATATTAGCTCAGAAGAATGAAGGCGGCCATGAACAGGAAATCTACTACCTCTGTCGCACAATTGTGGGTGCCGAGCACAGATACACACCTGTGGAGAAGGAATGCCTTGCACTGGTATTTGCCATCCAGAAGACACGCCACTACGTGTCTGGGTAGACTATCCACATCATATCTAAAGTCAACCCTCTTAGAATACTCATGACTAAACCGGGTTCTCTCAATTCCCGTTTAGCTACATGGGCAATGTTGTTGACTCCATATGATATATTGTTCGTTCCTAGAAGGCAGTAAAAGGCCAAGCGTTAGCTGATTTTCTAGTAGCTCATCCGGTGCCAGAATCTTCCAAACTCTATGATGAAATCTCCGATGAAGTAGTAGAGTCTAACACCGCAACTGAAGAAATTCCCATTTGGCGAACGTTCTTTGACGGTGCATCAAGAACAAGACCTAAAGAAAATATTATGGCCGGAGTAGGTGTCGTGCTCGTGTCACCTGATCATCTGGTTATACATCGTACATATTCTCTCATGGAACCATGCACCAACAACGTGGCCGAATATAATGCCCTATTAATCGGCCTGCAACTGGCAAAATAACTAGGAGTTGGCTATCTAGAATCTTACGGTGATTTCAAGCTAATAGTTAGTCAAGTCCGAGGGGATTATGAAGTTCGTCACGAAGATCTCATCCCCTATCACAGAGCAACAATCGAGTTGGCATCTACCTTCGCTGGATTCTTCATCGAGCACGTGCCTCGACTACAGAATATAGAAGCAGATGCTCTAGCCGGTCTCGCTGCTTCCTTGACTGTCCCTACCAATACTCAGCAGTCGATCACAGTGTCTGGTAGAGAACTATTCTGTGTGAAAAATGCCTGCAAATTCATCACAATTTCACAACGAAAAAAATGTCGATCTTAAAGACTAGAGATTTTTTTTTATAGACTACGCCGTCTATGGAATCCTCTCCGAGGACCCGAAGGAAGCAGTGTCTATCCAAAGACGATCCCTCGGATTTTACTACGACACAGCTACCAAGATGCTGTACCGACGCTCTTACGAAGGGCTACTATTACGATGTTTATCAGACACATAAGCCAAACATGCACTCCGAGAGGCTCACAATGGAGTTTGTGGTTCACATCAACCAGGTCCTAAATTACAAGATCGCCTCAAACGAATGGGTTATTATTGGCCCACGATGATAGCAAATGCTGTTGAATATGCAAAAAAGTATAGAGCTTGTCAGTTCCACGCCGATTTCATTCATCTACCTTCGGAGTTTCTATACCCGACGACAGTATCTTGGCCTTTTGAAGCCTGGGGCATGGACGTCATAGGACCAATCAGCCCGCCATCTTCCAGAGGACATCGGTTCATCCTAGCCATAACCGATTACTTCTCCAAATAGGCGGAAGCTGTAGTGCTCACCGAAGTGAAGGCGTCAAACGTGATCAGTTTCATCAAACATCACGTTATCTAACGCTTCGGCCTACACTGGTGTCTGTATCCCATGAGACAGAATCAGAAGAGTTAGATCGTTCTTCTTCATCGGATTCGGAAGCTTCTGGAGTCGGAATTGGTGAAGTATAACCTAATCCCTGCTTCGTTTTGCTGTAGTATTGTTGTGATTTTTCTTTCAGAGCAGGAATACAAATAGGAGTTCGCCTTCCTTTGCCGCCATTGCGACCAGCTTTAAAATTATAGCCCATCTTTTGAATGATATCTTTTGATTGCTGACTATAACGACATAGTTGAAGTCTTCCGTTATCGTGATTTTCTTCTTCACTATCGGGTGTGATCTTCTGTTCCGTTCCTTTACTAAAAAGTATAGGAAGTTCTTCTTTCCTCTTGGAAGGAACTAAGAAGAAGGAGTCCTATATTGGCTCGAGTAATACTTCATTTTGGGAAGCTTCAACTGCTCCTATGGTGAGTGGTTCGAAGTTATCTAATATTTTTAAATAACATCGAGTATAATAAAGAACATCAGTATACTGTAAAGGAGATGCTACTTTATTGATTTGTACATCATCATTTACAACAAGATTCTTAGCCTTAACAGAAGGCTTAGTAAGGTTGATAACCAGAGGAGGAGAAGGAGAAGGAGAAGGAGAAGATGAAGGTTTGTTACGACGAAGGTCAATAACAAGAGGTGAGCTCCCTTTGTTCCTTTTCTACAGCAGGAGGCTGTTTGTTATGAGAGGAAAGATGTATAGTCAATGTCTGAGAAGAAGATGGACGAGTAGTACGTCCTTTGACGGGGATCATGAGAACATCTTTTGAAGTATGTTTCTGATCTTCCTCACTATCCATCGCCAATACAACTTTCATGAACTCCTCATTATACATCAGAGAGTCCGTAAAATATGCTTCAATGCCTCTGAAAGGATTTAGGTCGGCTACTTCCTTTTGGACTTCTCCATTGACATCCACATATTTGAAGTATTAATGTAAAGTGGATGGTACAATGTTATGCTCATACAGAAAGGGTCTTCCCAGCAAAGCATTGTAAGAGCCATGATTATCGATCACGTAGAAAGTAACCTTTGTACGAAGATTGCCTATTTGAACTTTCAGGCAAATCTTTGATAAAGGTTCACTTCTTCCAAAATTGAATCCAAAGATTGTCATGATGGTTGTTGAAAGATTGTGTACAGGAATCTTCAATGCATCTAGTAGAGACTTTGGCATGATGCTAAGTGCGAACCCAGGATCCATCAAAATGCGATCAACCTTCATGGTATCGACATATCCCATAAAATAGAGGGGTCGGTCATGACGATTATCTTCCAACAGCATATCATCTTGTGTAAAGGTGATGTTTGCCATCAACTCCATCACACTATGACAATGAAGGCACGTTATAGGCTCTTCTTCTGGCTTCTTGAGAAATACTAGACAAGTCAGACGATTCATTTCAAACTTTTCTGGAAGGTGTCAACCATTCACCCAGCTCATGAAGAAAGGTGTATCTTTTGTCTGGACTAAACAATGTCAACGCGCATTCGACGACATCAAGAAGTATCTCACAAGTCCCCCCAGTTTTAGTAGCTCCAATAATGGGGAAGCCCTTCTTACTATATGTCTGCGCTATGGACCATTCTCTTGGCGCCCTATTAGCTCAAAAGAATAAAGGCGGCCATGAACATGCAATCTATACCTTTGCCGCACAATTGTGGGTGTCGAGCACAGATAACACCTGAGGAGAAGGAATGCCTTGCACTGGTATTTGCTATCCAGAAGATACGCTACTACGTGTCTGGGCAGACTATCCACATCATATCTAAAGTCAACCCTCTCAGAATACTCATGACTAAACGGGTTCTCTCAATTCCCGTTTAGCTACATGGGCAATGTTGCTGACTCCATATGATATATTGTTCGTTCCTCAGAAGGCAGTAAAAGGCCAAGCGTTAGCTGATTTCCTAGCAGCTCATCCGGTGCCAGAATCTTCCAAACTCTACGACGAAATCCCCGATGAAGTAGTAGAGTCTAACACCGCAACTAAAGAAATTTCCATTTGGCGAACGTTCTTTGACGGTGCATCAAGAACAGGACCTAAAGGAAATATTATGGTTGGAGTAGGTGTCGTGGTCGTGTCACCTGATCATCTGGTTATACATCGTGCATATTCTCTCGTAAAACTATGCACCAACAATATGGCCGAATATAATACCCTATTAATCGGCCTGCAACTGGCAAAATAACTGGAAGTTGGCTATCTAGAATATTACGGTGATTTCAAGCTAATAGTTAGTCATGAGGGGATTATGAAGTTCGTCACGAAGATCTCATCCCCTATCACAGAGCAACAATCGAGTTGGCATCTAATTTTGCTGGATTCTTCATCGAGCACGTGCCTCGACTACAAAATATAGAAGCAGATGCTCTAGCCGGTCTCGCTCTTCCTTGACCGTCCCTACCAATACTCAGCAGTCGATCACAGTGTCTGGTCGAGAACTATTCTGTGTGAAAAATGCCTTGTAAATTCATCACAGTTACACAACGGAAAAAATGTCGATGTTAAAGACTAAAGATTTCCTTTCATAGACTACGCCGACTACGGAATCCTTTTCGAGGACCCGAAGGAAGCAGTGTCTATCCAAAGGCGATCCCTCAAATTTTACTACGACACATCTACCAAGATGCTGTACCGACGCTCTTACGACGGTCTACTGTTACGATGTTTATCAGACATAGAAGCCAAACATGCACTCCGAGAGGCTCACGACGGAGTTTGTGGTGCACATTAACCAGGCCCTAAATTACAAGATTGCTTCAAACGAATGGATTATTATTGGCCCACGATGATAGCAGATGCTGTTGAATATAATAAAAAGTGTAGAGCTTGTCAGTTCCACGTTGATTTCATTCATCAACCTTCGGAGTTTCTACACCCGACGCTAGTATTTTGCCCTTTTGAAGCCTAGGGCATGGACGTCATAGGACCAATCAGCCTACCATCTTCCAGAGGACATCGATTCATCATAGCCATAACCGATTACTTCTCCAAATGGGCGAAAGCTATACCACTCATGGAAGTAAAGGCGTCAAACGTGATCAGTTTTATCAAACATTACATTATCTACCGCTTCGGCCTACCTCACAGGATCATCCATGATAATGGTCCACAGTTCGCAAGCCATGCATTATATCAGTTCTGCGATGAGAATCGAATCCAGAACGTAGCCTCTGCTGCCTACAATCTAGCAGGTAACGGGCTAGCAGAAGCCTTTAATAAAACTATCATTAAACTTCTCAAGAAGTTTGTGTCTTCAAACAAGTATGATTGGAATGAGAAGCTCGACGAATGTCTATGGGCCTATCGTACAACGGTCCGGACTCCAACATGCAGTACGCCATTCTCTCTGGTTTATGGAAGCGAAGCAGTTCTTCCCCTAGAAATCCAGATTCTTTCACTTCGAGTAGCCATAGCCAGCGAGTTGACTACCAAAGAAAGCTACCGTCTGCAACTCCAGGAGCTCGAAGCGCTAGACAAAAAATGCTTGTTAGCTCAGCAGCGCATTAAGCTATACCAAGCACGCCTTTCCAGAGCCTTCAATAAAAAGGTAAAGGAAAGAATCTTCCAAGTCGGTGATCTAGTCTTAGTAGTGAGAAGACCAATGGTCATGATGCACAAAACAAAAGGAAAATTTTAGCCTAAATGGGAAGGTCCTTTCATCATAGAATCAGTGTATTCTAACGGTACGTACTGACTAACCAACCCTGATGGTGACTTGCTCATGATGCCTATCAACGGCAAGTTCCTGAAGAAATACTATGTGTAACATTTTTTAAATAATGTTCACATATGTTCAGTCATGTAAATGTACAGTACGATGTTTACGTGATTCAAAAAATTATCTAACTATTATCCGTATTTTAAGTCTTGAATATGCCTTGGATAATAGGTCCTATAAAATATTTCTCTAGTAGAATCATTCCTATTTTTGACTCTGTCCAAACTCGGTTTGACGAAAACAAGTCAGGTACCTATTATCTCTGAATTGTTTTTTGATAATTATTTTTCCAGTGGAACGATTAAGAATTGTTTTGCCATGTCCATAAAACCTCTGAGTAAAGCATTCAACCAGGATAATCACGTCCATATTACCTCTGAATTATCCACTCCCATCTAATGTTATATATCTTTCCATGTCCATATTACCTCTGGTCAGATATAGAACATACTCTACTATTACGTCCATATTACTTCTATTAGCAGCTTCGTTCAACTTATTATCTATATTCAAAAAAAAACTTGAATATAAAACGGATAATAGGTCCACATCAAATTCCCCAACGGAATATCCACCAGAAATATCCTTGCTACGTCCACATTACCTCTAGTTCTGATATTTCACAAAACCACATTCATTTTGAAAAGATTCTTTGTTCTTTATTCTTGAACGTCTATCAAGAGACGGAAAAAAGGTACAAGAGCCATGACCGCTGAAAAAAATAGTTACAAACAAAAAATCTAAGGGATACATAGGCGATTGATGTTGTTCCTTAGAGCTGCGATTTCGGCTTCTGACTTCGTGGTAGCTCGACGGCGCGCCTCTTCTTGACGAGAAGCTTCATCCTCGAAAAGGATCAGACTCATGTGCTCTCCCTCCAACTTCACCACCTGTTCTTTTAAATGGGCAGAATTGGTGGCAATCATAGCAGCCTGAGCCAAGTAATCCTCCTGTTCAGACATTGTTGTCCTCAAGTTGGATTCCAATTGGGCGATCTCGTTCTGGATCTGCGTGATGTGATTATACTTCTCGGTAATTTGTGCAGCCAGTTATTCTTCGAGGCAACACGTGCCTCACTTACAGCGTTGAACTGACTATACTGGTCAGCCAATTCGTCGATCTCTCGAACGAGGGCATCTTTCCTCGCCTGGAAAGTAGCCTTCTCCTTCGCAAGAGTCATGATCAAAGCCTCATCCTCTGCATGGAACAGTGATAACGGGCTCCGTTGCTTGGCATCCCAGAATCGGGCCAGCTGACCCTCCAGGTCATTCAAAACATTCCTCAGAGTATTAGCCCGCTCTTCATAGCCGGCAATGCTCTCGAGGGCCGCCACTTGGCATTCGGCAACAGCCTTCACAGGGCCAAAGGCAGCATTCCGATTCAGGACTCCATGAAGCTTTACTTTCAGCACAGAGTAGAAAGCTTTGACGAATTCCTGGGCCATCTCGTCGTCTACATTGGAGGTCGTCGGGGAGGAAGCTTGGAGAGTTTCTTCCGCTCCAGGAAGGGATACCTAACAAGAAGCCGAGCCTGACAAGAAAACAATATATACATCAGTAACAAAAAAGGGAAAAATACGAAAGAGTTGTAATTTTATACCTTCAGCTTGCTCATTATCAGCCTGGACTACGCCATCAGTCTTGGCTTCAGGAAAACCAAAAACAGGCCCAGACTGTTCAAGGAGAACAATATCAAGACCCCGAGCGGCATCGGGCCTGGTTTCTTCCACAATCCTAGCTGGAACGGGAGCAGAATCAACAACAGCCCCCTCAATAGGCTGTTCAACCTCTCCTTCTGTAGTCGATACTAGCTCACTAACAGCTCTCTCTGTACCAGCAAATTTGGAGGAGCCGGAAACAACTTCTGTCCCTTCCCCAATGCCTGGGGCTATCTTCGCGAGTGGTCCCTTCTCTTTGTCTACAAGGGAACATACAGTCGTGGTCAGCCTCACGATGAGCATGCAAAATCAAAGTCAAAAAATCCCATTCGAAGAGAGGCGCAAAGATAACGTACCCGCAGAAGGATGAGCCGATTGGACTTGATTTTTATCTAAGTCCCTCATTACAGCTCCTATTGCAGATATATCCCCCAAAGAAATGTCATACGAGGGACTGATCTTCTGATTACCGTTATGGTCTGGACCTTCGCCCTGATCATTCCGTCGCTCAAACCTTACAACTGAAGAAGATCTGCCCTCATCAATCAGTCGAGGACGAGCAGGGGACACTGTCGTCGTATCTACTTCCTCAGACAAGGAGGTACCTACCTCAGCTACAACTTCAGGGTCCTGTGCAAAGAACAAACGCAAAGGTGAGAAAGCTTCTAAAGGCCTGACCAGAACTGCTATGGAGTCTAAAAAGGGATCTACCTCCCGAATGGTAACGGCCTGCAACGCCGTCTGCCAAGAAGACCTTCTGGGAGGAGGCGAGCCGGCACCCACGTCCGCGACCATCTTTCTTCCCCTGGAAACAACCAACTTCTTCCTTTTGGGCCTTGGAACCAGCTCGGTGGAAGCTTTCCTGTTATGAGGGATGTCAGGAAGAGGTTCTTCAGTACCCTCTCTCCGAGGCATTTCAATGATAGGCTCCTCAATAACAACTCTCTACTGCGGCGCTGCAGTCGGTTCAACTGTAGGGGCGGCACCTCCCTTTCTGTTAACCCCATGGTGCGTACTCGTCCTATCTCAGCAAGAGTAGGGGCAAACTTAGTCCCCGATATAAAACTCTGCTCTCGGTCATACCGAGAAGGAAGGGTATTGACCTAAGTATAGAACTTAGCAGCAGCAAAGAGCATGTGGGTGTCAGATTTATCTTCTGGCAAGGTAAAAACTGCCCCCGTACACCCAACATTGTAGTAACTCTATACACGTGCCCCATCAATCAGACTCCCTATCGACTGGAGATGAGGACTGGGATTGCCCAATGTCATAACCCGCACCCTAGAGTAAGGGCACGAGACGTGGGTACGTCCAGCCTACACCGCAGTGTCGGCGGTAGAATGCTGTCCTAGGTCAAACATCTAACAATATAAAGGTACTTGTACAGTATATACACTTCGAATGGAGGTGACATAGCAAATATAGTCTCAATCACATCTAAGGTAGAGCATGGTAAAAGATAGATAAAATATGAAATCCACAAAGAGATACAGCAGATAAAAGTCTAAGTGTCTAAGATACACAAACCCAAAAAAACATCTCAAATCTCAAATACAGTAATCCATAAAGTAAATACAACTCAAGACAACTGAAATAATTATTTATACAACCTCTACTGTGTCTCCTCTAGGCTAGCAGGCAACCTCCAAGCTATCTGTAAAATTTATCAACAGGTCCAGTCAGGACAGGAGCGAGTACAGTACATCTCAACAAATCATAACAGGTCAGGAAATATAAACATGCTAGAGAGTAAGATACAGGAAACTGAAGAACAACATGATGTAAAAAGAGAGAGACTGTAAGTAAATAGCTGCAGTATATAGAGAACTAACAGTGACTAGTGATTTAGAGCACAAGATGGTTATGTAAACGGCACGATGTTGTACACGAGTAATCTACAGAGGTTGTACACGAGTAATCTACTAGATTGATTATATAACCACTTCTACTCCCCCGCCCCAATCAATACACAAGGATCTAGCCAAGATATGTTATTGCATACGAAGTATAGTCGCCAACGAAGATCATGTGAGCACATGAGTATACACGATTTGTACACGAAAAGCACGAACATAAGGAGTACACGATGCTCAGGATAAAGTACACGAACACGAAATACCCGATGTATCCGCTAAGGGGATAACATCACACGACAAGATCCATATAGTACTAATCCGTGTTACCAACGTGTCAGCATCAAGTAAAGTAATCTAAAGCAGGAAATATACTCCTAAACAGGATATGAAATGATCAGAGAATGTACTCGCCTGATAACCTGAACAGCTGATAGGTATAGAGGTCCAACTGAAGCCACAGAGTCCTATTTAAAGCAATACAGGTCACAAGGTGTTCAAGTTGTAATAAATGAATTTCTACAAGCAATCTGTATTATTCTAGGCTCTTCTAAGTCAAGTCAACTCTAGGTCAACTCCGGTCAACAATCAAGTCAAACTAGGTCAAGTGTTGACTTGCAGTTGACTTTTGGTCAACTGGTCAACTCTTGTCAAACAGGGTCAATTCTAGTCTAATTATTAAAGATATAAAGGGTACTTCGTTATTCGTACGTCGAAACTTACGACACGCAAATCGAGATAAGATGATCAACGGTAAATTTAATAATCTTATTATAGTGATCCACGTGTCCATCTTGTCAATTTCAGCGATGTGAGATCACTGGAATTGACTGATCTCAGTTTCGTTGTACTAATCCCGAAATATGAACATTATAAGAATTAATTATAATAAAAGGTGATACATAGAAAACTATCTACAAATATTATCGGATGATGAATTAAACATCGCCAACGTGTCCAGAATGGTCAAATTAGCTCGGATAGCCTACCCATCGGTCCAATTTGGACACAAGGGCAAAAAGGTAATTTTGGGTCAAAAACGGTATCCGTGTCGGAACCGTTTTGCATCGAAAAACGTACAAGAAAACAAGTCTATAAAATATAACAAATTATATGTCCACGAAACCAGAATGATGATACGAACCCAACGGTATATCCGGAATTGGATTCCGTTGACCCGATCTCAATTTGTTCCGTTGACCAGAACATTAAAATTCCAGTTTGTACGGAAATGCGTGCCGGAGCCAATGTTCTCAAAACTCCGCAAACTATATGTCAACGAGTCCAGAATGACGATACGAACTCAACGGTATATCCGAAATTGGATTCCGATGAGCCGGCATCAAAAAGTCCCGTTGACCCGGACTATAGGGCCCGCTTTGCACCGAAATGCGTGCCAGAGCCCACGTCCTCTAAATCTAACAAATTTTATATGTAAACATGCCAGAACGATGCCACGAGTCTACTGGTGGTGTCAGAAATAAAATTTGGAGTCCCGTGTTCAAAAATAGAATTTTACAACTTGGAAATTACGAATTCGGACGGCCAACTTTGGCGTCAAATTCAACCAAACAAACAAGCTCACAATGAAACGAAACTGGAGGGGTAGTAAGAGGGTTATACCATCTTTGTACAATAACTGGTAGCACGTCAAATGGAGCTACGGTGGAGGAGGTACAAGCCGACGAAGTTGGCTCCGCGAAACTGTCCAAAATTTATACAATTTAAACGGTCAACTTGGTGGCCAGTTTTGATGTATTAAACGATAAAATGAACGGACAAAAATTTACGGAAGTGAAGATGGATATACCGAGATCGTGATGGAGCGAAGAAATCACCGATCCAACGGTCGAATTTCTCGAAAATCGCGTACGAAGTTGCTGCGACGGGACGGTATTTCAACTTTGTTTTTGGGCTCGTCACGACGGAAACCCGTGCCAAACGCACGAATCGCCTCCGATACACGTCGGAGAGGAGAACGGCAGCCACGGGGACTGCCCCGGGGATGCGCCCGGCCAATGGGGGTCGACCACGCCGGCGACTGCGATACTGCACCACACGGCCAGGCGCCGGCCATTTCCGCTACTGCAGCTGCTGTGCGTGGCCTGGCCTGGCCCGACGATGACGACGGCGGAGCGGCGGACTGGGTGGCTCGTGGTGGTGGTTCGGATTAAAGTGGTGGTGATGGTGGTTAGATGGGGTGATCAGAATGGTGGTGATGGTGATGAAGGAGTTTGAAGAAGAAGGAGGAGGGGACTGCTCGGCCTGCTGGCCAGGGTGGCCAGCGGCTTTCGGCCACGGCGAAGGTCGGCCAGGGGGCTGGGATGAGGTAGAGTCGGCCAAGGTGGCTGAATGGTGTTGGTGATGGAGGTGCTGTTGTGATGCTCGGGAAGAGGAGGAAGAAGTTGTGGGAATTATTCTTTAGGAAGAGAGAGAAATGATGGTATTAATGAAAGAGGAGAGAGAAAGTAAATATGGGAGTTAGGGCCAGCTGTTGGAGGAAAATTTGTGAGAGTGTGGGAAAAAATGTAGGGTGAGGATTTATGGGGATAAATCCAATGACTATGATGAAATAAGGATTGAATCATTTCTTAGGGATTAAAACAAAAGGAATCTCATTGAACATCAATAGTAGGTAGACTAGATATTAATATTTGAAATTGCAATGAGGGTGAGGATGTCATGATGGAGGGTAGCACGAAGCTGGGATGGACTTGGTGGAGCCGGATTGGGTCAAAATTAGATTTAATATCATAAATGAATTAATTTAGACATTTATGATCATGGGTAAATAAGTAGCATGGGGGGGCTCAAACAAATGGCACACAAGTGGCATGCGGATAGTAGGCGCAATGTGGGCCATGTCTATATTTGGGGTTGTCAGGTTTGGATCGACATGGTATCCACAATTCAAGTCAAAAAATAAATGTGACACTGTGGGGTGAAATAAAATCGGGTCACGTGTCAGGAAAGTAGTGTGAAGCAAATGGAGCAGAAAATGGTGTGTCTGAGTGGGACACGAAGGTCATGGGTGAAGAGCGTCTCGAGTAGATCATGCATGAGAAGTTGATTTCAAGAAAATGACTGGTCTGGTGCTCCCAAATCAAAAGTCACGGTAACTTGCATACGATGATCAAGGAAAAGAGTGGGAAAATTAATTAATTATCAAATGGTCTAAATCGATCCGAAGTTGTGCGAAGCAAAAAGAGTACAAGAGAATAAGTTTGGATGGGACATTATATACCAACATGAAGGTAATCCTGTCCACTACAAAACTCATGAAGAAGGTTTCCAGAGTTGAACATCCCTGACACTCCAAATATCGAAGGCACGAAAAAGTACATTTAAAGGTAATAAACAGAATAAATTATTTATCGAAACTAATTCAATCAGAAAAATTAAAAAAAATCAACCCGAAATTCAGGGTGCTCACATCCTACCCACCTTATAAAAATTTTGTCCTCGAAATTAAAATGTCCATATTCCTTCTAGGTCAAACACCCACAATCAAAGTCTCAGAACTTAAACAAATCATACGATTAAAAGGGTCGACATACAAGGTCATGGCATATGGTGGTAGTGAAGTCTCATCTAGGTATACTAGTCATGCTAACCAAAACGGTCATAGGATATCAAAACACACAAGCAATTTAGGGTGCTAAACTAGAAAAGATATAGAAATAATAAATCATCAAAACTGTAAGGCAGTCTACCATCCTATATGAAAACTGGTACTTATCAAAAATAAAATAAAGATAACTACCAATTATCTATAAAGGGGTACTATTCAAAGAAGAAATCAAAATAAAAAGTTAAGAATGAAAGTCAATTGCGTTGAAATCCAATCACAATATATATATAGAGAGTGTGTTAGAGAGGGAAAAGCTAGCATCATGTAAAGGTTATGTTGTTCGTGTGTGTATGGGTGTATGTGGACATGTTCATATGGTTAGATAGTAGGCATGTGTGTATGTGAAATATACATGAAAGTGTATAGGAGGATTTGGGTTTCAAAACAATAGCTATCAAGTTACACTACTCATGGCATATTGGTTAAACAATCTACAATGCACATCCTATTTACTCATAACATGCATGGCTAACCATATACATATATATATATATATATATAATATAAAGAGGTAGGAATTTAGTTATGTATCTATATAGATTATAACATGTATGCATAAACTCTATTATATCTATATAGATATATGAACATAACATAGAGAGGAAGGGTTAGGTTTACATGGCAGTGTATACTATGTTAGGGTGTGTGTGTCTTTGTACAGGGTTATAGCTTTAGTGTTGAAAGGTTAAACCCAGTTTTAGTTCAGCATTTACATACAAAATCTGAAAATAAGCTAACATTTAAACTAATGTAATATTAACATAATGCAGTTTCAGATTTTAATTAGGGGTTTGAAACATCACAACTAACTCAATGCTCCCAACACATCCTAACATGATGGAGATGAAACGCTAACATACTATCCATACATTTAGCTATGCATACAGTTCAACATTACATATTAAATCTGAAATTGAACTAAACATTTAAAATCAATGTAAAAATGTTAACATGTATTCAGTTTTAGAATTTTGGAAAAATTCGAACATCAAACCAACCCAATGTTTATCACAACCTAACATGTAAGAATATGAAACCTAACATTATATCCCTACATACAATAATGTATACAGCTCAAAATATTACATTAAAAATAGCAAATTGAACTAATCACTTAGAATCCAGTATTAAGGGTTAATATGCACACAGTCTCAGATTTGACAAGTTCAAACACAAAACTCAACCAATTTCTTTAAGAAATGAAACCCTGTATATAACATACATGTGCAGTGATGTAAAAAAAACTAATAACATAAAATTTATATTTAAATTATGAATTTAAACTGGAAAAAGCAGAGAACCAGTCTCTGATACTGTACTGTATCAGAAATATTGGGATTTTAAGAATTTAACATCAACAACATATTAATATGTATTTAGATAGGTTGGTAATCAAAGTGTAGCATGCATACGTATCGGCAAGTGTCTGTGTCCACTATATATATTCTCATGTCCCAATATACAAATCAAATTCTATATCAAGACCAACATTTAGATTTCTACCAAGATTGCAAAGTAGGTGATTGATGTAATCAAGACAGTTTTATTATTATTATTTAATACAAGAATAATAGCAAGAAGGAAATAACGATAAAATCTGTTCTGCTTATCTATTTAAAAGAAGGAACCATTTTGAAACCAGAGCTATAATATCAAATCCAAGATAAGGTCTAGCAAAATCATCGATTCATTGTATTAAGAAAAAATTCATAGTAAGAAGTTACACAAAGGTTTATAATAACAGCTAAAGCTACTCCTAAGTTAAATAATGAGAAACAAAACAAACAAAACGATTTTTTTTGAAAGACTGAACAAAAGTAGAGAAAACTTGTTCAAGAGCATTTAAGGTACAATCTGATAATCATATGCGTCTATCCAAAATTATGGTACTCTAAATCCTCGTCATATTAGTAAGTAAGGCTACGATAATCACAGAGTCCTCGACTAAGGCACATACCTCTAGAATTATGGTATTTAAAATTTTTGCGATGCCGCTAGCTTGGCTGCGAAAACCTTAAATTCCCACACCCGAGAAATATATCCAAAGTCAGACTATATGTCCTCACCATGCTGGCTAATGTGACTGTAGAAGACTAGATTCTATAACTTAGATGACCTAGCCCATATAATTTCATCTTGACAAAAATTAAATTAAATCAACAATGGATACCCAAAAATCAAATTTATTAACTAACCAAGAAAGATAAATATAAACTATTAGAATCAAATTTCGAGATATTTTATAATGAGATTCTCAAGGGTCATCCCAGGAATCTCTCAAGGAATCCTAACTGTGATTGAGTACCTTCAAAAATATATCCTAATCCTACTGCAGGCTGTAGTGGTACTCTAGTTCGAATACCACTACACAAACTCGATCTGTATGGGCCACCACTAAAAACGTGTCACGACCCGCACCCTAGAGTAAGGGCACGAGACGTGGGTACGTCCAGCCTACGCCGCAGTGTCGACGGTAGAACACTGTCCTAGGTCAAATATCTAACAATATAAAGGTACATATACAGTATATACACTCCGAATGGAGGTGACATAGCAAATACAGTCTCAATCACATCTAAGGTAGAGCATGATAAAAGATAGATAAAATATGAAATCCACAAAGAGATACAGCAAATAGAAGTCTAAGTGTCTAAGATACACAAACCAAGAAAAATATCTCAAATCTCAAATACAGTAATCCATAAACTAAATACAACTCAAGACAACTGAAATAACTATCTATACAACCTCTACTGTGTCTCCTCTAGGCTAGCAGGCAACCTCCAAGCTATCTGTAAAATTTATCAACAGGTCCAGTCAGGACAGGAGCGAGTACAGTACATCTCAACAAATCATAACAGGTCAGAAAATATAAACATGCTAGAGAGTAAGATACAGGAAACTGAAGAACAACATAATGTAAAAAGAGAGAGACTGTAATTAAATAGCTACAGTATATAGAAAACTAACAGTGACTAGTAATTCAGAACACAAGATGGTTATGTAAACGGCACGATGTTGTACACGAGTAATCTACAGAGGTTGTACACGAGTAATCTACTAGATTGATTACATAACTACTTCTACTCCCCCGTCCCAATCAATACACAAGGATCTAGCCAAGATATGTTATTGCACACGAAGTATAGTCGCACACGAAGATCATGTGAGCACATGAGTATACACGATTTGTACACAAAAAATACGAACACAAGGAGTACACGATGCTCATGATAAAGTACACGAACACGAAATACACGAACACGAAATACACGAGCACATGAGTATACACGATAAAGTACACAAACACGAAAAGCACGAACATAATGAATTTCTACAAGCAATCTATATTATTCTAGGCTCTTCTAAGTCAAGTCAACTCTAGGTCAACTCCGGTCAACAATCTAGTCAAACTAGGTCAAGTATTGACTTACAGTTGACTTTTGGTCAACTGGTCAACTCTGGTCAAATAGGGTCAATTCTAGTCTAATTATTAAAGATATAAAGGGTACTTCGTTATTCGTACGTTAAAACTTACGACACGCAAATCGAGATAAGATGATCAACGGTAAAGTTAATAATCTTATTATAGTGATCCACGTGTCCATCTTGTCAATTTTAGCGATGTGAGATTACTGGAATTGACTGATCTTAGTTTCGTTGTACTAATCCCAAAATAAGAACATTATAAGAATTAATTATAATAAAAGGTGATACATAGAGAAACTATCTGTAGAACCCTAGAGGGGGGTGAATAGGGAAATAAAAAATACGAGTGCAACAGAAGCAATAAATGACAAATAAAAGTAAAGAGTGATAAGATCAAACACAAGATGTATCCTGGTATCCTCGCTTGAGGCAATCCAGTCCCCGAACTCTCTCCGGCTTAAATCTACTATTTAGTCAAATAGTACACACGAGTTTGGATCCGAAGAACTCACCAACTTCAACACGAGTTTGGATCCGAAGACTCGCCAACTTCAACACACGAGTTTTCTTACGAAGGCTCGCCAACTTCAAACAAATGAGAAGAGAAACTTGTTGATCTTCTAACACGTGAAGATCGAAATTTACAACTCTTAAATACTCTATCACTTTGGGAGAGGATGACAATTAAAAGCTTGAAGAGTATTAATGGTGGAGCTCTTGGTTGTTAGAAAATTTATGGCAAGAGTTGGTAAAGACCTCAAGAGAGAGAGAGGGCTTTCTTTTATATAGAAACCAAGAGTTGGTGGCATTTAATGCTTCTGAATACAGGCAGACCGGCATGCCGTCGGTATGCAGCGGCATACCGTCGGCATAACGGCTAAATAGTAACGGTCATATTAATGACCGTTTGAGAGCATTAAATGCGGCCATTAATGCTAGTCAGAGCAAATCAAAAACTAAATATTTGAAACTCGGTATACCGTCGGTATGCAGCGACATACCGTCGGTATACCGACGTTTTGTCACAGCAAGTTTTGGTTTGCTAAAAATGGTATACCGTCGGTATGCCGACTATTTGTCACAGCAACTTTCTGGACACTAAAAACGGTATACCGTCGGTATGCCGAAGCATGCCGTCGGTATGCCGACAATTTGTCACAACAACTTTCTGAACTCTAAAAACGGTATACCGCCGGTATGCCGAAGCATACCGCCGGTATGCCGCTCTGTAGGTATTTGCTTTTTGACTTTTTCTTTTACTTGTCATCCGTCCTTAGGTGTTTACAGATATACCTAGACTTTGTACAGACACGAAGACTCTAAGCAGGAGGACGCCGTCTTATGCAAGGAACGCCGGTAATTGCTTCTGTCTTCGATGTAACAGATGATTGCGCTTGATCGAAAGTACTCCATGTAGTAGAGCTTCTGAGAATATTTGAATCTGAAGATACAGAAAACTCAACTACGAAGATGCTGTTAATAATCAAAATAAAATGTGCCAACAATCTCTCCCATTTTGATAATTGACAAAATAGAGAGATAGCATCTTCAGGGAGTAACTCTCCCGTAGGTAGACAACTCCCCCTCAATACGTTTTCTCCCCCTTTGTCACTTAGTCAAAGATGGAAAAACAAATTTAAAAAAATAATAATAAGGACAAGAGTATGGAAATAAAAGCATGCATTTATAGATAGAAGTGAAAACTTAATACATGCAATATGGCCATACTATAAAAGACAATAAAAAAGGACTCTCCCCACGAGAGTTTGATAACAACAGACAGACACAAACCAAGTCCCCGAAGGACTGCAAAGTACTAGGATCAACCACACAAAGGTCCCCGAAGGACCACAAAAGATATAACATAAAAAGAAACAAACACACATAACTAAAACACGCATTATTCGAGACCATCATCCAAAGGGAAGCCACCCCTAATCGTCCGCCGGATCGTCCCCACCATCCTGAGCTTGTTGAAAGGCACCGTAAGGATCAATGCCGTCCGGGTACATGAACCCATTGGCATTGGGATCGGAGAAACGCGGAGCCTGGTACATTGGATCTTGAAGATTGAGATCCAAATACATATCCCGGTCCTGAATAGTGCGCTGGATAAAGTATGCTTGATCATGAAAGCGGGCTTGAATAAGATTTCCAAGGCCACGAGTATGAGCCCTCATCTGTTCCTCTGCCTGGGCCATCCGCATGTCGAAGTGCTGCTGAGCCAGCGGCATATATCGGCCGGAGGTAGCAGGAGTAGATGTGGGAGCAGCAGGAGTGGAAGCCGGTAGCTTTTGGGAAGACGAGACACGCGAAGTACATGCACCACTTGCGGAACGGAAAACAACAAGATAGGAAGGGACGCCATCCGAGGAGCAAAGGGAGAGATCAACTTGCTTGGCTTCCAGAAGGAGGGTGATGAGGGAGCCGTAGTATAAGTTCTACTTTCCCATCGGCATGACATGCCTGAAGAGAAGAAGGAGAGTCTTCGGGAAGGAGAAGGACTTCCTGGCATAAAGATAATACATGCACACCAGGGTATCGTCGGTAATGGCATCGTAGTTTCCGTCCTTAGGAAAGAGTGTATGACACGCAATCCTATAGAGCTCGTAGTAAAACGGCTCCAGCTGTACGGAAAGGGCCGGGATAGCAGGAGGGTTGGGGCCCTTGCAGATGATACGGCAGAACTCATCGAAGGGTGACGCCGCCGAGGAGTGAAGAGCAGCTAAGGATGGCAAGGCTTCCCCTCTGTCCGGGATGCCGAAGATGTTGCTGATGTCCCGAGATGTGAGACGAAAGTGACGATCGTTGACCATAGACTGAATGGCGTTGTGCTCGTCGTCCGGGGCCAAGTTGCAATAGAAGAGACGGACGGCAGCGGGGTAGACGGGGATTTGACGCCAAAGGAGGGAGGAGAGTCCGGCCTCGTCAAACAAAGAGACATGGCCGGGGAAGAGATTCTAATTTATCGCTCGTCCCTTGAAGACATTGTGATGAACGAAGTGTTAGAACCACAACTCGGCCTCCAAGGAAGTGGTAAAGACCCGCTGGTCATACCCGTGAGATTGAGCCACCGGGATGAAAGGGTTGAAGAAGGAGGAGGAGGAGCGAGGACGCTTCGGATTGGCCATGGATGAAGTTTAGGGTTTAGGAGAGGAGGAGAGAAGAGTAGGGAGAAGAGATAGAAGAAATAGGGTTTTAATAGAGTGGAAGGGAGATGAAAGGTTGGATGTTGAAAAAGGGAGGATGGGTTGGGAACGGATGAAGAGGGAAGTAATGGGGGGATATGAAGGGTTAGTGTGTTGGAAATGATGAAGGTGGAGTAAAAAGAGGAGTAAAAAGGGGGGATGTGAAGAGATGGGTAATAAAGAGATGGGAAGTTATGAATGGGAAAGATGAGAGGGTAATTAATAGGGATGTGATGGATGAGAAGGAATTAAATGAGGTTAGAGAAGAATAAAGGGAGAAGGAATAAAGGTGGGCCCAGATCTGGATTTGAAATCCTGTCCGCCTCGATCCGGCATACCGGCGGTATGCCGACGTATACCGACGGTATGCCGAGTTTCGAGACAGAACCATATTCTGAATCGAAAAACGGCATGCCGCCGGTATACCGCTGTATAACGTCGGTGTGCCGGCCAAGAGGGATTATGGATCAAAGGATAAAATGTCTAATTCGCGGCAAAGAATGGTGAAGCGATCTTCCGGTAGTGGTTTGGTGAAAATATCGGCTAACTGCTAGGTAGTATCAATAAATTCAAGACGAATATCTCCCTTTTATTGATGGTCACGAAGAAAATGGTGTCTAATTTCAATGTGCTTCGTGCGTGAGTGACAAATCGGGTTTTTCGTGAGATTGATTGAGCTAGTGTTATCACATTTAATAGGGGTGCAAGAATGAGAAATGTCGTAATCTAAAAGTGTTTGTGACATCCAAAGAATTTGTGCACAACAGCAACCAGCCACAATATACTCGGCCTCAGTGGTTGAAAGAGCAATAGAATTTTGTTTCTTACTAAACCACGATACCAAGGACTTTCCGAGGAATTGACATGTGCCACTAGTGCTTTTTCGGTCAATCTTGCATCCGACAAAATCCGCATCCGAAAAGCCGTAAAGCTCAAAGGATAAGGATTTTGGATACCAAAGACCCATGTTAATGGTGCCTTTGAGATAACGAAAAATGCGCTTAACGGCACACAAGTGAGATTCCTTTGGATTTGCTTGATATCGTGCACACAAGCAAACACTAAACATGATATCAGGACGGCTAGCAGTTAAATAAAGTAAACTACCGATCATACCTCTATACTTACGAATGTCGACCGATGTGCCATCTTCATCATTGTCAAGCTTTGTCGTTGTGGCCATAGGAGTCCTCATTGATTTGGATGAGTTGAGGTCGAAATGCTTGAGGAGGTCCTTTGTATACTTTGCTTGATTGATGAAGGTTCCTTTGGGTCCTTGTTTGATTTGTAATCCCAAAAAGAAAGAAAGTTCACCCATCATACTCATTTCAAATTCTTCCTGCATAACTTTAGCAAATTCTACACAAAGTGTGTTGTTAGTAGAACCAAAAATAATATCATCGACATAAATTTGAACCAATAAGAGAGTGCCATTATGGGATTTAATAAAAAATGTTGTGTCAACTTTTCCCTTTGAAAAATTGTGAGAAACAAGAAAGGAGCTAAGGCGCTCATACCAAGCACGGAGAGCTTGTTTGAGGCCATAAAGGGCTTTGTAGAGTTTGAACACGTGATTAGAAAATTAAAAATCTTCAAAGCCGGGAGGTTGTTTAACATAAACTTCTTCTTTAATAATACCATTCAGAAAAGCACTCTTAACATCCATTTGAAAGAGCTTAAAGTCATTAAAACAAGCAAAAGCATAAAGCATACGAATGGATTCAAGACGTGCAACCGGAGTATAGGTTTCGTCGTAGTCAATGCCTTCCTCTTGGTTATAGCCTTGAGCAACCAATCGGGCCTTGTTACGAGTCACCAACCCATCTTCATTAAGTTTGTTGCGAAACACCCATTTAGTTCTAATAATGGGATGATTGCTAGGTTTTAGGACAAGTTCCCAAACCTTGCTTCGCTCAAATTGATTTAGCTCCTCTTGCATAGCTATCATCCAAAATTCATCAAGAAAAGCATCATTAATATTTTTAGGCTCTATCTGAGAGATAAAAGCCACGTTTGCACAAAGATCACGAGTGGCGGATCTAGTGCTAACACTGGAAGAAGGATCCCCAATGATAAGCTCCTTAGGATGATTGGTGACAAATCTCCATTCTTTTGGAAGATCTTTTTGTGGAGGCTCGAGAGGAGGAGACTCTTTTGATGGAGTCACAACTTCATTGTTAGATGAAGAAGGACGATCTTCAATAGAGGAGTTCTCCAACCCAAACGAGATGTCATCAATATCCTCGGAAGAGGAGAATGTAGAAGAGTTGAGTTCATTAAAAGAGACATTGATTGACTCTTCGACAACAAGACTTCTTTTATTAAAAACATGAAAACCTTTACTATGAGTAGAGTATCCAAGGAATATTCTTTCATAGGCTTTTTCTTCAAACTTGCCTAGGTTATCCTTGGTATTCAAAATAAAACAATTGCAACCAAAAACTTTAAAATAATCAATAGAGGGAATTTTGTCAAACCAAAGCTCATAAGGAGTCTTCTTATAAATAGGTCTAATCAAGACCCTATTTATAACATGACATGCCGTATTAACGGCTTCCGCCCAAAAATATTGGGGGAGCTTATATTGGTTTAACATAACCCGGGCCATATCGCCAAGGGTTCTATTCTTTCTCTCCACAACACCATTTTGTTGAGGAGTTCGTGGACAGACAAAATCATGTCCAAAACCATTCTTTTCACAAAATCTTTTGAAATCGGCATTATCAAATTCTCCTCCATGATCACTTCTAATTTTGTTAATAGAAAAACCTTTCTCATTTTGAACACGTTTATAAAAGCCAACAAATTCACGAAAAGTATCACTTTTGCAAGCAAGAAAAATAACCCAAGTGAATCTCAAAAAATTATCAACTAAAACAAAAGCATAAAGCTTGGCTCCAAGGCTAGCAACTCTACTAGGACCAAAAAGATCCATATGAATAAGTTGAAGAGGTCTAGAAGTACTTACAGAGTTGATTGATTTGAAAAAAGACTTAGTTAACTTACTCTTCTCGCATTCTTCACACACCATATCCTTTTTGAACGGGATACTCGGGAGTCCTCTTACGAGCTTCTTTGTAGCAAGACGAGATATGGTATCCATGTTGGCGTGTCCAAGCCTCATGTGCCAAAGCCAATTTTAGCAACTAAGCACCTGTCATTGTTAGTGTCTTCAACAAGATATAAAACATAGATATTGTTCTCTCTAATGCCTTCATAAACGATAGATCCATTAGAGCTATCGGTAATGAAGCATTTGAGCTTAGCAAATTTGATATCATAACCATTATCGGTAAGATGACTAATACTAAGAAGATTGTGTTTAAGATTAGTAACAAGACACACATTCTTAATACAAGGATAAGGAGGGGAACCTATATTACCATTCCCTATAATGTGACCTTTGAGATTGTTACCAAAAGAGACGTGTCCTTCCTTCTTCATCGATAGCGTTGTAAATAATGAAGCATCCCCGGTCATGTGCCGTGAACAACCGCTATCGAGAATCCACTTGCTTCTAGCATGAGAAGGACTCTTCACCTACAACATAAGTTGAAGATGAATATTTTGGTACCCATGATCTTATGGGTCCTTGAGGGTTAGTCTTAGGAACCCACATAAAAACTTTCTTGTCAACAAGTTTCCTTATATGACAATAATTGGTCGTATGTCCATGCAAGCCACAGTAATTGCAAATCATAGAGGATTTAGAAGAAGATATGTGAGAATCATGCATGTGTGAATCTCTAGTACGAGGAGCTCTAGCATTTGTATTGTGATGATGATAATAAAAAGCATGATACGAAGTGTTTTTCTTAACAAATGGTCCTTTCTTTGTGTTAGGAAAGGATTTGTGTGTAGTGTTCATGTATGAAGTATGCCTAGCATTGTGGTGAGTGTGGAGATGTCTAGGAGCATGCATGTGAGTAGTGTCCTTATTACCAAATTTCTTATACTGCATAAGAAGATCATTATACTTAATAGAAGTGTCATATTCTCTCCTATTAGCATCTTGAACTTTGTGCATGGCAAATTCATAAGAGCTTCTCATGGATTGAATCTCATCATCATTTTTCTTGATGGTGTCAAGAGATTCTTGAAACTTGAGTCGCAAGGACTCTATTTCATCCGTGTCAGAAGCAGGAGATTTTCCCTTCACATCAATAATGATGCTTGAGAGCCTCTCTACTTCAAGTTGAAGAGCCTCAACCTCTTTAAGGGATTTCTTGTATTTATTCCGAACACCTTTGTGCTCTTCATGCAATTCAAGAATAGCTTTCTCCAAATCATTATAGGTAAGAGTGTTTAAGGAGAAATCATCAAGTACCTCATCGGTTGCCATGAGACAGACGTTGGCATTGTATTTGCACTCCTTGTCGTTGTCGGAGTCGCTCGCATCACTTTTACACCAAATGCTTATGTTGGCGAACTTTCTGGAGGACGAGCTTCCCTTGCTAGGCTTTTCGTACTTGCTTGAGTCTTTTCTTATCATCGAACAATCCCTCTTGATGTGTCCGGGTCTTCTGCATTGATAGTACGCCGGATCTTCTTCATTGTCCCGTCTGAAGCGGTTGGCTTTGTTGAATTTAAGGAACTTTCGGAAGTACTTAGCTGTGAGAGCTATTTCTTCATCGTCGTCCGACTCATTGTCGTCGGAGCTATCCTTGGAGTAGGACTTTGTCGCTTTGAGAGCAAGAGTTTTCTCCTTCTTTCTGGTCTTCTCCTTCTCCTTCTTTTGTATGGAGGATTCCTCTTGATCCTTCATATCGAGCTCGTGAGTCATTAGCTTACCCATGAGGGTCTCAAGGTTCATGACTGTTAGATCGTTCCCCTCAATGATTGCGGTAGCTTTAGGACTCCAAACTTTCGTCAATCCTCTAAGAATTTTTCTGATCTTTTCATGAGCAGGATATTCCTTACCAAGAGAAGAGAGGGTTAATAATGTCACCAAAATAAGTAAACATGCAAGTAATAGATTCATCATGCTTCATTTTAAAGGACTCATATCCTTGCGTGAGTCTACTAATCTTGGATTCCTTCACTTATGAAGTTCCCTCGTGTGTGACTTCAAGTAACTTCTAAATCTCATTAGAAGTCTTGCAAGTAGAGATTCGGTTGAATTCACTACTGTCGAGAGCACAATAAAGAGCATTCATTGCCTTGGCATCTCGACTCGCAAGCTTCTTGGTGTTTTCAGTAAGTGTGTCCCGAAGGATGTCAGAAGCAATATCCTCAATAACTCTGGAAGGAGTAGGAAGACCATTTATCACGCAATCCCATAAATCAAAATCTATGGACTTCAGATAAATGCTCATCCTTATCTTCCAGTAGTTATAGTTGGTTCCATCAAATAGGGGAGGCATATTTGTGGAGTGTCCTTCATTGTGGAAGGTGTTGATACTAGGGTTAGAGGTCATGGATCACTCAAAGGGTGTAAATCCAAATCAAGAGAACAAAGCTCTGATACCAATTATAGAACCCTAGAGGGGGGTGAATAGGAAAATAAAAAATATGAGTGCAACAGAAGCAATAACTGACAAATAAAAGTAAAAAGTGAGAAGATCAAACACAAGATGTATCCTGGTATCCTCGCTTGAGACAATCCAGTCCCGGAACTCTCTCCGGTTTAAATCCAATATTTAGTCAAATAGTACACACGAGTTTGGATCCGAAGAACTCGCCAACTTCAACACAAGTTTGGATCCGAAGACTCGCCAACTTCAACACACGAGTTTTCTTACGAAGGCTCGCCAACTTCAAACAAATGAGAAGAGAAACTTGTTGATCTTCTAACACGTGAAGATTGAAATTTACAACTCTTAAATACTCTATCACTTTGGGAGAGGATGACAATTAAAATCTTGAAGAGTATTAATGGTGGAGCTCTTGGTTGTTAGAAAATTTATGGCAAGAGTTGGTAAAGACCTCAAGAGAGAGGGCTTTATTTTATAGAGAAACCAAGAGTTGGTGGCATTTAATGCTTCTGAATACAGGCAGACCGGCATGCTGTCGGTATGCAGCGGCATACCGTCGGCATACCGGCTAAATAGTAACGGTCATATTAATGACCGTTTGAGAGCATTAAATGCGGCCATTAATGCTAGTCAGAGCAAATCAAAAACCAAATATTTGAAACTCGGTATACCGTCGGTATGTAGCGGCATACCGTCGGTATACCGATGTTTTGTCATAGCAAGTTTTGGTTTGCTAAAAACGGTATACCGCCGGTATGCCGGAGCATGCCGTCGGTATGCCGACTATTTGTCATAGCAACTTTCTGGACACTAAAAACGGTATACCGCTGGTATGCCGAAGCATGCCGCCGGTATGCCTACAATTTGTCACAGCAACTTTTTGAACTCTAAAAATGGTATACCGCCGGTATGCCGAAGCATACCGCCGGTATGCCGCTCTGTAGGTATTTGCTTTTTGACTTGTTCTTTTACTTGTCATCCGTCCTTAGGTGTTTACAGATATACCTAGACTTTGTACAGACACGAAGACTCTAAGCAGGAGGATGCCGTCTTATACAAGGAACGTCGGTAATTGCTTCAGTCTTCGATGTAACAGATAATTGCGCTTGATCGGAAGTACTCCATGTAGTAGAGCTTCTGAGAATATTTGAATCTGAAGATACAAAAAACTCAACTACGAAGATGCTGTTAATAATCAAAATAAAATGTGCCAACACTATCTACAAACATTATCGGATGATGAATTAAACATCGCCAACGTGTCCAGAATGGTCAAATTAGCTAGGATAGCCTACCCATCGATCCAATTTGGACACAAGGATAAAAAGGTAATTTCGGATCAAAACGGTATCCGTGTCGGAGCCGTTTTGCACCAAAAAATGTGCAAGAAAACAAGTCTACAAATATAACAAATTATATGTTCACGAAACCAGAATGACGATACGAACCCAACGATATATCCAGAATTGGATTCCGTTGACCCGATCTCAATTTGGTCCGTTGACCAGAACATTGGAATTCTGGTTTGCACGGAAATACGTGTCGGAGCCAATGTTCTCAAAACTCAGTAAACTATATGTCAATGAGTCCAGAATGACGATACAAACTCAACGGTATATCCGGAATTGGATTCCGATGAGCCGGCGTCAAAAAGTCCCGTTGACCCGGACTGTGGGGCCCGCTTTGTACCGAAATACGTGCCAGGGCCTACGTCCTCCAAATATAACAAATTTTATATGAAAACATGCCAGAACGATGCCATGAGTCTACTTGTGGTGTCAGAAATGAAATCTGGAGTCCCGTGTTCAAAAATAGAATTTTACAAGTTGGAAATTACGAATTCGGACGGCCAACTTTGGTGTCGGATTCAACCAATCAAACAAGCTCATAATAAAACGAAACTGGAGGATTAGTAAGAGGGTTATACCAGCTTTGCACAGGAACTGGTAGCACGTCAAATGGAGCTGCGACGGAGGAGGTACAAGTCGACGAAGTTTCCTCTGCAAAACTGTCCAAAATTTATACAATTTAAACGGTCAACTTGGTTGCCGGTTTTGATGTATCAAACGATAAAATTAACGGACAAAAATTTATGAGAGTAAAGATGGATATACCAAGATCGTGACGGAGCAAAGAAATCAACTATCTAACGGTCGGATTTCTCGAAAATTGTGCACGAAGTTGCTGGAACGGGGGCGGCATTTCAGCTTCGTTTCCGGGCTCGTCACGACGGGAACCCGTGCCAAACGCATGGATCGCCTCCGATACACGTCGGAGAGTAGAACGGCGGCCAAGGGGCCTGCCCCGGGTGTGCACCCGGCCAAGGGGGGCTGGCCACGCCGGCCACGGCGGCCACGCCGGCGGTGGTGACGCTGCACCGCGCGGCCAGGCGCCTGCCATTTCCGCTGCTACAGCTGCTATGCGCGGCCTGGCCTGGCCCGACAATGGCGGCGGCGGCGGCGTGGTGGACTGGGTGGCTCGTGGTGGTGGTTCGAATTAAAGTGGTGGTGATGGTGGTTAGATGGGGTGATCGGAATGGTGGTGATGGTGATGAATGAGTTTGAAGAAGAAGGAGGAGGGGACTGCTCGGCCTGCTGGCCAGGGTGGCCGGCGGCTCTCGGCCACGGTGGAGGTCGGCCAAGGGGCTGGGATGAGGTAGAGTCGGCCAAGGTAGCTGAATGGTGTTGGTGATGGAGGTGCTGTTGTGATGCTCGGGAAGAGGAGGAAGAAGTTGTGGGAATTCTTCTTTAGGAGAGAGAGAAATGATGGTATTAATGAAAGAGTAGAGAGAAAAGTAAATATGGGAGTTAGGGCCGGCTGTTGGGGGAAAATTTGTGAGAGTGTGGGAAAAAATGTAGGGTGAGGATTTATGGGGATAAATCCAATGGCTATGTTAAAATAGGGATTGAATCATTTCTTAGGGATTAGAACAAAAGGAATCTCATTGAACATCAATAGTAGGTAGACTAGATATTAATATTTGAAATTGCAATGAGGGTGAGGGTGTCATGATGGAGGGTAGCACGAAGCTGGACTGGACTTGGTAGAGCCGGATTGGGTCAAATCAGATTTAATATCATAAATGAATTAATTTAGACATTTATGATCATGGGTAAATAAGTAGCATGGGGGGGCTCAAACAAATGGCACACAAGTGGCATGCGGATTGTAGGCTCAATGTGGGCCATATCCATATTTGGGGTTGTCAGGTTTGGGTCGACAGGGTATCCACAATTCAAGTCGGAAAATAAATGTGACACCGTGGGGTGAAATAAAATCGGGTCACATGTCAGAAAAGTTATGTGAAGCAAATGGAGCACAAAATGGTGTGTCTGAGTGGGACACGAAGGTCAAGGGTGAAGAGCATCTCGAGTAGATCATGCATGAGAAGTTGGTTTCAAGAAAATGACTGGTCTGGTGCTCCCAAATCAAAAGTCACGGTAACGTATATACGATGATCAAGGAAAAGAGTGGGAAATTAATTAATGATCAAATGGTCTAAATCGATCCGAAGTTGTGCGAAGCAAAAAGAGTACAAGGGAACAAGTTTGGATGAGACATTATATACCATCATGAAGGTAATCCTGTCCACTACAAAACTCGTGAAGAAGGTTTCCAGAGTTGAACATCCCTAACACTCCAAATATCGAAGGCACAGAAAAGTACATTTAAAGATAATAAACATAATAAATTATTTATCAAAACTAATTCAATCAAAAAAATTAAAAAAATCAACCCAAAATTCAGGGTGCTCACACCCAAGAGAAGCTGGCTGTAGCCGAATTACCGTACAAAACGGCTCGGCAAATAAGGTTCCAGAAAAGTATGGTTCCTATTCTGGAACACCAAATGGGAAGGCCTAATGGATTGGAGCCAACGAAATGCCCCAATAGAAAGGCTAGTAGTGAGTGCCCCCTCATCTACTAGGGTGTCTCCTGCGCGACCACTACCAGACGGAGGTGATACTCTGAAGAATTCATAGTTCTGCAGAAAACTCAAAGCCCTCCTGCAAACAGGTACCCCTGTAACGGTCCAATCCGTGTCTCTGAATCTTCGAAGGAAGGCGTCCCCCGCCAAAGTGTGCCATCAGCCCGGCGTTCATCAATCTGGGACAATACAGCACCAGCCATCCCATTAGATAGTGGAAGGGAAACTCAGTCCTAGCGAAGTCCTTTCTGCCTTCGGGTGTTTTTGCGTTCACAACAAAATGTTGCAAACCCCGTTGGATGGCACAGACCATCGCTGGAAGCAGAGCAAGTGGACGTCCAATGGCCAGCTTTACAGCCGGAAGTATCATATCCTGGATGATTCTCTCAATAGACCCTGAACCACCAGGGACTACACAGTCACAAATCCATATCATCAGGAAAGCGGCTAGCACCGCCTTTTCTGACATCTTGAACTCGACTTGCCTGAAGAAATAATAAATCGGGGAGTTTTTCTCAGGATCGTCACTATCTTCGGCATCCGCAGCTCCGTGATCTGCCATCAGCTGCTCCTTCTCGGAGCTCGTCAAGGGCTTGTGAGATGAGAAGGAGACTGGGTCGTCCCCCCTTCTCTAGTGAAAAATATGCGGAAAGGACCCCTCAGTCTTTCCCTTCTTCATAATCTGGTGACAAATAAAAAAGTGACAAAGTAACTCTTTATACACCTCCGTTATATCAGGGTTCTCCTTCTCCAAATCCAAGATCTCTGCATCACCAGGGACGTATTCTGCATATGGCTCCATCCCCCAGGAAAGTTTGGATATCACCTGCATCTCGTGTAGAGCCAAACCCATCTCCCTACCCGGAGTAAAGAAGGTGCATGTGTGATAGTTGTATAACTCTGCCAAGGAGATAAACACTGGCCAGTTGACCTTAATGCCATATTGGGTAGCTCTAACGGTATAAAGAAAACCGACAACTTTTAGAGTGGCCTCGTAAGTCGAGAGCACCCATCCAGTAAGGTCACTCCAGAACAGGACGAAATGCCTCCAACCTTCTATCCACAGCTTCCTCTCCGGGAATGACTCCCTCTTTGACAACATCAAAGTTGGAGAGAGTCTCAGCAGCATAGAGGTGAAGATCAGTTGGAACATTGTTCATTATGACACCAGGGTGCAGCCTCCTTATGGAGTAGGATGTGGAACCCTTGACACACTTGAACGTGTCCTTCTTCCGGTCATCAAAGTTGAATTTGATCCTGCCAGAAACAACCCCATGCAGTTTAGGGGTCAGGTCCCATTTCATCTCCCTCTGCACAACCAGATCAACAAACGCCGACAGAGGGTATTGGCGCTTCATCGATTGCAACCCCATCCTTTGGCTATTTAACCAGAGGGTCTTCTAGACATATTGTCTCATCATTTTTAAATCCTACACTGTCACCGAACAGGAAGTACGGCTTCTTCAAACGGCGTGTTCCTCCGAGCAAGAGTTCCTTATCATTAATCATCTGCTTTAGAAAGGTTTTGTCCTATTCAATTATGGCGATCGTCCGTTCCGTAGGTTGGTCATGACTGATCTTGGCCTGAACGTCACTGACCATGTTGGTTATGAGGCTTGTGCCGAGGATGTGGCAAGCAGAACTGAAAGGGATACCGCCAAGTTCCGGAACAAACATGTTAACTGCAAGGACAGAAGAGAAAGTCAGACTCAGAATCCGCAGGAAAAACTAAGTGCTGAAGGACTCTTATGCATCCAACGGGCTATGCGCCCAAAGGGCTATGCTCCCAAAGGGCTGTGTGCCTAAAATAAACATGTGGGCGCATAACGTACAGCAGTATATGGGCGCATAACATGCAGCAGTATGTGGGCACATAACATGGCAATATGTGGGCGTATAGCATACCATAGTGTTGGTACATGACTTCTGTGGGCGCATAAGAATGCTCACAGAAGTATGTTGCCTTAGGCGCATGTGCCTAGGCAGAAGAAAAGTCTGAGCATCACAAATTAACGCTCGAGATTTTGTTTTTTGAGGCGTGGCCTCACCCAGAATAGGGTCCTGGACTGGTGAGGACGCTGCTGTAGGAGGAGAACCACTCGGTACAGCCCCCTTGCCCTTCGCAGATCTCTTGGCGACCTTGGGAGACATGGTTCGTAAAGAAAGAAGATGAAGAGTCTTTTGAAAGTTCTAAGAGAAATGAGAATAATGAACCTTTTCTCTTTTTCAAAGCCTATTTATAGGCATGGGCCATTTTTTATTCACCCACTATTCCTATGTGCCTATTGCGCACTATGCACCTTCTATGGCTTATGTGCCCACGTGAAGATCCAGCCTCGTGCATACTATGCGACTGCTATTTGCTGACATGGACAACGTATGAAGGATGGACCTCTTCAAATTCCACCCCGATGAATCTGTCAGTTCAGATTTTCTAGGAAGATCTCAACAGCCATCTCTTTGACAGGCTGGCCAAACTCTATGTGCCCAAAGAGAGAGCCGTGCTATGCGCCTACTGCATCATGAGAAGATGGTCCATGCTTCTTACAAAGTATTTCGAACTTGTTCAAGTATCGAAAACTTTGAAGGGGATCTTATAGAAGCATGAAAATTTTAGCAGACTGGACTTATACGCCCAAATCACCAATGAGCCTTATGCGCCCAAAGCTTCCAGCAAGGTCATATGCGCCCAAGCTCTAATGAGGTCATATGCCCATGCGCCCAAGACAAGCTCCTCCAGAAGGGGGTACATAGCCCTATTTTAGGCTATGCGCCCAAGCCAGAATAGCCCCTGACTCGGTCAAAGCCACGATCAAACGTGTATCGAAGCGTACGGCCACGTCAGTCTCCACGACCAGTCGTACACCGAAGGATGCGACCACGTCAGCACCACGATCAACCTACGACCACGCAGCCTGCATGTGCCTACATCCTATGCGCCAAAAGAAGGACCATGCGCCCACATGATAACCAGTGTGTTTCCTCATGTGGGTGCATAACAATATTCTAGCTCAAGAACTACTATAAAAAGGGGTCTCATCCCTTTTCAAAACACAGAGCGGAGAGCATTTTCAAGAGCCAAATTGCTGCACTTCTTGCCAGTGAGCCGAGAGTTAGCAATTTTCTTAGATTTTCTCCCACTTTTATAATCGGAGTGTCAACAGAGTAAAGGAGCAACTGTCGCTCGATCTCCATCGTCCCATTCCCCAGAATTTTTTTGTACTCGGGGATCCTCAGCGCAGGATCTCTCAGGCGTACTCAATTTGTGGTGCCTTGTGCCAATAAAGAAAAGACATCATTTCTTCTTTTTGTGTGTGTCCACAACTGTGTCCCTTAAGGCAAGACCGTATTGTATTGAGAGATGAGCGAGAGCTGAGTGATTATATTCAGAGAGATTGTTAGCTTGAGCGAATATAACATTGGCCTTGTGCCCATTTGTAATTTCGTTGTATTATCAATAAAGAAGATTTTGATTTCCTATTACATTTTGTGTTACTCAACTTCTCTGTTGGGACTTCTATGCGAGGACCCCGTTACAAGCTGCTGTAATCGACCGTTATGGAATCTGTCTTGCACGAGAGAAACCTAGGCTCGTGCGGCATCACACCATAGCAAGGACGATCGGTTCTAGGAACAGGGACATGACATAATGGTTCATGATTTAAAATTAAGAAAAAATTAGATTTTTTTATAAATTCAAGAAAAATATAGAATTTAATTTGAAGAAGTTACAAATCTACCCTCCTTAAAAAAATTTCATTCTTAAAATTTAAGGAATGATTAAGATAAACATGCGTGGTTGGTCGTAAAAAGAAGGTATAAATATCATTGATAAATTTCTCAAATAAGGAAACATTGATTTGGGAAGAAGGAAAACACGAAGAAAAAAGTATATAAATAGCTTGCGGTAGGTATCTGCTCGAGGGAATTTGCACCTGACTCCTATATAATTTTAGGTAGGTGCCAGTATTGGAAGAAGGATAGGTAAACGAGGGATTATACGTTAACCTTTCTAGGTAGGCAGAGTCAAGAAAATCTTTCAAAGCATGAAGGGTAACGTGAAGACATGAATGTTGTAGATAATTAGGAGGAGATAGTCAACTAATATAGTTAGAAAGTTCAAATATATTTTCTAGGATGCAAATAATAACCTATAATTATAATCATCACTATCTCAGTTTCCAGAACGATAATACTATAATAGATGAAGCCTTATAGGAGTATAATTTATTTACTAAAAAAGATATGAGGAAAAACTAGTGATGTATGACTAAGACACGATTTTTAGTAGTCGGTCCTGATACTAAAAGGACATATTATAGATCAAAACAAACTTTACCATTTCAAATAGTGAGGTAAAATGAATTATTTAAATGATAATCGGGACAATTCAAGATTTGCCATAACTTTCAATATAGTTTTAACATAAACTCAAGAAGGTGTGCTACTTTATTGGATATTGGGAATCAGAAATAGGTTTTCTAGGAGAGCATGTTTTAATTGAATGACGATTGTTGAAAGATATATAAATATCAAGTTTTGATAAGATTTCAAGAAGAGAATAGGTACGTAAAGCAACTTTGGTATCGATGGTGGAAATCAACACCTCCTGAATACTCGTATAGCATCGATCTTTGGATACTCTGCTATGTGAAAGAAATGCTCCTGTACTATCTATCCTCATTCTGTTTTTACTTATCTTGATCCAGTGAACCATTACTGAACTATGCCATCTATAAAAGTTTCAACTCCATAATCCTTGTGTTTAACTAAATCTATAATTCCTAAGTTAGAATAAATCATAGAACTTTACCATAGTTCAATTTCATGTTTCCTTACTTTAACCATGAATCATACGACACTTTATTTTCTTCGAAACTCAAATATCACTATTTGATCAATTTCTTATTTTCTCCATTTTTAAAAATTTAACCATGGCATATTCATCTATATCATTCATCAAAATTTTAGATTATTACAATATTATTATTATTTGTGAAACTCCATAATTTGCAATCATGGTTCCTACATTAAATTGTGTACCCTGAAATCAAAATTTTCATGTGCTACCATTCTAGGTCATTCATTGTTTATTCTTACCAATCCTTCATTCAACTTTCAATTCATATATTTAAATTCTTCAAGTCAGTGTCTTCCTTATTTTATCATTCAAATACTTCCATCAATCTCAGGAATTTATAACCTCAATAAAAAATTGCTTGAATGAATCAACATTTTTTTTTGTTTCCAGAGTTAAACTTTAGTATCTAACTCCTCAACCATCATTGAATACTCATATCAGTCTTAAAATCATAACCCTAAAATATTTTATAATTCCTCAATTTTTAAATGTACAACCCTACCATTTTTTCCTCTGTCTTTCTTAGGGTCCCATACATTCCTTCGCTATATGGATTTAATCTTTAATTTACTCAAAATAATTCTTTAAATATAACTATTTCCAAAAATTCAATGATACTTATATTTTCTTGATTCTGCTTTTATTCTTAATTATGCTCTTCTTTCATCAATTCTTTCTCAATATATGTCATTTTATACCTGTCTACTTCTTGTTCATTATTTGTCATTGGCATGTATCCGTTTTTTTTTCCTTATCATGTATTATATTTACTATTACTATTTTATAGTCTTATCATGTAATTGGAACTACTGTTTGAATTATACTCATTCCAATCCTGCCGGGATATCTATATTTTAGGCGATGACCTTGAGGACTGGGGTCCTAAATATTATGATTCACAGGAGGGCATGTCTAGCTAAATCTGGTCATGCCCCTCAGGAGGATCAATCAAGGCTTATAACAGGGGTTCCAGATGCAACTATCTAGTTTAGATAGTTTAGACTTGATTTGAATCGGATTTGTCTCCGATAGTTTACATTTGATATGCATATATTTTCTTCTTGTTTTAGACTTAGGTCTTATACTTGTGACTCTATGTCCTTTTGGATCATAATTTGTTTATTTCCATTATCTTCCTTTAGTACTGTGATTGATTATAAACTTTCATCTACTTTTCATATGCTTGTGTGAATTGTTGGATGTTTAGCTAAACATCGTTCGACCGCTGACTCTATGTGTAGGCTTGATGTACCCACGTACTCATGCCTGCACATTCTAGTGCAGTCCGTGACACGTTTTTATGGTGGTCTGTGCATGTCAATCTTCACAATTAGTGCGATATCGTGATAGTACTTAGGTTTAGTCGTACTATCACGAGCCTGCAATAGAATGTTAGATTATAGATAGATTAGGGAATAGTCAATCACAATATAGGAAACTTTAATTATTGATTCTTGAATATCTTGTTCTTTCTTACAAACTTGATTTCTCATATTCTTTGAAATTTAATGTCTACTCATCTATATCCTCATGAAATGGTAACTCGTAACATATCTGGAGAAGATGCAGGCAAGGAGTCTTATATGGTAGGATCCTCAAGGATGTATTAATTTACTCTCAGGATCAAGAGGAACAAACAATGATGAAGCACAGATCGTAGAAGAGTTGGAAGAATTGAGGAGAATTCAAAAGGAGCAAAGTCAAATGATTCGACAACTAATGGAAATAGTTTAGCGTTAGGAAGAGGAATCCGGACTCAAGAGGGCATTGGATCAAAAACCCATGGACCTATGAAGCATCATAATTTACACCTTATGCATCGTCCTCAGTTAGTGCCCCAGCTCAAAGGAGACAAATCAAGATGACCCCTACTTGTGCATATTGTAGGAAGTCAAGGACATACCTGGAATGATTGTATGAAGAGAAGAGTGCCTATATTGTGGATTAAGTAAGCATAGAATGAAAGATTGCCTTCGAATTGAGCGTCTGAGGAGGAACCCTAGTCATCCAGTTCGGGATAGAGGTATGTGGTTAATCTAAAGTTATGCTATATTTTGAATAATTTCCTTAGATTTATAATAATGGATGCAATGATGACATTATGATTCTCATGAGAGCAAAATTGGAAATGATAACAAAGAAATAAATAAAATTATGGAATTTAGCTTGAAGGATTATCAAATCTCACATGATGGTAAAATTTTGAGGATAATAAATTTACGAAGTATGTAAATGTTGAATGTCATTTTATATATTCTCGAGTCTACGAAATTGATAAAGTATTGAGGAATTGTCAATAGGGGAAAATTCAATTATGTGAATCAGCAGTTATCAATATAATAATATCGAATAAAATGATGAATTAAGGATTTGGAGAGAATGAAACATTGATTTTCTGATTCTTGTAGTACAATTTGAACTGAGTAGTATTTGGGAATCGAAATTACGAAATAAAGTTTTCAAATTTCATAAGGTAAATTTTGGTGAATAATGATTGATGGATTATAGATATTTTAGGGTTAAAATTTTCTAATTTAGCAATGTGGTTATTAATGGGAATATAAGAATACTCTTGAGGCAATGACATTGAATTTTAGGAGGGCTTGAGGAATACAAGACTAATATAAGGATAAGATGGAAGAGACTAAACTGTGGATATAAATTTTGAGTGGAAGATCATGAACTTAGTTAAAGATAAAGGCTGGAGAAATTAGAAGTTTTATGGAATGTCGAGTTTGATGATCGATCGTGAGGTCATATGGGTATACCTTTCAAGATTAGTCAAATTTTATGGAAGATTTGGAGCAGATATTCTATGATTTAATCATCTATTTCTTTTTTTCATTAAGTTTATTATTGTGATGATTCATACCGAGTCACTTAGAATATATGCATCAGCTAAACTATTTCTTCTGTCTGTCCTAGTCGTGTTATTCATTATATTTTTGGGATAAATTCTTTGGGTGTCCATGAGGATTAAGGAGTTCATAAATGAACTTTTGGTTGTAAAATTTTGATTAAAAGAAGGAAGGATATTGGCAATTTAAGTTTTGACGATACCAGAATCATAATAAACGTCGAGTTTCTTTAGGTAATGGTTGAGGTAAACAGATAAATGATTATAATAAGGATTGAACAATGTAGAAATATAATTGAATATGTGTGACAAAAATTTTGATTAAAGGTGTATATATAATTTGAGACAATAGAGGCAAAATTGGATGAGAAGTTTAAATTTTTATAGTTAGGGTAGCCAACTAGCATTAGAGATTGAATAAAATTGGTTAGACTATAAGGTAGAACATAATTGACTCTTAGGAATTATCTAAATAGGACAAACATGAGCATTAGGCCAATAGCCACCGGAGATCGTTAGAGTTTGAGATATAGATTTATTTTGTTTAGATTGTTAATGCTTATCGATTGTGTTAAATTTTTGTTCTGGTTTTGGGTTGACGATTTGGTGTTCCTGAAGATTTTTTATACACATGGTATGATTCGATTCGAAAGAGGCGAAAAGCTTAGTTTGAGGTTCATTGGACCTTTTGGTATCCTGGAGAAGGTCGGTGATGTAGCATACCGACTAGACATTATGAAACCCGTAATTTTATTAATTAATTTAGTGTTATTTTATTTATTATAAATTAAATTAAATTATTACATCCTGGAATTTTTGAATGTTGGTCTGACCCGAGTTGAACCCGAATCCCGTTTTCCGAACCCAGCCTGGACATTCCTTTTCAATCCTGAATTTTTTTAGATACAGATAATATATATATATATATATATATATATATATATATATATATATATATATATATATATATATATATAATAAATTCCTTTTACAGAAATAAACTTTTCTTTCTTTCTCACTTTCATTCTCATTCCCACCCGTTCATTCCCCCAACTTCGCCTCTCCCTGCAAGCAACGGCCGCTGGCCGACCCTTCCCCTTCCGAAACTGGCCACCCCCTTCGGCTTCCCGTAACCCCCAGCCCTACCCCTATTTAAACCCCATCTCCTTCTTACTCTCTCCAGAACTCCATTTCCCTCCTTCTCACCCTAACCCCCAAATCGATCCGGCCTCCGACGCCGCCAGCCCGACCCGAGCCGTCCGAGCTCTGCCCAAGAGCCGAACCCGGCCGCCGCTCAGGCCATTCCCACCTCCCGATGCTGACCCCCTGTGCGGCCCCTTCTGGCCGACCTCGCGCGGTTTTTTTTTCCACCGCCGCCTCCTCTCTCGGCCGACCGAGCGGCTCCCGCCGCCGACCTCGGCCCTCGCCGCTGCTGTCCCGGCCTCCTCCGTCGGCGCACCCCCGCCAGCGCTGTTTCCGAGCGCGCCTCCCGCTGCCGTCCGCTTTCCGAGACCCGTTGCGGTTCTCGAACCGTTCTGTGGTTCCGTGGTTTCCGCGGTTCCCGTGTCTCCGACCCGCTGTCCCGACGAATTCTTCTGCTGTTCGTGATTATTCTTTCTTTATATCAGCTGAGAGCTCTAGCTGAGCAACCCAAGGTATAATTTCGTATTCCTGTTCCCGTTTCCGTAGTCAATGATGAGATTGGTCCCCGATTTTTTTCCGAAAATTTGGTTTTTGTGGACGTAATGGTTTCGGAGTTTCCGAAATTGTTCTGTGATGTTTCTGTGGTTATTTCGGATTTTTCCGAAATATGGTATTCTGGATTTTAAGTGCTGTGGTGTTCCGACTTCATTTCAGGATTTCCGATTTTATTTCGGGTTTCCGATTTAGCTTCGGAAATGATTCTGTGAATTTAATTTTTTAAAAATTGTTTTAGAAGTTAATTTTTAGGTTTTTCCTGGTTTGGGATAAGTATTGGGTGTTTTGGCGCATTTTCCCAGTTTTGGGTTATCCCGAATATAGAGGGAATGCTACCCAAATTTCTATAAACTTTAGAAATGAATTTTAAATCGATTTTCGGAAAATATTTCAAATCGGATTTTTGGGCGACGACCGTACCGGTCCGTGGGCCCTAGCAAAATGCAAACGAAACCGGTTTTACCCGGACGTTGAGGCATTAGCTATTTTATGACGATTGGACCAAGTCTGAGACTCTTAATAATATTTATTTTAATTTAATTTATTAATCTTATTTTGTAATTAAAGTGCAGGATATTATTTAGAACTAACTAACATTTTCTCTTATTTCAATTTATGTAAAATGGTCTGTAAGGGCATAAGCCCAGCTTTTATTTAATATCTGTGGTTTTGTAATATTGTAAATTTTTATTTTATTTCTGGTTGGTTGATTGGCTTAAAACATAAAATGATAATATAATTATTTTATAAAAATTAAATATTATTTTTTCACAATAAAATAATTAGGAAATTACAAATTTATTTCAAATTCACGTTTTCTCATTTAAAGAAAAATATTAATTTTATATATAATACAAAATACAAAGTTTTACCAAGTAAATCAATAAATACGAGTTTTTCCAAATACAAAGTTAAATTGACTTTTCTTCGGATAGTAACTCACATCGATAAGCGCGCTCTAAGTAGAGTTGTAAATAACCAAAAATTTGACTAGGACAAATACTAGAGATTGCAACTAGCACACCTAGATATGGATTGAATATTGGTGCTAAGTCAGAAATTCTCAATTGTAGGGTTTCGAGGACTGTACTAGCATCATCCCGGAACCAATATCGAATCCAGTCGTAATCAAGGCAAGTACAATTTGTGTTAGTTTACCAATTATTTAGTAATCGTTTTATTGCAAGTTTAAACCACGATACAACACGAAACTCTCTCTGAGAGCATTGACTGATTGACTGTTGGGTACTGGGGGAGTAGTGTAATGAGTATGACCACATCCAAAGTAGTATACTGACTGTGTTAGCTTACCCCTCATACATACGAGGATAAGCCATATCGTATCAATAGGATACAACTGTATAACCCAATCCGGTCATATTCATTGCCTATTCACATCACAATATTTTAACTGCTAGAGAACTATTTATTTCAAATTGTTTAAAAGTGCATAACTCTATTATTATTTTAATTGTTAGATTATCATGAATTGTACTTTGCTTTCTCCTGACTGGAGACCAACATTTTTAGGTTATTACGTCGTCGAGGATCTGATGTCTAACTCTGGTCCCGCAGAACTTGGAACCTCAGAATCTTAAGAGCTGGATTAGTATTTATTTTTTTTCTTTTGGAAACAAGTGTAATAATTGAATGCTGTATTAATGTTTGTTGTATTCAGGCTTTTCAAATTGAATAAAATATTTTTATATTTCGTTAGAATTTTATCTGCATGTATTTCACTGCTTGATATAGCTTACTGCCGCTGTCTCAAAAACGGTGCAGGCTGGGCATGATCCGATTCGACCCAAGAAATTGGGACCGGGTCGTGACATATTTTTAGTGGTGGCCCATGCTGGTCAGATCTGTAAATTGGTCTAGTCAACTTAGTCTAGACCATCGTGCAGTTCTGTAACTTGACCTAGGGATAGTTGAGAATTTAGGAAAACAGACTTTAGAAACAACTAGAACACTTAGATGATATACACCATGTTATATTATAGGGCCGAAAATTACTTACTTAAATATCTACTTTTGCCTGCTTATAGATTCGTAGGATACCTTGTTTGTGTTTGTACCTAAACTTTATCTAGATTAGGCTGATTGTACCTCTGAGTGTCCTATGACTTTCGAGATTATTTTCCTACCATAATTTTTAGGTTCTAGTATACCTTAGGATTCATATTCTTTTTGGAATAAGATTGAATTCTTTGGTCTTCTTCTTCTTCATCAAACCTAAATTTCGAATTCTTCATTACTTCTCTACCTTTAATTGAAATCTTGATTCGTTCGCTATGTAGAATTTTGAATTCTCTTAGCAACCCTGATAAATTCTTATCTACCCAATATATATATCTACAACCATTATCCAACCTTTTGCCTTGATCTCCTTTTCAATTGACTAACTTTCTCGAAATCAATCCTGAATCAAAATTCTTCTGGGATCATTTAAATCTCAAGGTCAATTATTACCAGAAGAATTAGTTTAGTTCATGATTCTCTTAAAGGGGTTATTTTCAATTTCAATATTGATTGTTATCTCCTGAGTTATTCCAAAGACCGAGAATATTCTCATATGTTGACTTTCTCCACTCATCTTAAAATCCTACTCTCTTTATGTAATTTTTTGATCAAATCAAGGCCTAGAAAGCTTCTATGATTGAATACCATGAAGCAGGAACGATCAGAAAATTGATCACATTTTGAATCCATTATATTATTGATTTTCCTTTAGTCATGGAAATTTTGAGTTGTCCCAAAGCTATTTAATTTCTTGGCGTTACTAGACAATTTTAATTTAATTTCCTTGAATCAATGAAACTTACCTTCTCTCAAATTTTCAACTTTCCTTAGTTATGAAATTATTCTTCTCAAAATAATTTTCTGTATTCCCTGAGTGATTTATCAGGAATATTTTCATTGGTTTTTCTTACTTAATCCGAAGCGGTGATGCTTCTATCTTATTTAGTATTTGACTCAATTATTCAAATCAAGGTTGATCGTTTCATCTTTGGAAAAGAAAAATCGGAGAACAGATACTCCTCTTGATTTTAGCCCCAGTCTCTTGAATCTCAAACACATATTTTGATAAATTCCTTGATCTCAGAAGAATAGTCATCTACATTTTCTATCCTGTTTAGAACTTTAAACTCGTTTGAATTTTTTGAAATTCCTCTAAAATTTACATGGACAAAGTTGAGAAAATATTTAGCAACCTAACATGACTCCGCACATTTACGTGGTAGTCATTTATCTGAATTATGAAAAACTGCAAGTTTACTGCAGCTAGTTATGCACTGGCGAGGCATAAACTCTAAGTTGAAATAATGACAGGTAATCTTTAGGTTTCTAAATATTATTGAGGCTTTGTTCTATGTTTGCTTAGCCATAAATGGATAAAGTTGGAAATTAGTCGATAAACTAAATTATTCAAGTTATGGAGTCAAAAAATTATTGCAGTCAGGTGCACACTGGCGAGGCATGAATTTGAAACAAAGTGACTTGAAAATAGTGGTTTTTGAATATTAATAAGGCTATATATTCATATCATGGTTATCTTTAATCATTCTGAGGATTTGTATCCTAGCACTTACTCCCACCTCCAGAAATATTCTATCGGATTATATTCTTGTCATGGTTATTTTAAATTACCCTCACTATCTTAAAATCGTACAACTTGTTGTTTCTTTCTGAGTCACAAACTCCTATACCTCATACCAGTTTGAATTGAAAAATTGTCCCTTATTTCGAAAAATTACATTATCTTTTGTTTCTCAAATAAATTGATGTCGTATTTTATGACCTTTTTATTTTTATGACCTCATTTAAAATTTTCTATCTTATGATTATATAATTTATACCTCAATTTTACTCGTGTCTAAAATGATTTTTGATCACAACAAATATTCTAACTCTATCACAGATGATTTTAAAACATGCTGATATTTATCTTTATACCTAGCAATCACGCCTCGAATCTGATTCTGTCTAATGATGTAAACCTAGAATAGTTTATAGCATGGATTTCTAGAGTACACGAGTTACGAATAAAAATGAGATGAATATGAATATATGTGATTTAAATTTACATTAAGAAAGAGGTAATTAATGATGTTAATATCAAAGCAAATTGATATTTGGGATAGAGGTGGTTAAATGATAAGCATGAGGATACATTTTAGGAAGACGCATGATAAATCGGATAATCAAAAAAAAAATTTTAAAGGTATAACTAAGCAAGGATGACAATTGTATGAATGCCAGGATGACAATGGAAAGATTGGTTGAAATATGTAATAAGATATTTTGGCAGTCGAAGTGATACAATAAAAGCAAAATGAAGGATTTGAGCTTAATCATGATAAATAAAATTTTATAAGTGTTCGGGATCAAATATATAAATAAAGAATTGAAATCAAGATATATACATGTTAGTCTAAAATCACAAGGGTGATCACTCATGAGTAAGAAATGATAAAACGTTACAGATCATGACAAATAGGAGTGTTGGATTTTAAATATGATATTGGGTATCGAGGCTTGATACTGAAGTAGTAAGACAAGACATAGTCATAGAGTTAAAAATTTTGAACATGTTAGAAAACTGAAAGAAGCACATACTATATTGCAAGATAGATGATATGTGAAATTTTTTAAGGTGATTGGCAATTCAGGAATGGAAACGAGAACTCATAATCATGAAGAACGACTTTATTCCTAAGAAGGGAAGAATGTACGAATGATATATGACAGTTAAGTCTAGTTAGACATGAAGATATTGAAAAATAATACTCAGACTGTTTGAGGCATGATTGCATGATTATACACCTGACCCTACCTTTAAATTTCGAGGACGAAATTTTCTAAGGAGGGAAGGTTGTGAAACCCGTAATTTTATTAATTAATTTAGTATTATTTTATTTATTATAAATTAAATTAAATTATTATATCCTGAAATTTTTGAATGTTGGGTCTAACCCGAGTTGAACCCAAATCCCGTTTTTCGAACCCAGCCTGGACATTCCTTTTCAATCCTGACTTTTTTTAGATACAGATAATATATATATATAATAAATTCCTTTTACAAAAATAAACTTTTCTTTCTTTCTCACTTTTATTCTCATTCCCACCCGTTCATTCCACCAACTTCCCCTCTCCCAGCAAGCAACGGCCGCTGGCCGACCCCTCCCCTTCCGAAACTGGCCACCCCCTTCGGCTTCCCGTAACCCCCAGCCCTACCCCTATTTAAACCCCATCTCCTTCTTACTCTCTCCAGAACTCCATTTCCCTCCTTCTCACCCTAACCCCCAAATCGATCCGGCCTCCGACGCTGCCGGCCCGACCCGAGCCGTCCGAGCTCCGCCCCAGAGCCGAACTCGGCCGCCGCTCAGGCCAGCGCCCGCCTCCCGATGCCGACCCCGCGCGGCCCCTTCTGGCCGACCCCGCGCGGCTTTTTTCCACCGCCGCCTCCTCTCTCGGCCAACCGAACGGCTCCCGCCGCCGACCCCGACCCTCGCCGCTGCTGTCCCGGCCTCCTCCGCCGGCGCACCCCCGCCAGCGCTGTTCCCGAGCGCGCCTCCCGCTGCCGTCCGCTTTTCGAGACCCGCTGCGGTTCCCGAACCGTTCTGTGGTTCCGTGGTTTCTGCGGTTCCCGTGTCTCCGACCCGCTGTCCCGACGAATTCTCCTGCTGTCTGTTATTATTCTTTCTTTATATCAGCGGAGAGCTCTAGCCGAGCAACCTAAGGTATAATTTCGTATTCCCGTTCCCGTTTTCGTAGTCAATGATGAGATTGGTCCCCGATTTCTTTCCGGAAATTCGGTTTTTGTGGACGTAATGGTTTCAGAGTTTCCGAAATTGTTCTGTGATGTTTCTGTGGTTATTTCGGATTTTTTCGAAATGTGGTATTCTGGATTTTAAGTGCTGTGGTGTTCCGACTTCATTTCGGGATTTCCGATTTTGTTTCGGGTTTCCGATTTAGCTTCGGAAATGATTCTGTGAATTTAATTTTTTAAAAATTATTTTGGAAGTTAATTTTTGGGTTTTCCCTGGTTTGGGATAAGTATTGGGTGTTTTGGCGCATTTTCCCAGTTTTGGGTTATCCCGAATATAGAGGAAATGCTGCCCAAATTTCTATAAAACTTTAGAAATGAATTTTAAATCGATTTTCGGAAAATATTTCAAATCGGATTTTTGGGCGACGACCGTACCGGTCCGTGGGCCCTAGCAAAATGCAAACGAAACCGGTTTTACCCGGACGTTGAGGCATTAGCTATTTTATGACGATTGGACCAAGTCTGAGACTCTTAATAATATTTATTTTAATTTAATTTATTAATCTTATTTTGTAATTAAAGTGCAGGATATTATTTAGAACTAACTAACCTTTTCTCTTATTTTAATTTATGTAAAATGGTCTGTAAGGGCATAAGCCCAGCTTTTATTTAATATCTGTGGTTTTGTAATATTATAAATTTTTATTTTAATTCTGGTTGGTTGATTGACGTAAAACGTAAAATGATAATATAATTATTTTATAAAAATTAAATATCATTTTCTTACAATAAAATAATTAGGAAATTACAAATTTATTGCAAATTCACGTTTTCTCATTTAAAAAAGAATATTAATTTTATATATAATACAAAATACAAAGTTTTACCAAGTAAATCAATAAGTACGAGTTTTTTCAAATACAAAGTTAAATTGACTTTTCTTCAGATAGTAACTCACATCGATAAGCGCGCTCTAAGTAGAGTTGTAAATAACCAAAAATTTGACTAGGACAAATACTAGAGATTGCAACTAGCACACCTAGATATGGATTGAATATTGGTGCTAAGTCAGAAATTCTCAATTGTAGGGTTTCGAGGACTGTACTAGCATCATCCCAGAACCAATATCGAATCCAGTCGTAATCAAGGCAAGTACAATTTGTGTTAGTTTACCAACTATTTAGTAATCGTTTTATTGCAAGTTTAAACCACGATGCAACACAGAACTCTCTCTGAGAGCATTGATTGATTGACTGTTGGGTACTGGGGGAGTAGTGTAATGAGTATGACCACATCCAAAGTAGTATACTGACTATGTTAGCTTACCCCTCATACACACGGGGATAAGCCATATCGTATCAATAGGATACAACTGTACAACCCAATTCGATCATATTCATTGCCTATTCACATCACAATGTTTTAACTGCTGGAGAACTATTTATTTCAAATTGTTTAAAAGTGCATAACTATATTATTATTTCAATTGTTGGATTATCATGAATTGTACTTTGCTCCCTCCTGACTGGAGACCAACATTTTTAGGTTATTGCGTCATCGAGGATCTGATGTCTAACTCTGGTCCCGCAGAACTTGGAACCTCAGAATCTTAAGAGCTGGATTAGTATTTTTTTTCTTTTGGAAACAAGTGTAATAATTGAATGTTGTATTAATGTTTGTTGTTTTCAGGCTTTTCAAATTGAATAAAATATTTTTATATTTCGTTAGAATTTTATCTGCATGTGTTTCACTGCTTGATACAGCTTACTGCCGCCGTCTCAACAACGGTGCAGGCTGGGCATGATCCGATTCGACCCAAGAAATTGGGACCGGGTCGTGACAGACATACTATCTACTCTGGATGGAGTGCACAACATTTCACATATCGCGGTTAAGATGATACGTGGTAAACCCTAGCCATGTATTGGATCACTTTGAGATTGAGGTTGGACACAGTCTCCAATATCAGAAGTCCATGGGGATTTTGGATTGTTTTTGGATCGTAGGGAGAAGGTACTGCAAAATCAGACGATTTTTCAGGTTCGTGTCGCTTGGCGTCATCACTTCCTGACGTGGGAGAGAGAGGATGAGATGCGCGAGCAATATCCTAGCTTTTCTAACCATGATGTATTCTTCCTTCATATCTTTTCATGTCTGCCTTATTTTTAAATTTTGAGGACGAAATTTTTAAGGGAGATAGATTTATAACCTTTGTTTTCCAAAGAATCAAATTATTTTTTGTAGTTTATAGTAGTGTAGCTATACTAATATTATTTGCATATATATATATATATATATATATATATATATATATATATATATATATATATTATGGCTGATTATATTTAGTTAATTTTAAGTGTAATATTAGTTCTAGTATAGTTTAGTACACTAGTAGTAGTAGATATTTCAGCCTAGAACTAATGAACTTATTTTAGTTTAAACTATTAAACTTACCCAAGTATACTCCGGTTGAGCCAAAACTTGACACCATGTAATAGACATGTTAGGGACCCAAACCACACCCTTGCTAGGCCCATGTGGTGCACACACAAGTGTGTGCACAATCTCAACATTCCACCAACCAGACATGCCACATATAGCAGTCTATTGGTTTTATGGGTTGCATAACTACCTCCACAACTACCCCCTCCCCTAAAAACTTGACTACTCCCTCACATCCTTACCTACAGCCTCCTACCTCATTCTTATTTCCATTAGTTTACACATACAAACAGCCCATTCAAGAGAGAAAACATTGAGCCAAGGTGCAGTAGAGGACTTCTAGAATGTGGTGACTTCCAAGGCAGTTTGCACCGTCAAAACTGAAGGTACGCCCTTTAGATCCTCCACTAACCTCTAGCTCTATGTCTTATCTTTACAACCATATGTAGTTCATTAGGGTTTTAGTGTTTTATCTTCCCTTAATCGCTATTGCACGATAATGTGTCCAGAATAGGTTCTCTGAGGACAATGATACAAAGATCAAGGAGTACAACCCAAACCACTTAGTATAAGTATTTCAAACCTTTTCCATTGTGTACCTATGTAAATTTCCTACGATTTCAAATATTATGTGTGGTATGTTCGGTATTTTATTCCTTCCTAGAGAATATTTTTCGAGAAGGGCACAAGCTAGAATTTCAATGATGAGCTGTTGTCCGCACTTCGTAAATAGGTAAGTACCACGATATCCTTTGTTTTATGACTTAGAACATAAGAACTAACTAGGTATTTCATTTCTCTAGGTAGACACTATAATCATTAATGTTTTGGGGTTGGATCATGGATAAAGATTGTCTCGTAACTACCTTTCTAAAACTGTTTTTTTTTCAAGTTTGAAGTAGTATAACTTTTCCTGTATATCATACTTTTCAATTCCAGAAGCTTATATGGAATCATGGTTATGTTGTCTATAAATTTTATGTTGGGCCATGTCCAAGATATTTTATTTGATTGGTGCAAATAAGGCTCAAACTTGACCTTATAAACACTGAATCCTGAAAATGTGATTTTCTTTGACTTTGAGCATGCATTACTTTCTCTGTAATAATTACTTTCCAGATCCAATTTTTGAATAAAATATAGAATATTTTGTCTATCAAATTTGTATTAAATTCATGTCCAGAATAATTTGTTCTACTAGTGTAAAATGAGACCAAAGTTAGCGTAATGCGCATTTTTTTTCATACTGAAATATTTTAAGTCTGGAATTATTTTTACCAAATTTGGATGTGCGTCATTTTTTCTGTATACCATATTCTTCTATTTTTAGTATCATGTATGTACTCTTGGCTAAATTGTAAATCAGTTTATTGAGGATTCATGACTTAGATACTTATTTTGATCTATAGAAATTGAGGACAAAGTGAGAAAAAAAAAGTGAGCTTCATGAACTACATTTTCAGCATTCAGCCTAAAACTATTTTTGGAGGTCACAATGAGCTCAGTATTCCGAAAATCTAACCGTTTGATTTTTGTGTAGTTTCTTCCTTAATAATTTCTAGTTGAATCTATATTAGATCCTAGAATTTGAGCCACAATTGATAGTGTTTGTTTATTCAAATTCTTTTTCCAAAGCTAGAGAAATTATACAATTATGTACTCAAATTATTTCCAAATCTGAAATCAGTTTTTCTTGCAGCTTTGTGCTATCATATTGGAATATCCAACCATTGGATTGGTTTAGGATTTTCTTCTACTATTATACAAAAACTTTATTCATTTTAATCCTTAAGTTGGATAAAGTGATGATAAAGGGAACTTTTGGAAACTTCTGGGTTGGATAGGATATGAATTAGAAATTATAGAAAGGTGTACTCACTACCCATACCAAATCGACATTAGTATTATGGTTTAGATAGAATGATTTTATAGGTTAGCTTGTTATAGATTAATGATATGCATTCATAATATAGCTCATTTGGACTCCGAATCATATTCTGATTTATACTTTCAGCGCAGGACCATATGCAAGTATAACCTATGATAGTTTTCTTTACTTGATGATTACTATGATACATGTAGTTAGTGATGTTATACTTGGTGTAATGCCCCACACCGCAATAGTGCATTACGATGAGTCGTTGACTCGAAGATTGCGTTAACCCGATGAAGTATCGATGCGAATCGATGCAAGAGTTGCGTTAGCCCGAAAGAAGCTTTGAGTCGATTTGAATCTATGAATCGAAACGATATAAGGCACAAGTCTAATTTGAAGAGATATTGATTTTAGTTGACTTCGTGTGCAGGCTACACTTGCACGCTGAATAAGAGGTTGACATTTTGCCTTATTCATAATAGTGTTCGCAAAACCAAAATATTGCCTTACACGAGCGCAACTCCAGGCTCGTGCGGCATCATGCCCCAGCGAGGATGATGATTCGGATGAAATCTAGCAAGGATGAGCGATTTCCCGTGTCGGGACGTGACAAGTCCCCGATTCCGAAGAATCGATAGTCGTCTCCTGGACACGATGTCATGCGAACCTAGGTTGCTATCGCACAAGGCATAGTCATAAGGTAATCTGAAACACAACATCTAAGAGAGAGAGAACGCAGACAAATTGAACAACACATTGAGATAGAGAAACTTTGCATTTTATTGATAATAGATATCATTTACATACTCTATTACAATCGTGCCACGCGGGCTTTACATCATGACTCGATTACAAAAGGAGTGCCAATGAGATAGTCATTCCATACATGTATTCCTTATTTACAACAAAAGTATTCCCGCCACCTTGATGCGAGGGATGCTGAGACATGTTTCTTGGACTGTTGCAGAGAGTCTTCAAAAATTGAGCAGCGAGGGTCTTCGACACACGGTCGAAGCTTCAAAACACGAACGTCGCCCTAGTCAGTTAGGGCGTTCTTCTTGATTCCTAGCACCTGCGAAGAGCGAGAGTCAGTACAATCACATGTACTGGCGAGTGGCTAATTAAATCCAAGCTCTGTATTTGGTTCAAGCAGTTTTATAAAATATGTTAGCTATTTGGTGATCTTTCTAACCATCCTGATCGATTTGCATATTAACATGTTTTGAGGCAAGCATATAAAATTGTATACATTGAGCAGTTATTATATTCATCCCGTGTCATGTGCGTTAGTTCAAGCAGTGAAAGGGTGTAAAGGTCACTGGCAATTTCAAGTCATCATGGACTATAACTGTGTTAGACGGCGATCCTTTAGCGACGAGTAGCGAGCCCGGCTCGAAATTCCCGAATCACTCATACCAGTCCTGCTGGCACTAGTTATACTCATTCCTCCCTGGCCGAATTGGTTCCTTGGCCTAGGCAACCGTTCGAGGAAACTACCCCTTGTCGACAAGTTGTCCAATGATCGTTTTTATAGATCTTGAAATAATTCTCTCTTTTCTAGAACCATTGATTTTGTGTTTTATGATTGATTTGAAACAGATGGTCGAGGCGAAGAAGGTCAGCCACTCACCTTAGTCTTTGCTTCAGGCAAGGGACTGCTTGGCTATGCTTAGACGTCACCTACGCGATCACCTGCAATCGTATAAGCAACTGATTTGAATACTGTGTTATTGTTCGATACGAATGCGAAGTTCAAAAATGCAAGCCCTGAAAACCATAGAAAACATTCACGAAAACGTATTCATGAAAACCAAAGCCAAAGCCAAAGCAATTTGTGGCATGAAAAGCAGAGCAACGGGAGGTCTCTTCCGACTCCGCTGCAGAGCCAATCCTTGAGGCACAACCCGCTGAATATGGGACTTGATTCTAAAGAAGTCTTTCCATAATGAGAAAAGGATCTTAATTTAATCGTTCATGTTTGACAGATTCAACCGATCCCGACTATCGGTACTGACTGAATCGGTAGCGACAGTGTTCCTTTCTCACGCACCCCATGGACGAAAATGGGGCACGATATAGGGATGGGGCATTACACCATAACCAACTAAGAAAAAGTTTCATCCTCGAAACTTAAGAATAGAACCAACCTCTACGAGAACAATGAAGAAAATTTCTCCTTCATCTCTGATTCAAGTTCCCAGGTCGACTCCTTGACCAAATGATTGCTCCAGCGTACGCAGACGAGAGGGATAGCTCGATTTCATAGCAATTTATCTTTACGTTCTAAGATTTGGACTACTTCAACATATGATAAGTCGGCTTTCATCTCCAGCTGACTAAAATCTACCACATGGCTTGAATCGTGTACGTACTTCCGCAACTGAGAGACGTGGAAGACATCATGCACACCCGCTAGCACTGGCAGCAGGGCAATCTTATAGGCTACTGGGGCGACTCGTTTGTGTATTTTGAACAGCCCAACGAATCTTGGACTCAACTTTCCCTTTGTACCAAACCAGGTAACTCCACGCATAGGCGATACTTTAAGAAATACGTGATTCGAGGGGTCGACGATGGACATCCTTGTAACTTTTCTAACGACTCTGTATAGACTTTAATCTTTCCCGAATGAGCCTGACCTATGCCACGGTCTGTTCCACCAGCTTCGGACCAAGAATCTGTCGTTCCTCGACTTCATCCCAGCAAATGGGTGATCTGTACTTCCGATCATACAAGGCTTCGTACAACGCCATTTAGATACTGGACAAATAGCTATTATTGTATGCAAATTCGACCAACTGTAGATGAACGTCCCTACTCGATTTGAAGTCAATTGTGCAGATCCGTAATATGTCTTCGAGAATCTGATTCATACGCTCCATTTGGCCGTCGGTCTGGGGATAGTAAGCTGAGCTGAACCGTAACTTGGTACCTAGAGCTGACTGAAGGCTACTCCAGAAGCGCGATAGAAATCGTGCATCCCGATTAGAGATGATGGATACAGGGACTCCGTACAGCCGTACTATATTGTCAAGATAAATCTGAGCCAGGCGATCAAAGCTCCAAGTAAATTTAATGGCAATGAAGTGCGCTAACTTGGTTAGTCGATGGACGATGAACCATATGGCATAATTTCTTCGCGGCGTATTCGACAGGCCAACAATAAATTCTATGGTGACATGATCCCATTTCCATTATGGAATGGCATGGTTCTGCATCTTCCTGCTCAGTCTCTGATGTTCAGCTTTTATCTACTGACAGGCCATGCCACTACAAGAATAAGGGCTTTTCTTGACGGTGATTACCCGTCAAGAAATGGGTATCTTGACGGTTGCAGATCCGTCAACTAGGCCGGAGTCAAGAAAAGACCCCCTCCCCTTCTTGACTGTCTCTGAAATGGCTTTTCTTGACGGTTTTTTGCCATCATTTTAAGTAATTTTCTTGACTGTTTTAGCCGTCAAGATAACAGTTTTTAGAAACCGTCAACATAGAAAAAAACTTTTCTTGACTCCGGCCTAAATGACGGCTATTAACCATTAAGAAAAGCCCTCTTGCAGCAGAATTGAGTTAATTGTTGACGTTTTATAACCGTCAAGAGAAGCTAAATTTTGTATAGCAAAAATTCCATTTATAATTATATATTATGAATCGAACACATATATAATATCAATATTCCACAAGATATACATACATTACATAACTACAAAATCCAATTTTTATATTAATAAACTGTATATTGTTCATACACCACAAACTTCCAATACGTCCAACATGTCCAACCACAAACATCTAACACTTGTCCAACCACAAACATATCCAACCAAAGTATGTAGTTTCCATACAACTTAAACATTCAAAACTAAATAATTATACAAATAAAACCAAAATATGTAGCAAACCCGGCCGGAGCACATCCCTCCCATATTCACAGCACCTTCATTTTCCATATAGTTCCTGAGAGAAGAAGAGAAATATATTTAATCATTTATGTGCACTTGCTACTTACAATATTATGTTAGATGAATTATACCAAGCTGGAAGAGTTGCTGACGCAAGAGAAATACAAGATAAAATAATTGCTTATGGACCTTCCCTAGAACTCCACACCTATCATATAATATGACATGGACTTTGTAAAATCACCACACTAATGAGGCCATGAATTTGTTCGACACCATATCGTGTCAAAAGGAAAAACTGGAAGCTAGGACCTTCAATATTTTAATTGAAGGAATGTTTCAAGATGGCAAAGTTAATGCAGCAAAGGATCTCATTAACACACCAATAGATATGTAGGACAAGAAAAAAGTTAATGCATCAAAGGAGATCCAAGATACGCACTCTCAACCTACACACTTGCACTCTCAACCTACAAGTATGTGTACCACTCACATACAAATTGGTATCCAGGATACGCAAAATGCACAAATAGGACATTAATTCCTAGGTAGGATACCAAGCACCAATTGATAAACAAATCCTACACATGATATCCACACAATAATATGTGATACCAAGCTATAATATATCAATATCAATCCTTTATACACAAATCTCTACACCAACACATCTCATAGAAACACATAGCTCACCTCATGGTACTCCCAAGTACCAAACACAAAATAGAATACCCATAAATGGTTCATACTCACAAAAAGTTCTTAGTCTAGCGTAAGGAATGTATAACGATAACACAACAGAAATGTTCTCTCTCGCACAAGGAATGTATAACTTCAAATAGTAATTTATTACCATGAAGGGCTCTCATATGGGATAGGTAATGTAAAAGGACTGGCTCCACTTTTATCTTTTGAAGCTGTCATAACAGGGGTTACCCATAAATGCTCCAATAAACTTTCAAGCATGTGATCTGCATTTCGGACAAGTGAAGAAAATTCAAATTATCTGACATATTCATAAAAGGACCAAAAGCAAAATCCAGAAAACCAATCTCAGACTCTTACCCTGTACAAGGATATAAAACTTCACCTAAAACATTTGCCACCCACCTGTAGTAATTCCTGGTTTTTGCCACCCACTTGGGCATATAAAACCATCAGGAGGGCACTCTCCCCGTTCCTGGCATATGTTCACATCTGCAACAATGAAACCGGGGCAAAAAAATCATTTTAGTTAACAAAACATTGAGATCAATATTGCATTCTATATAGGATCGTTTCTGAAATAGCACAACATAAAAAAAGTTCTGAGTAAGATCTCATTTCTGGTGCTCCAATAGTTTACTGGTGAAAGACGGTAAGAGCACCAACCCAACACTTAATTAATTATACATCACATAGAAACTAGAAAGTCAGAGAACTTCATTAGTTGACTTTGTGACATGAAATTATATGAGACCAGAAATAGAGGCTGATTTTGGCCAACCATACTAGACAAGTACACGCATGTAAATTAAAAATTACAAATTGATGCAGTAGAAAGTCTAGATTGACCTGACAGGTATTGAGTTTTAATAGCTTGACAAGAGAACATACAAAATATAAGATGATTATGTAGCTTGATATAATAGAAAGCAAACTTAATAAGGCTAAAAGCAAGGTAATGTTTAGAAAAGCTTAGAGAATCATACACCTGGGTTGTGCTCAAAATATATGGTCGTGAGCTTCTATGTAGACCCGGCTACAGCTACATCAATGCCTTCTAGTGATGCTATCTGGCTGCTATTTAGCCACAAGTCCTCCAAGCTGATATAATGTAAATTGCATAGACCAAGGAAAAACCATCAGAGTAAGGGGTAAATGAAGGCATATAATGTTTAAACCTTGTCAATTTCTCAATACCCTCAATGGTAGTAAGTTTATTAGAAGAAATGTTCAAGATAAAGATTTTCTAATATGGAAAAGTCCTCCATCTTAATGATGCCATTATGGCTGAGATATAGTTCCTCCAATGCAACACATTCCTACAAAGAAAGAAGCATGACATAGATATCCACCTAAATAGCATATGTGCAATTAAAGTACTTGAAAGACATCATACTTGAAACCCTGTCATGGATGTCAGTCAGCCGGTTAATCTGCAGGCTTAATTTTCTGATACATTTTAACCCCCACAAGTTAACTGCCACATGTCTGGTTTTTGATTATTTCTCTAAACAAACACAATACAAGATAACTACTGCATGTATGCTTTTTGCTGCATAAAAGGATCCTCCATACAAGGATCCTACTAAAGGCAACCTGGAGGATACTCAGCACTATGGCAGTAAAAATAATTGGTACTCTTGTATACTGTAGTCTTGTGTAACAAAAAAATATAAGAGAAACCAACATTGACTCTTGTATACTGTCAACAACAGTTACCAATAATATATGAATAATTGTAGCTCATAAGTGCCGCCACTACTGAAAGCAGAAGTGGAAAATCATTTAATATAAATAATTACTTTCAAAGGTGCATGGTCAAATGTGAATACAATGATTTGGTGGCATGAGCCTAACATTTGTGTATATAGAAATCCTGCAAGTTTGGTCTCCGAATCATGATATAAAGGCATTATATTAACTTTTTTTTCCTATATAGCATTTGTCTTTATGTGTGCATAGGTGTGTGCAAGAGAAATATAATACACTATGATATGGCATTGAGAGGCCAATCATAGGCAATCATTACTTAAACTAATTGATTGAATCAAAATACACTAAGTAGCAGGCAGGATACACAATAACCTGATGATTTTCTTGTCCAACTATAGCCTCATTACAAGAGCCATTGAACTTATCCAACAAAAGAATACTTTCCTTCCCAAATAATCTTACACAGAGCAAATCAGAAAAAGAGCAATACGTAATACAAAAAAAGGTACTAGAAAGAAAAAAAATGAATTAAAAGAGAACTTATAATGCTCATACCAACTCATCGAGGTCTAATGCTTATAATAACCTTACGACATGAACACCTGTGCTTGGCCTGTACGACGTCTAATGTTCATACCAACTCATCGACCACAACACGACTCGAAACCAACTGATATCCCCTGTCCCAGTACGACACCTTGGCCATGAAGAACCTAAGCACGAAACAACAAAGCACGGTTCAGAGTCGCTAGATTAGTAATTTAATCCAATATCAGATGATTAAAAAAACCAAAATGGGTAAGTATTGAGCACATAGACACATTTATTATTTGTGGCTGAGAGCTACATCACATAACTTCTCCTATAGTTCCAAATGTTACTAACTGGCTCCATGAATGCACCTGCGATATTGTTTTTAGTATTAGGTGAGACTTACTTTTTCTTGAATACTTTTGATCATTGAACCAGGAAAAGGGTCACATTTGAGTTACTCTGCTACTGACTGCTCTGCTACCGGCAGCTAGCCTCGTCGAGGTCCCATCGAGCCTGAACTCCTTCGACCCCGAAGGGAACGGCGGCCTCCTGTACTCCTCCATCATCCTCTTCACCTCCTCCAGGTGGCTCCTCGACATGGCCTCCGCCCCCCGGCCTCACCTGCGGTGAGCTGGCTGAGAGCGGCGGGGGGGACGGCGCCGCTCAGGCAAGCGTCGGAGAGCCGGACGGCGGTGAAGCGGCAGCCGGACGGCGGCGACGCAGGAGCCGGACGGCGGCGACGCGGGAGCTGTCCGGGCGGCAGCCGACCCCGGTCCAGTTCCTCTCCAGGGGCTAGGCCGAAGAACTAGGGTTGGGTTAGGGTTTCTCTATTTTCTCCTGGCCCTCCATAGAGCATCCAAATTTGTGGAGAAAACTAGGGTTAGGGTTTCTCTCTTAGGGTGGTGAAAGAGGAGAGGAGTGGGGGCTCTTTAGAGGAGAGGAGTAGGGGGCTCTCTCTCTAAAGGAGGAAAAAGTTAGGGAGAGAGGAGGAAAGAAAGGGGACGATCGGGAGAAAGTTTGCTGGGTTCATCCATTAAAAGGAACCACAACCTTCAACACATATAAAAATTTTGAAAAATTTACTAAAATGGCAGTTGAAAAAATCCCGCTATGTTTTTGGCATATACATTACTTGACGGTTATCACCAAAACCGTCAATAAATAAATTCCTGTTTCTTGACGGATCCTCCGAAACCGTCAACATACATGGTATAAAATTGCTAATTTAACAAATAAAAGGGCCTCTCTTGACGTAAGCCTAAATATGTCAAGAAAACCACTATTGTTGATGGCTTTTGATGACCGTCAACTTATAAACCGTCAAGAATCGTCTTTTTTCTTGTAGTGTGCATTACGACATGAAGAGCGCCATATCTCTTTTCATTCTGTACCTCCAAAAGTTCGTACGGAGGTCCTTATACATTTTAGTGCTGCCTAGATGTAAGGTATACTTTGTATAGTGCGCTTCCGTTAATATCTTCTTTCTAAGTTCTGAATCGTCCGAAACGCATAGCCTGCCCTTAAATCGAAGCATGTCGGTTTTGTCTACCGCAAAGTCGGTCGTACTACCCTTTGAAATTTGCTCTCGTACTTTCTTCAGGTACGGATCATCCTTCTGAGCGGTCTTGATCTTTTTTCGCAAGCTCGGCTCTAGCTGCAACTGTGCCAACTGTACATCCCTAAATTAAACCTAGAGGTCGATGCCTATCTCTTCTAAGTCGCGTAGCAATCTGTGGTTGATAGATAGCGAGACAATATACTTCCGACTTAGAGCGTCTGCCACAACATTTTCCTTGCCCGACGTATAGTCAATAGTCAAGTCATAATCTTTGATCAGTTCAAGCCAACGCTTTTGTCGAAAGTTCAGCTCCTTCTGCGTGAATAGATACTTGAGGCTCTTGTGATCTGTATAGATCGTGCACACTATGTCATAAGTATAGTGATGCCACAATTTTAATACGAACACAATCGCCGCTAACTCCAGGTCATGGGCGGGATAGTTCTTCTCGTGCGGCTTTAGCTGTCGGGAATCAAAAGATATCACCTTGTTTCATTACATCAGCACACACCCCAAACCCTGGCCAGACACTTTGCTGAAGATCTGGAATCCCTCAGTCCCTTCTGGAAGTGCGAGTATCAGGGCCAAGATGAGCCATTGCTTTAACTCCTGGATGGAAGCTTCACAGTCGTCTGACCATTCAAAAGCGACTCCTTTCTGGGTGAGGTGAGTGAAAGGCTATGCGATCTTCGCAAAATCCTTTACGAAGTGTCGGTAGTATCCTGCTAAGCCAAGGAAGCTTCGAATCTCGTCGACTGACGCTGGTTATTTCCAATCGACAACGGCTTCAACTTTCTTAGGGTCGACTACAATGCCCTCAGATAAAATGATGTGTCTGAGGAATGCGACGCTGCTCAGCCAAAATTCATACTTGCTCCGCTTCGCATACAACTAATTTTCTCGAAGGGTCTGAACCATGGTCCATAGATGCTCAGCATGTTGCTACTTGTCCTTCGAGTAGATGAGTATATCGTCGATAGACTACTACGAACTTGCCGAGGAAGGGTCGAAACACCTAATTTATTAAATCCATGAAAGCAGCTGGGGCGTTCGTTAGGCTGAATGGCATTACCAAGAATTCAGAATGGCCGTATCGAGTGCAGAAGGCTGACTTTGACACATCGTCCGGCTTAATCTTGAGTTGATGGTAACCCGAGCGAAGATCAATTTTAGAAAATACCAAAATGCCCTGTAACTGATCGAATAGGTCGTCTATACGGGACAATAGGTATTTGTTCCCGATGGTAGCCTTGTTCAGCTCTCAGTAATCGATACAAAGACGTATTGAGCCATATTTTTTCTTGACAAACAATACGGGCGCTCCCCATTGGCGAGATGCTAGGCCGTTTGAATCACTTATCGAGCAACTCTTACAACTGTACTTTGAGTTCCTTAAGCTCTGTAGGGGCCATTCTATATTGAGCTTTAGAGATCGGTCTGGTATCGGAGAATGTGTCAATGGTGAACTCTATCTCTCGATCAGGTGGCATGTTGGACAGCTCGTCCGAAAACACGTCTAGGAATTTTGCCACAATGTCGGCCTGACCTGTGTTTGCACCATCCAGTCTCATGTCTCGAACAGACGCTAAATAGTCTTCACACCCGGAATGCAGCATCCTTCTAGCCAATATTGCCGAGATCACCATGCAGGTCGCGACGCCTCACCACATGAATAACAGAATTCAGGCACTATAGGTATACGAAAGGTGACTGTCTTTTCGGCACAGTTGATGGTTGCATTACAGGGACCGAGCCAATCCATTCCCAGAATGATATCGTAGTCTTTAGTGTCTAGGACTATCATATTGAGACCTACCTTTTGACTTCCTATAAAGATGGTTCCGTCTCTGCAGGTTAAGTTTGCAAGTAGTGAAGTGCCCGACAGTATATTGACGCTAAGATTAGGGCCTAACGGTGTCAAAGGGAATTTGTGTTGCGCGACAAAATCCATCGATATAAAGCTATGCGTAGCACATGAATCAAACAGTACACGAGCAGGTTTGTTATTGAAATATAGTATACCTTTCACGACTATGTCAGATGCAAACGCTTCATCTAGGCTCATGGCATAGATGCAGCCCTGGACATTGGGACGATGGACTTGGCCATTTTGTTGTGCGGTCTATGGAGCCCGATGTGCTTGGCCTCGGTTTTGTTGTTTTACTGTTATGGCAGGTGTTGGTTCGGCCTGCCTTCTGGATAATCACGCGCAAAGTGGCCTACCGGATCGTACTGGTGGCACGCTCTATTTTTCATTCGACATTCGGTAGGTAGGTGTCCCTTCTTGTGGCAGAAATTATAGTATTCTCGATTCCTTCCCTGGTTGCCGCCTCCGTTGCCGCGGTTTGCACGCTTATGCCTATTATTACCTCCTGGGTTGCTATAGCGCTTGTTATTGTAGGTATGAGAAGTGCCTGTGGCGACCAGAGGGTATAGAGTGTCACATCCCAGAACCAGAATAATGTCAAGTAGGAACGGACCAGGCCAGCTACATATACCAAAGTACTCCAGTACTCCGAAATAACGTATAAGCTGTATAGATGGGGGTTACTACTACAAGCCAACAGTCAGTCCAAGGTCAAAAAAATCCTAGATATCTCAATCACAGGCAATAAATAATGTACAAGAAGTATGATCATCAGGAATATAAAATAGTAAAATGTCCCAAACCATCATATATCAATGATCATGAAGCTAGTAATACAGAATGAAGAACTAGCAAGAGTAATAGTCATACATAATTAGCTCTAGCTATAGTCTAGAATACACACATCATGTCTAAACCCGTAGGTTAAATGTCAAGTCCAAACATGAGCTAAACAAGTGCTTGGTGGCAAAAAGCCTCAAAAAGAATAATGTACATAACTAGTGGGCGAAAAGAAGGAACCCACTCAGGTACTCTGGTGCTCTGGGTAATCACCAACGAGTGGAAGGTACGAAAGATCTTCGGGCATCTCTACCATATCTGGCCAAACAAAACCAGTGGGGTCAGACCCCCGATAGCAAGTACCACAAAGGAAGCCAAACTATGAACTAAAACTAGCATACAAATTATAGCAACTCTAAAGTAAAGCAGTAAACGCAGGACAAGAATAATGTAAAGGTACCATAGGAATATGAAAGAAAACTAGAAATGTGTAAGAATACAGCATATGAACATGTGAATATGCAGGGTACGTAGCATGTGATAAAACCGAGCATGTGGTAAGGACAAACATGTGAGACATGTAGTGAAACTGTCACGACCCGCACCCATTTTTTTTAAACGGATACGAGACGTGTCCAAATCAGCCTACGCCGCAGTGTCGGCGGTAGTACGCTGTCACGGCCATGAAGATCCAAAATTACAAATAATGCTCATTCATAAAATTAATTTAATTTACAAAGATCACAAGTTTTACATTTACAGGAAAATATAAACTTGTACAAATATTGAATGACTATAACTTGACTATCTAACTAGTCTTCTAGGCTCGTCTGCAAGTACACCCGAACTCCCCATGCTAAATGAATCAACGGCTAACCTGAAAATGTTGGTTTCCAGTCAGGAATGGAACGAGCACAATTCACTGAATGCAATTTCAAATAAAAAAAATGACTATAAAACAAAGGTTAGACACCAATCATGAGTTTTGAAAATAACAGTAAAGCCGTAAGAAAAATCAATAGTAAAAAAATAGACCAATATACTTTCCACCGTTAGAAGTACCTTTGACATGTGATCGGTCTGGGGTGCTACACCGCACGGTCTACGATATCTACTTGCAGAATATAAACACTGTCTACGATGTCTACTGCATAAAATAAACAATGTCTACGATGTCGATTGCATAAAATAAACAATGTCTACGATGTCTACTGCATAAAATAAACAATATCTACGATGTCTACTGCATAAAATAAACAATGTCTACGAGATCTACAATGTCTACGATATCTACAATGTCTACGATATCTACAATGTCTACGATATCTACAATGTCTACGGTCTGATCACACATCCTTGGTACTTCTCATCCCCGACTCAACAATTTATAATAGAGTATAAAAATCACATAACCAATGACTAATCAATGAAATATAGTAAAGATCAATATCGAAATGCAGACAATAAACTGTACTCGCCTGTGGTCCTCTGCTGGTGAAACCGACAATCTGAACTACTCAATGTGCCACTATAGTCAAAATCCGTACAACAGTCCACGGAAGCTGAAATAAACAATACCAATGATCTCAGAATAGTCCAATTAGCTAGGATTGCCTGTCCTTAAGTCCAATTCTGGACACAGGGGCAAAACGGTAATTTCGGGCCAAAACGATGTCCGTCGTTGGAATCGCTTTGCACCGAAAAGTGCGCCAGAGTCAACGGTCTCTAAAGTCGTCAAACTATATGTCTACGGATCCAATTTTTCGATACGAACTCAACCGTATGTCCAGAGTTGGATTCCGGCGGGCCGTGCACAAAATCGTCCGTTGAGTGGGACCGTAGGGCCCGCAAAACGACGTACGATTTAACTGTCTCAGAATTGGACCAAACTTGGCATGCAGGACCAGAAAAATGATACGGTCCTGATGGCGCAAGTTTCGTCTCGATCTGACGAGCGTACACAAAGTTATGACTGAATTTGCATTGTGCGGATACGGGGCGATTCCGACGGATACGCGTCGAATTCGTCGCGCACACGCGATCAATTTGAATTCCGTCAAAGTCCACACGACCACAAAGCTGTTACGCAGCTTTCGATGCCTTCGGTGCGTGACCACGTCGTCCGGATTGGCGTGACGCACGTCGTGTGGAGCGATTTCAATATTTTTAAAACAGATTTTTCCCGAACTTTGAAGTTAATTTAACAGCAATATAATTGATGAAAAATAAATCTATAAACAGGGTTTCCATCTCGTATATGTTGTCAACAAATCTGTTCAAGCGGTTTCCTATGGTTCGCGTTATCTTAGTCGAGAATCGACCGCGAACTTAGGGTTTTAGTGCTGTTACTAACTTCTAAAAATCAGGTTTTTCCCCGATTTTGGGATTCGATTTCTTCGCGTACATCGCAAATCATCACAAACTACTTAAGGGGGTTGTAGAGGGTAAGGTTGTGGTCGAACCTGTTTTGGTGGATCGGACAACCGCCCAATGACGAAGAAGAACCGTCGCCACGAAACTGGCTCGAAGCCCTGCTGCTACTGCTGCTCTTCCTCTGTTTTGCACCTGTGCGCGCGCCTCCCTGGCCAACTCCGACCGGCCGACGGCGATCCCCGGCCGCGCGTGCGCGAGGGGTAGCCGAGACGTGGTGGTGGCGCAGGTGTTGGAGGAGGCGGCGGTTAGTTGTTAGGGTTTTCTCGTGGAGTCGGGTTTTGTTTTGCGTTATATAGAGAAATTACTCTCTGTTATATACCTGTACGAAACAGGGGGGGTTGCTCTGTACTGCAGTTGCTGGCCCAATGGGCTCGGGTTTTGGGAGTGAAGGTTCTGCTGAACAGGGGGGCTTTGCATGTGGGGGCTCGGTTGGGCCGGCTGGTGAGGCTACTCCTATTATTATTAGTAGTAACAATTATATGTATATTTATATACATATACTTATATGTATAAGTACCACTATATTTTTATTATATATACCTACACTTATATTCTTATACTTTTATACATATTACACAATATTATTTATATATATAGTATATCTATATATATATATAATATATATATATATATATATATATATAATATATATATCTATATTATATTTTATATATATATATTAATATATATATATATATATATATAGATATATATATATATTATATATATATATATATATACGTGCACATATTTTCTATATATATTTAATATTATATATATATTATATATATATATATATATCTATATATATATATAATAATCTATAGATATATATATAATAATTTAAATATATATAGAAAATATGTGCACGTATATATATATATATATATATATAATATATATATATATATATATATATATATATATATATATATATAATATATATATACGTATTATATATTATATATTTATATACAAATACAAATATACATATGCACATATTTTTATATATATATTTATATACAAATACAATATACACATGTATCTTGTATATATTTTATATACATATACCTACATACTCACGTATATCTTTATACACATTACATTATTCCTCGAATATATATATATATATATATAGATATATATATATATAGATATCTATATATATATATATATATATTTTTATAATATATAGATATATATATATATATATATATATTATATATATATATTTATATACAATATATACTTTATTTACTTACGAATATATTTAATAATTTCTACAAATATCTATACGCCTTCATAAAAATTACTATATATTCCTATAATTGTATATATATAATTTAATCCTCCTATAACCTTATATGTATATTAGTACACATCCCAAAATATATATATATAATCCAATATATATATATATATACAATATATAAGTCTATATATATATATATATATATATATATATATATATATATATATATATATATTTATTTGTAACTCTCAATGACCCTAATAAAATCTAGTTTCTAGAGTAGGTCTTCCACATAAAATGAAATAATATTTATTTACAAAATCTAAAATCACCATTCGAATAAATAAAAATAAATATTCCTAATTTTCGGGAAGGGGAGCTACAGAAACTAAGACTGTAGCAGAAATGATAGCATGTCAGAAAATAGCAGGAAGCTAAGTAGTGGAATAAGATAAACTGGAACAAGACTAGACTAACAGGAATGGACTCCATCCATCAATCACGGCCAAACAATAAGTACGGCTTGATACTTTAGCTAACTAGGGTTGTCACAATCCTAATTACTAACATATACAAGTTTAAGAAATCAGATTCCAATTACCTGCCTGCTGCTACCTGAATGATCCAAGCCAAAAAAAATAAGTATAGCAGACACACTGTAGTAAGATATATGTGTCCTAGAGAAGTGCCCTACTCGACGGTGTGTTGGAAGAGTGCTCATCATGACAGATAGCTCCAAATCCCATGTATATATATATATATAAGACCAAGACCAAAGGGACAACAGGAAACTGCGAAATCCTCGCCTTCCAATAATCTAGATAATCAAGCTAGTTTTATAGTTCCTAACATTTTCATTAGGATTCCGGGTGTGGCATTCCGTAGAATCCATCCTAGACATGAGACATGCAAGACTAGGCAAAGCAAGCAAGATTTGTACTACAACAAGCCACAACAAGATATGACAATATCAAGGCAAGAGTGCGCTACGAAGAGCCACCACTACCAGAATCTGTCAAATTAGCGACGTTCATAAACGTCGCTAAACCCAGTAAAAACGTCGCTAATTTTTTTTAGCGACATTATATAAATGACGAAAAAAAGCGTGTCGCTAATCAGAAAAATGTCACAAAACGTCGCTATGGCGACGTTAATTAGCGACGTTGTTAACGTCGCTGGTTAGTGACGTTCTCATATGGTCGCTAATTAGCGACGCTATTAGCGACGTTAGTGTGTGGTCGCCGTTTAGCGATACTTTAGCGACGTTTTGGCGACGATGTGCTGACATCAGATTCGGTGCCACATCAGCAATTTACTGACATATTTAGCGACGTTCATTAACGTCGCTACATTGTAGCGACGCTTATTAATGTCGCTAAAAATGTCGCTAAGTTAAAAAAATATAAAAAAATAGAATCCAGAATGCAAATGGAACTGGAGCTTGGGCCAAAATATAGAATCCAAAATACAAAATACAGAATCCAATCCCTGGGTTCGTCGACCCCCTCGGTGGAATACTCAACACCGACACGTACAATACATTCGAGAATAGACAAAAAATATAAAGAACAAATAATATCCTCAACGAATAATATCCTCAACGAACAAAGTCAATAATATCCTCAACGAACAAAGTCAATATCCTCGAATACGTACAAAATCAATATCCTCAACGAACAAAGTCAATATCCTCGAATACGTACAAAGTAAAAATATAAAGTACAAAGTCCGAAAATGCAAAAACAAAACTACTGATCGCCTGGAGCTGGAGCTGGAGCCGGAGCCGGAGCTGAAGGAGGAGCACCACCAGATGACTATCGTCGCAACGCCAGGATCGTCTGATACTCCTCCGGTGACAACAGGTTGACAAGCATGTCCTCCCGTGAACCGCTGGATGTAGACGATGCTCCCGATGTACCAACAAACAGTCGCTCCATAGCCATCTCACGAAACTGCTGCATCTGCTCGACCAACCGCTGCGTAGTCTCCTGCGTAGCGCCTCAGTCGTCTCCTCAAGCCTTTCAATACGTGAGATGAGCGTAGAATCATCCGTATGCAGCTGCGGATGCGACTGCGATGCCATCATCCTCTGCAGCATCTCGTCATGCAGAGCTGTGATCTGCGCATCGACACTCTGCTGGTGGAGGAGCGACTCCTCAGTCTGTGCGAGGCCGGGCATACTAGTGGCGGTCGTAGAGGCCTGTGACACAATAAAGGCACCATAGGAGCCCGTACCATAGTACGTACCCCTATGCATGCCACCAACGGCCCTCATCCACAGCTCGTCATCTGACTGAGCTACGGTGGCCGGGGGCTGCTGGGAAGTGCTAGCACCAGCTCCCTCTGACCGTGTCGACCTAGCCATCCTAAGCCTCAAAAACTCGGCCTAGAAATAACATCTATATGAATTCTCTACGTAACTAAAAATTAATATTAATGAACTAGCATTAAGTAAAACTTCAAAAACTCGGCCTAGAAATAACATCTATATGAATTCTCTACGTAACTAAAAATTAATATTAATGAACTAGCATTAAGTAAAACTTACGTAGGTGTCCCGGGCCTTGTCGTCAACGAACTGCTCCCCCTTCGTGTGCGTGGTGAGGAACAAGGTCACCATATTCGGGTCCTCTCCCGATTCAACCTGTTACAAAATTATTATATGATTTGTCAGTTAAGTTAAAAGAAATATATTACTATAAAGTATTAATTATGGGTATACGGCGAGATATGTACCATATGAGTGAAGAAATCCATGATGGACCGTGACCCACCACACCACTGCGATCCCGCCTGTCGTGCTCTTTTAGACTTCGCGAACTTCTCCTTGTAGGTTTCCTCCTCGAATCTCCTCTTCATTGCCGCCCAGTCGGCGACAGAGATCCAACCCTGAATAGGCTCTCCCCGGCACTCACGATCCTTTTGGTCGAGTATCAAATCCCTAATGAGCTTACTGGCGATGCTGGAAAAAATAGATTCGACAGCAACGACGCGATGGGGAGGGAAGAAGTAAGTCCGCTAAAAAAATCATAGTAGTACGTAAGTTATAACATAACATACTAAATGTTAAAAGAAAATAAACTTTTACGTATCGAGAAGTGCTCAAACCAGAAGGCCTTCTTGTCGGCCAGGACATCCCTCCAGTTGATCCAGTGCCCCCAGTAGTTCTGCCGTAGGAATGTACCCAGCGACCGGTGTACGGAGGAGGGATAATACCTGTAAAATGGAAATGAAAATTTATTAAACAAGTTTATAATAAATTTAAACAAATTAAATGCAACAATTTTACTTACCGCTTGGTCCGAGTACAGGCCCAAATCTCCAACCTCAGATCCCCCTCCGGGCGATACGGAGGATCTGTCTCAAATGGCAGCTGTAGCCTGCCCCTGCCCCGCCCCTGTCCCTACTCCTGCCCCTGCCCGCAGCCTGCCCCTCGACCTCAACCTCGCGCTCGCCCTCGCCCTCGACGTGGGCCTCGGCCTCGGCCTGCTCCTCAGTAGTGGGGTCGGCCTCTGGAATACTCGACGGTACTGGCTGCGTAGAAGAAGAAGGCCCTAGCCTGGAACTGCTAGAGCCGAGTATGGAGCCACTGCCGGCGACTAGACCGCTAGTGTATACTGGAGTACGGGGGGATGAGGAGGAGTTGGTAGGAGGAGTGGTAGATGGAGACTGTCGACCTCGTCGACTCCCACCAGCACCGGAACCAAAGGATCCACGTCGAGCCATATCTGAAAAAATACAGAAGTAAACCATACTACATCTGAAAAAAACAAAAGCAAACCATACTACATCTGAAAAATAACAAAAGTAAACCATATTACATCTGAAAATTAAACATATTCAATCCTCTTATGAAAATTCATCTTGTTCCTCTTTCTCTTCCTCTTTCTCTTTCTCTTCCTCTTCCTCTTCCTCTTTCTCTCCGCTTCTATCAACTTTCTCTTCCTCTTCTGATACTTCTACCTCTTCCAATTGATGAAACATGTCATGAGAAACTTTTGTTGAGTCCACATCGACAATATTTGTAATAAGAGGTAGTTCGTCTTCCTGATAAGCTATCTCGACGACATCGAAGGTATTTCGAGCTTTAGTCTTATAGACTGCCCACCAATCTGATCTTCCTGCTCCTCGTTTTGGATAGCTGGTAAAGTAAACTAGCTGAGCCTGGCTTGCTAGAACAAACGGCTCATAAGCTTGATATCGACGGCAATAATTTATGTCAACAAGACCATGTTTGTCAACTCTTCAACCTCAACTTTGGATCGGATCGAACCAGTCACATCTGAACAAGACGATCTTACAAGGTTCTATAGCATAATTGTATGTCAGTTCCACAATCTCCCGTAAGATGCCAAAGAAGTCATTGCCTGGGTCGACGTCTTTGTAGTTTGAAAATTTTATGCACAAATAGCTATTCTTCATAGAATCCAAATCCAAGAAGTCGTCTCTTATTCGAGCATTTGTTGACTTGAACCTGAAGCCATTTACGCAGTAACTTAGCCAGGTCTTCACTTGATAAATTGGTCCCTTGGCTAGAGTTTGATATACTCATTCTCAAGGATTGCCTCCGGACGATCAACCTAAATACCAAATAAACGATGCTAACTTAATTATTCTGTGCAAGTATATACGTACAAAAAAAGTAAATTGTGAAGATATTCGTACATATGCTCTCAACCAAAGAGGAAAATGAAGTCTCATTTGTTGTTCTACTTCCTCCTCGGTTGCGTACGGATTGTTGGACGTTACCTCATCCTTAAATATGCTGAAAAGCAACGAAGCATAGTTATATTAGTTATATTGAGAAGCAACAAAGCACGCGAAATAATTTTACTTACCCCTCTAGCTTGTCCACTTCTTCCTCATCGCAGTTGAGCAATACATATAACATTGCAGCGCTAACCTCGTCGTCATTTAGATATCTTTTTTTTATTTTACCAGATGTTTTTCGTAGGCAGTAAGTACTTTCAGCTTTGCCTTATTACCAACTTCATAGCCGTCGTTATTTTTGGGAGCTCTTGTTCTGTTTGTAGCAATATGAGGCTGAAAATACATGGAACAGAAGTTTAAAATCTCCTCAAGGACATATGCTTCACAAATAGAACCCTCCATCTGTGCCTTATTTTTTACCTTCCTCTTGAGGTGGTTCAACTGTCGCTCGAACGGGTACATCCAACGATAACCGATAGGTCCAGCAACAAGAGCATCATGGATAAGATGAATCGGTAAATGCTCTATTGAGTCGAAGAATACAGGAGGAAAAACTCTTTCAAGTTTGCAAAGTGTTACCACAATGTCCTTCTCTTGCTTCTCTAAACGATCGATGAGCAACTTGCAAGAACAAAGATCTCTGAAGAATATGCTAAGCTCTGTTAATGGATCCCAGACTACCGGCGGTAATAATTCCCGAAATGCAATAGGAATTAACCTCTCCATGAATACGTGGCAATCGTGGCTCTTCATTCCTGTCAGTTTACACTAGTTTATGTCGACACATCTTCTTAGATTGGAGACGTATCCGTCCAGAAATTTTAAGTCCTGGATCCATCTACAAAGTCTCACTTTGTCCTCCTTGTCCAGCGAGTAGATTGCCTTAGGCCGCAAAAGCTTCCTCTTCTCGTTGTCTATCATGTACAATATAGGGCGTCTGTATATTTCGGCTAAGTCCAATCTAGCCTTCTGATTGTCTTTTGTTTTTTCCTTGACGTCCATTACAGTATTAATTATGTTATCAAACACGTTCTTCTCGATATACATGACGTCAAGGTTATGTCTAATCAGATTTGTGCTCCAATATGGCAGATCTCAGAATATACTCCTTTTGGTCCAGTTATGATCTTCGCCAAATCCTTCGCAATGGCTGCTCGTTGTAGGATCTTCAATAGCACTTGGAATTTCTTTTACTTGCTTCCATGTGTTCTCTCCGGACCACATTGGCGGTAGATCGCCCTTCTCTATAGCTCCGACACGAAAAGTAGTTCTGTTCCTACGGTATGGATGGTCTTTCGCCAAGAACTGTCGGTGACAATCAAAGAAGCATGGCTTTCCTCCGTGTCTCAAACAAAAAGCCTTAGTACAGTCCATGCAATACGGACATAAAAGCCGACCATGAGTGCTCCATCCAGATAACATTCCATAAGCCGAAAAGTCGTTGATTGTCCACATTAGTGCTGCTCACATCTAAAAATTCTATTTTTTTGAAGCATCATACGTGTCCGCCCATGTTTCCCATAGCTACATCAGCTCATCTATCAACGGCTGTAAGTACACGTCGATGTTCCTCTTCGGGTTGTTCAGACTGGAGATGATAATAGTTAAGAACATGTAAGGTGTCTTCATGCACATCCAAGGCGGTAGGTTGTACGGAGTGAGGATTACCGGCCAGCATGAATATTGGAAGCCTGAAAGACCAAATGGGCTGAAACCATCAGAGCAGAGCCCCAACCTTACATTATGCGCATCAAAAGCAAAATTAGGATATACTCGATCGAAGTGCTTCCACGCTTCTCCATCAGATGGGTGATCCAACACTCCTTCGGTCTGTTGTCGCTTGTGCCAACTCATATTTTTGGCAGTCCCTTTCACCATGAACAACCTCTGCAACCGCGGCGTCAACGATAAGTAGTGCATTGAAGCAGTCGGTCTTCTAGACTTGCCTGCAGCAGTTGGCTTGTAGCGATCAGCACCACAGAATCTGTACACTTCTGCATCCTTATGATCTTTGTAGTAAAGCATGCATCCGTTCTGACAGTAATAGATCTTGTCATATCCCATCCAGAGGGATCTCACCATCCTCTTAGAGCGGTAGAAGTCTTTCGGTAACTTGGCACCCTCTGGCAGGATATCTGTAATCAACTCGAGCACTCTATTGTAGCATTCTTGCGACATGTTAAAGTCAGACTTTATGCTCAAGAGCCGAGTGATCACCTCTAACGGTGAATGCTCCTCACAGCCAGGGTACAAAGGAGTCCTTATATTCTCCAGCAACTCCATAAACTTTGCGGCATCGGCATTCGGTGCCTCCTCAACTGTGTCACGATTGTATGGATCGAAACTAGGCCCCGCAGCGTCGAAGACCATGTTTACGTACTCGTTGTCGACACCAGTTTGGTTGTGGACATTCATGTAAGGCTCCACATAAGGCTCAACATAAGGCTCTGCTTGGAATGCTAAAGGTACAAGCTCTCCGTGTGCGGTCCATTGGTAGTAATTCGGAAGGAAATCCTTTGTGTATAAGTGATACGTCAGATCCAATTCTAGTTGAAACTTCATGTTCCGATATTTTGCACACGGTCACTTAATGTCCATGCCGTCCATGGATTGAGGAAACGCCTTCGCGAATTGGAGTAATTGTTCTACTCCGGCGATGTATTTATCTCGCACATCGTACCTGTCATCTCGAATGCGGTTGTACATCCACGAACGGTCTAGCAGATACATGGATATAGCTATTTCTAGATATCTGCAAATATGAACAAACTTCAAAACTGAAACGAATATACTACATATTACATACATACATACATACATATATACTGCGAGCCCCCTCGGGGCCCCATCCCAAGCAGCAGACTCCCCCAACCCCACGAGCAGCAAGAAGGTCCTAACCCGACGTACGCCCGTGACTCGGGACCATTCCTATGCGTATCGGGATCAAGGAAAATAGACGACAGCATTAACCAACCAACAAAACTACTTGTTACAAATATCGGAACTATCGGTGGTTTCAAATCAGAGTATCAGATTTTTCGGTGTCGGAAAACAAATAATTATTACTAAATTATCAGATTTTTCGGTACAATCGGTGCCCCTGATCCAGCCCCCCCGCACCCCTCCCTCGCTACACCACTCCTAACCCTAACCTGAACCTTATCCCTAACCCCTCCCCCACCCGCCCCCTCCGCTCCCCAGCCCCCCTACCCCCCTACTCTCCTCCCCCACCAACCATCCCTAACCCTAATACTAACCCTCCCCCCAGCCCCCCTCCTCACCCCCAGCCGCCCTCATCCCCCCCACCCCTCCCCCAACACACACCCACCCCTAACCCGAAGCCTAACCCTCCCCTCCCCCCCCAGCCCCCCCTCCTCACCCCCAGCCGCCCTCACGCCCCCTGTCCCACCCCCGCAGCCACCCCCCACTCACCACCCAACCACCCGCATCCCCCCTGCCCCTCACCCCCCCATCGGACCATTCCTTACCCCCCAACCACAAGCACCCCCATGCCCCTCCCTCCAAGCCACCCGTACCCCTCCAACTACCAACAACCAAAATAGAGAGAGAGGGGGAGTCACGTACCAGAGAGGGAGGAGAGTCGCCGGAGAGAGTGAAAGTCGCCGAAGAGAGTGAGAGCGCCGGAGAGAGTGAGAGCGCCGGAGGGGGGAAGGAGAGAGAGTGAGAGAGTAAAATGGTGAAAATGAATCGTGGGGGGGGATTTAATTAGAATTTAGCGACGTTCAGACTAACGTCGCTAAAATAGTCGCTATTAACAACGTCATAGCGACGTTTCGCGACGACTAGCTCATGAAACTAATATACGTCATTGTCACGTCGCTATTTTCGTCGCTAGTAGCGACGTTTCACTTAAACGTCGCTAATGTGCACAATTTAGCGACGTTATATGAACGTCGCTAAATTTTCATCGCTAATGGAGCAGATTTTAGTAGTGCACTATCAATGAGCTAGATATGTACTGGAATCAAGAGTGTGCCATGACAGGCCACTATCATGCAAGGTAGGAAAAGACATGTTCAAGCGTGCACCACGATGGGTCACTATCAAGTAAATATTGGACATGGCATAGACTATAAAGTAGAATACATCTGGAAGGGCATAACAATACATAGTGAGTATAGAGAACATATGAACATAAGCTAGTGTCAAGTGTATATAGGGTGTACAATCATTCTCTTAGTATACAAGGTCATCTAATCATGTTAAGAATTCATTACAATCGAAGTAAATATAAAAAACGGGCAAAAAGGGGCAAAAACAGAAAAAAAAAAAAAAAAAAATAGCCTAGCCGGATCATCCGGCGGATTACTGCGGATTACCGGTGGATTTTTCGAAGTGTCACAGCAAGTTTATTGGTGCAAGTTCAGATTTTTCGACGGATTTCCGCGGGTTTCCGACGAATTTAAAGAACCATCACAGAAACTTGATTCTTGAAAACTCAAAACTTATTTTGGCCATAAAAACTTCGTTTTAAATCGAAATTCGGATTTGCAAAAGTCAAAATCGCATGAAATTTAAATCCCTACAACATGGGCGTATTAGTTTTCACAAATTCAAAGATTTGATAGATCAATACCTCAAAATACTCTAGAAATAGGTTTTCGGGAAACCGAAACGAGTTTCGATTTCCACCAAACTCAAAATCTGTGTATACAAGCTTGGTGAGGGCCTCATATATAAATATGTGACCAGGATCCATGATGGTAACACCAGTATCACTCTTGATATCGAGTTTTTTTCTAAGTCAATATTGAATTTTAATAGAAAATCAAATCCTAGTTCTAACCAAATTTAGAAACATGCATATAGACGAGAATCACAAGGAAAACATTCTTAACAAAATGAGTTTAGAACAATTCTAAGCATTTAATACCAAGGGAAACAAAAATGACAACAAAACAATATTGTTCATGAATTTGGCAAGATGTACTTGCCTAGGTTAAGCTTCAAGCCTAATCTTTTACTCCTCCTCCTAGGGGGGTTAGACACCACACCCAAGCCTCAAGGCCAAGCTCTTGGCAAGCTCTAAAGGGGAGAGAAGAGAAGAAGAAATGAAGAGAGAGTGAACTAATGAAAAGAGAGAGGAGAGAGAAAGTGAAAGGGTATATATAGAAGGGAGAATTAACTTTGACCATTAGATGGTGATCCATGTCAAAATCTAAATCAATCATGGCCATTCAAACAAAACCAAATATCCATTGGGTAAAAGGGTACATCTGCACAATTTACGAAAATATTGGAAACACAATTCATAAAAATATCTGAAATCAAAAGTATCTAAAATATAGAATATCTGCCCGGGCGGTATGTCGTCGGTATACACCGGTATACTGGCGGTATGACGGTCAAGGAAAAAATTTATAAGTTGAGAAAAATTTAAAGTGTTCCAAAAACCAAAAAAATACGAAATATACTGCAAAATACGTATCTGTATATAAATACCGATACTGTGAGACGAGTCTCACAACTCTCATATCCTTAGAAAAATTTCGTCCTCGAAATTTTCTAAAGGAAAGCAAAAGCAAGCGAGAATTCCAAGAAAACATGCTATCAGGATCAAGATAGGAAACTCATAAATCATGAAATCCTACTAGAGTAATGTACAAGAAATGTAAAAGCAATTTAAACACACAGAACAACAACATCATGAATTCCTACAATCACACTCAAAAAGGTAGAACATAGATATACGAGTAAGTATACCTCACGAGTCAAACAGATGTAGGTAACGAGCTCGGATATCATCATCGCGCTCCCAAGTCGACTTGTCCGATGAGTGATGATCCCAAGAAACACGAACTAATCGGATAGTCCGGTTCTTGAGAATCTTCTCCCTCCGGTCCAAAATGGATATGGGCCTCTCCTCATATGATAGGTCAGTACCAACGACCAGCTCGGAATGATCTAGGACATGGCTCGAATCCGGAATATACCGATTCAACTGAGATACGTGAAATATGCCATGTACCTCGCGTAGCGACGGTGGAAGAGAAAGACGATTGGACAAAAGATATGTATCATATTGCCTTGCTCGAGAATATCGAACAATCCAGTATATCTAGGACTAAGCCTTCCCCGTATGCCAAATCTGATGAAACCACGGGTAGGTGCAATTCGAAGAAATACGTGATCGCCGACAGAGAACTCAAGATGATGTCGATGCTGATCTATCCAGTGACGCTGTCGATCCTGAGCTACTCTGAGATGCTCTCTGGCCTGCCTGATACTCCAACTGACTGAGCGATCATTTCTGGACCAAGCATCTACCTCTCTCCAATGTCATCCCAAGCTAGGGTAACCTATATCTCCTACCATACAAAGCCTCGAAAGGTGCCATCTGAATGCTCGCCTGGAAGCTGTTGTTGTAAGAGAACTCCACCAAATACAAGTGATCCTCCGAAGAACCACTGAATTCAAGAGTGCATAATCGAAGCATATTCTCCAAAGTCTGAATCATACGCTACGACTGACCATCTGTCTGAGGATGGTATGCTGAACTGAAGCTCAAACGGGTACCCAAACATTACTGAAGACTCCGCCAGAAATAAGAAGTGAATCTGAAAACCCGATCTGAGACTATGCTAACTGGCACCCCATGGAATCTAACAATCTGCCTCATATACTGCTCGGCTAACAGCTCTGTAGACTGACTAACTCTGAAAGGTAAGAAGTGGGCAACCTTCGTGAGTCGATCTACCTTAACCCAAATGGCATCTCTACCAGTCGGAGTTCTAGGAAGACCAGTCATGAAGTCAATAGTAATATGATCCCACTTCTACTCCAGGATTGGTAAAGGCTGAAGAAGTCCGACCGGTCTATGATGCTCGCTCAGCCTTGACCTGCTGGCAAACCAAGCACCGAAAGACAAACCGAGCTATCTCCCTCTCCATACCATTCTACCAGAAATGTTGACGAATATCATGGTACATCTTCGTCCCTCCTGGATGAACAGAATACTGAGAACTGTGGGCCTCCGACATAATCTCATGTCGAATATCTCCACTCGGCATACAAAGACGACTCCCAAACCGGAATATCCCATCCTCATGGATGCACAACTCTGATCTGCACCCTACCACACACTCTGCTCTGAGCTGCTGAAGCCTGGCATCCCCTAACTGTGCTGCTCTGACCCTCTCCACAATGGTAGACTATACATGCAAGCCCGCCATCATAGCTGCTTCACCACGTAGCACTACCTCCATGCCCATCTCCTGTAGATCTTTCCGAAGGTGACGCTGCTCCGTTAAAAAATAGATACCGGGTCTCATGCTCAAAGCCTTTGTAACAACGTTTATCGTCCCTGGATGGTATAGAAGGTCAATATCAATATCTGATGTCAACTCTAGCTATCTTCTCTGTTGCATGTGCAAATCCCTCTGGGTGAAAATATTGACTCGATCCCTATACAGATAGTGACTCCAACATCTTGAGGACAAACACAACCACTGCTAACTCAGGATCATACGTATGATAGTTCTTCTCATAGTCCCGACACATCTGGAGAACCATGCAAAAATGCTGCTCGTGCTCTGCCTCAGTCCGATTGTAGACCAAGATATCATCGATAAAAACTATCACAAACTGGTCTAAGTGGGACAAGAAGATGCGATTCATAAGATCCATGAAGATCGATGGCGTATTGGTTGCTCCAAAAGGCATAACAAGGAACTCCCAATGGCCATATCAAGATCTAAATGCCGTCTTGGGTATATCCTGCTCTCTGACTCTGATCTGATAGTACCCAGACCGTAAATCGATCTTCGAAAACATAGCCTCTCCACTAAGCTTGTCGAACAAGTCATTTATCCTGGATAAGGGATACTTGTTCTTCACGGACACCGTGTCAAACTAACGATAGTCATTAACTATACACGATGAACCATCCTTCTTCTTCACAAGAAGGACTGGAGCTCCCCAAGGCGATCCACTGGAAAGAATGAATCCGTTGGTTCTAAGCTCCTCAATAGACTGATACAGCACCAACAACTCTGAAGGAGACATCCCGTAGACTCTCGCTGATACTAGCTCTACTCTTGGAACTAAATCAATATAATTCTCAATCTTCCAAACTGGAGGTATACCCAGAAGCTCATTGGGATATACTTTCGAAAACTCACAAACCACTCTGGGCAACTGTACCTCCTCTGGAACTGCCATCAGTAAGACCACTAAAAAAGACTCTACCTCATTTCTTGAGAATGAGAACTTTTCCCTACCATGAACATGAAGGATAACCTTGCCAATATGGCAATCTATCAAAGCGTGTCAAGCACTCAACCAGATTCATGCTTAGGACGACATCATAATCGCCCATAGAAAACTCTATCAGCCTAGCAGGAAACTCCCTCCCGCACACTATGACTCTATACGAGGCATAGACTCGGTCTACTCCTACTAGATCGTTACCAGTAAGTATATTCAACCTTACAGACAATGTCTCAGGCTTCCATCCAACTCGTGTTGTAAATCATGTAGATATAAACGAATACAAAACACCAGAATTAAATACTGAAATTGAATGAGAGGGAATTAGAATGGTACCAGTAACCAACTCCCCTGCTGCTAATGCTTCCTCAAAGGAAATTATGTAACCTCGGATATGACCTCTGGATACTGGATCCCTCTGCTGCCGACCTCTCCATCTCCGAACCTGAGCCTGAGCCTGAGCATACTGCTGAGGCCTCTGCTGCTGGAACTGCTGAGACTGTATCAGTAATGGTCTTCGAGTCTGCTGCTGCTGAACCGGTACTGGCACCTCGAATTGCTGAACTGCTGGCTAAAAGTATGCTGAACCAGCCGAACTCCTCCGAGAACAAGTCCTTATCGTGTGGTCTAATACTTCACAAGCTAGGCACAAGCCCTGAGCCCTACGGCACTCTGATAACACATGTCCTGTCTTTTCACAATAAGAACAGCCAATTGAAGTAGACTGCCTCTGCTGCTGAAGACGTGGCTGAGATGACTGTTGAAGGGAAGCCGCCGAAGCCGGTCCCCTCGGAGATCCAATCGTCAAAGCTCAAATAGCTGGAGCTGGTGCCGATGACTGGAAAGATGATCCCCTCTAAATGTGAGGCTTTTTCTGGCCCTCAACTCTATCCCCAATTCTCTGGGGTGCATACTCATACCTCCTAGCCGCTCTTATTATGACATCAAAAGTCTGCAACTCATGCTGCTCCACTTCCAAGATGATCTCTGGATGAAGTCCCTGCTGGAACCTCCTCGTTCGATCCAACTCGGTCGCCATCATAGAAGGGACAAACTAACTAAGCCCGTTGAACTCCGTCGCATAACTATCGACGGTCATGCCTATCTGTGCTCGAATAACACCCTCTGGCTGCTCTAGCTGAACTGGCACTGCTGGCTGAACAGGAAGAACTGGCATCTCTACCCTTGGGTCAACTCTGAACTCTTCCCCTGAATGCTGGAACTGATCCTCCATAACTGGCCTACCAGAAGATTGCTGACCTGCCATCGGTAGAACCCAAACAAGATGGTCCAAAGGATTAAGAATAGTGCCCCTAAAAGTTAAAGGACACAACGATCAAGTCGAGGGAATAGAAAAGATCAATGATCAAAGCAGATGTCAAGTCGAAAGAACATAGGTAGATTAAAATATGAAGGATATCAATGAAGAAGATTTGTGAGTGAGATAACTACCAGCAACCCCCACATATCTGATAAATCAGACCTGTATGGGCCACCACTAAAACCTATGTCATGCCCCAGAACTAGAATACTGGCAAGTAGGGACAGACCAGGCCAGCTACGTATACCAAAGTACTCCAGTACTCCGAAATAATGTATAAGCTGTATAGATGGGGGTTACTACTACAAGCCAACAGTCAGTCCTAGGTCAAAAAATCCTAGATATCTCAATCACAGGCAATAATAATGTACAAAAAGTATGATCATCAGGAATATAAAATAGTAAAGTGTCCCAAACTATCATATATCAATGATCATGAAGCTAGTAATACAGAATGAAGAACTAGCAAGAGTAATAGTCATACATGATAAGCTCTAGCTATAGTCTAGAATACGCACATCATGTTTAAACCCGTAGGTCAAATGTCAAGTCCAAACACGAGCTAAACAAGTGCTCGGTGGCAAAAAGCCTCAAAAAGAATAATGTACATAACTAGTGGACGAAAAGAAGGAACCCACTCAGGTACTCTGGTGCTCTGGGTAATCACCAACGAGTGGAAGGTACGAAAGATCCTCGGGCATCTCTACCATACCTGGCCAAACAAAACCAGTGGGGTCAGACCCCCAATAGCAAGTACCACAAAGGAATCCAAACTATAAACTAAAACCAGCATGCAAATCATAGCAACTCTAAAGTAAAGCAGTAAACGCAGGACAAGAATAATGTAAAGGTACCACAGGAATATGAAAAAAAATAGAAATGTGTAAGAATACAGAATGTGAACATGTGAATATACAGGGTATATAGCATGTGATAAAACCGAGCATGTGGGACAAGTGGTAAGGACAAGCATGGGAAACATGTAGTGAAACTAAGACTGTAGCAGAAATGATAGCATGTGAGAAAATAGCAGGAAGCTAAGTACTGGAATAAGATAAACTGGAACAAGACTAGACTAAATAGTAATGGACTCCATCCATCAATCACGGCCAAACAATGAGTACGGCTTGATACTTTAGCTAACTAGGGCTGTCACAATTCTAATTACTAACATATGCAAGTTTAAGAAATTTGATTCCAATTACCTACCTGCTGCTACCTGAATGATCAAAGCCAAAAGAAAAACAAGTATAGCAGACACACTATAATAAGATACATGTGTCCTAGAGAAGTCTCCCACTCGACGGTGTGCTGGAAGAGTGCTCATCATGACAGATAGCTCCAAATCCCATGTATATATATATATAAGACCAAGGCCAAAGGGACAACAGGTAATTGGAAAATCTTCACCTCCCAATGATCTAGATAATCAAGCTAGTTTTATAGTTCCTAACATTTTTATTAGGATTCCAGGTGTAGCATTCTGCATAATCTATCCTAGACATGAGACATGCAAGACTAGGCAAGGCAAGCAAGATTGTGTACTACAACAAGCCACAACAAGACATGACAATATCAAGGCAAGAGTGCGCTACGACGAGCCACTATCAAGGAGCTAGACATGTACTAGAATCAAGAGTGCGCCATGACAGACCACTATCATGCAAGCTAGGAAAAGAAATGTTCAAGAGTGCACCACGACGAGTCACTATCAAGTAAATATTGGACATGGCATAGACTATAAAGTACAATAAATCTAGAAGGGCATAGCAATACATAGTAAGTATAGAGAACATATGAACATAAGCTAGTGTCAAGTGTATATAGGGTGTACAATCATTCTCTAAGTATACAAGGTCATCTAATCATGTTAAGAATTTATTACAATCGAAAAAATATCAAAAACAGACAAAAACGGACAGAAACAGGCAAAAATAGACAAAAACAGCCTAGCTGGATCATCCGACGGATTACCGGCAGATTTTTCGAAGTGTCACATCAAGTTTAGTTGTGCAAGTTTGGATTTTCCGATTGATTTTCGTGGATTTCTGATGGATTTTCTGAACCGTCACAGAAAGTTGATTCTTGAAAACTCAAAACTTATTTCGGCCATAAAAACTTCGTTTTAAATCAAAATTCGGATTTTCAAAAGGCAAAATCGCTTAAAATTTAATTCCCTACAACATGGGAGGGTTAGACACCACTTAACAAAATGAGTTTAGAATAATTCTAAGCATTTAATACCAAGAAAAACAAAAATGACAATAAAATAATATTGTTCATGAATTTGGCAAGATGTACTTGCCTAGGTTAAGCTCCAAGCCTAATCTTCTACTCCTTCTCCTAGGAGGGTTAGATACCACACCCAAGCCTCAAGGCCAAGCTCTTGGCAAGCTCCAAAGGGAGAGAAGAGAAGAAGAAATGAAGAGAGAGTGAAAGAATGAAAAGAGAGAGGAGTGTCACGACCCGCTCTCGAATAATCAAACACATCCAGCCTTCGTTGTTAGACACAACGAAGTAAGCTGTACCAATCATTAGAGAAAACTATAAGGCAATATAAAAGTATACAAATCACAGCATCTCTATAAACGATCCTAGAATCCATAGTACAATTCTAGGATTATTACATTCATCCAGAAAGCAAGGTAAAGTCTGAAATCTCTAACACAATGTAAGTAAACTGCTAGAAAAGGAAAGATAACTAGGCCTCCTCGGCCTCTAGGTCTAGTGCAGCTCCAGCTGGCTCTAGCACGTCAGCAGGCTCACGGCCATAGTACGTGTCACACATCGCCTCTATCTCACCTACAACATATCCAATCAGGAGCGGAGCAAAGTACAGTTCTAGGTAATGAACAAGAACATCATGATATGAAATGAGTACAAGAGAACATGGAATGTAAAGTATAGGAAAAGAACATGAAAGTACAGGAATATAATTACAGGAAGTACAAAAAATAAAGTACATGAGGTAAATCCTGAACATGAAGTACAAGACATGACATGTGCACAATATTTGAAATACAACTAGCATATGTTACCGCCTGGGGTGAGTACAGGAATAAGTACAGGAGTACATGAATATCGGTACGGCTTAGGACCCGCGTGCACGGTACGAGACCTAAGCTATCTACTTGAATATCAGAACATGGGTTTGGTCACATAGCTAGTGTATTTACCCTCCCCGACTACAAGTACAAGAACATAAAAGTACAAGAGTACAAGATATTGTGTCACATCGTGTCATCAAGAGAAATACAAGATATGAAATGTAAATGCACAAGACCATAGAATGTACTTGCCTTGCTCCGGGAAAGTACGGGTAATGTATAGAACTGGATGTCCTCCTGTTAAATAATGATTTTACAAGTTGATTAATAAAGAGTTTAGGTTCCCCTTTAGCTATATTGCAACTCTTCTTCAATTATAAAGTGTTTATAGGTTACACTAAATGGTTAAGTTCTCTATTCAAGATCTAATTAACAATTGATTCTCTACAACTGTTTATAATACCATCATGTACTATAATTATCATGTACTGTTCACTTAAAAACCATACTATTTGTAAGATGCAAATAAGAACGCTAAATAGTGAATAAAGTCACTCTTGAGTGACAGATTTCTAAGTGATATGTATTACCCTAAGAGACCAAAACAATAATTTCTGAAATAGAGGAAAGGCCAACTATCTATACAACGGCTAACTTCATGAGGCAGGCAACAAAACTAATTATTTTAACTAACCTTATATAAGATAAGTGATGGAAAAACATTTAGTTGATACAAGTTAGTTTTCAGTTCAACCTGAAAATAAACCTAAACCTGAAAGCCACATCTTCAAGATTAGGTTATCTCTATAGTGCTTGTATCAATAATTTCTGATACATCAGTCACTTGGCATAACCCCACTGTTCATTCTACACCTAAACTCTGTGCATAACAGCTCAGGTCCATTCCCTTATCTCAGAAAAATCTGACAGTAAGAACCCAACCTCTGTTTACTCTAAACCAAACTCTCTGAGATCTGATACATTTAAACATCTAAGACTTATACATATGTAACAGTTTAAAAGATTACTGGGAAGTTTAACTTAAATCATCTTTAACAGGTAAAGTCCCTCCATAGGTTTAACCCTCATATCCCCCATACTGAACTATACCACTGATTTCTAAAGAGTCGAAGCTGCCATAACTTAATTTATAGTAAAAATTGAATTGTCATGTTAGCCAACCCTTATCTCAACATCAGTATTGAAAGCTAACACAGTCACAAAGTGTGGAGTTATACTGAGTATAGATAATCCTTTCTACTAAATGGGACAGTGCAACAAAACTAAAGAAGGATATAAAGATTCAAATCCTGACCTTGCTCAATATCAAAGTTGATTGAAAGGTAACGGGAAATCCCAAACACTTTATTTAAAACTCAGTAATAATCTTATTCTAAAACCCAGCAATCTTGATGTTAACTCCTAACTCTCCAAGGTTAACCACAGATATCATACATCTATAACAGCAAAGTTAAAGTCAAATCTAACCAGATCAAAGTAAAGGAATTATTCAGAAAATCATACTCCAGCTCTGACAAAGCTAAACCAAGCTCTGTTTCCTGACACCAACAGATGTAAACTCTAAATTAAATCCTAAATACAACATAATAACTGATACACAAAAATATTTAGAAATATGAGGCAAAGAAAATGCAACCTAAATAAGAATTCTTAGGATACAAACTCGAACCTCTCCTAAAATTCATTCAATCGAATCATAGCCACAAAAGAACAAATCAAGACTCTGGTATCACATTCCTAATACGGTTATTATTCGATTCTTCACCCAAATGCAAAATAGAAGGAAAATCAATGATTACCTGAGAAATATCCAATCCCGAACCACTTAGTCGATTTGAACCAGGAATTTGACACAACTCCCAACTCTCTAACTGCTAACAAAGACAAATCAAGGATTCAAGGAATGGATCATTCTCAGTACTCAAAATGTAACAAAAGGATTTCGATCCAGATCTAGAATTTCAAGATCCACTCACCAATTTAACAATTGTCCAGATCGAAACTTACAAGTTGAGGCCAGTAATTGATCTCGACAACTTTACGAACTATCTGAGAAGAATCAAATCAAGTGTTTCAGGCATTCGATCGAAATTTCCAATCGAATACAAAGAGCAAAGACTGAATCAAAAGGAAAACAGAGTGTCGAGGAAATTTGAATGAACTCATACGACTATAATACACTGATGAAGACAACTGGTCGATCGAAGCGTTTGTCGATCTATACTTCCAGATCTACTTCCTTCATGAACGAAGAACCGATCAAAAAACTGATTAGATCAACATCACAGATTCGACCAATGGAGGAAACTACCAAAGCTCACCAGAGTTCTCGAATGGACGAAGCTTTGTAGAAAGAAGAAGAAGATCGACGTCGAGCGTCGTCCAGTCGGAGGATGAATCTCTGGACTATGAGCCACTCGTCGAAGCCCTTTGCAGTCTCGAGGTAGTGTCCGCCATGGCCGATCAATAACAAAGACTAAGGAGCAATTTGAAGAAGAACAGAGTTGTAAGAAATAGGAGAGCTCTCCAATCAATTGATGGTGAAAAGGAAAAAGGAAGGAGAAGGTGTGCTTATAAAGGTTGTTAGGAGCGTGGGAATTAGGCTAACATTTTGGCGGGAAAACCAAATTCCCTTCTCTGACAATTTGGTTAGAGAAGAAAGAAGAAAGTTGTTGGAGAATTTGTTTGAATCTCCAAATCGAAGTAAAAGGAAAGAACTATATTAACCTATTTGATGAAAGAGTTTAAAAGTTGTAGCCAACTTTAAAAGGAAAGCCCAAGTTCTTGATTGGCCCAAAATAAAGGTTTAAAAGAAAAGAAAAAATAAATTTAAGCTTGGGTTGATAGAACCAAAAAGTGGGCCAGGAAAGCCTAACAACAGTCAAGCCCAAAATAAAAGTTAAACAAAATAAATAACCATGCCACATAATAACTATAATTTTAATTGATTTGTATAAAACTATTGTTTTTGAGAAGGTGGGGTTACAAGGAGAGAGAAAGTGAAAGGGTATATATAGAAGCGGGAGTTAACTTTGACCATTGGATGGTGATCCATGTCAAAATCTAAGTCAATCATGGCCATTCAAACAAAACCAAATATCCTTTGGGTAAAAGGGTGCATCTGCACAATTTACGAAAATATCTGAATATTATTCATCAAAATATCTAAAACACTATTCACAAAAATATCGGAAACACTATTCATGAAAATATCTGAAATCAAAAATATCTAAAATGTGGAATATCTGCCCGGGCGGTATGCCGTTGGTATACACCGATATACTGGCGGTATGACGGTCAAGGAGAAAATCTACATGTTGAAAAAAATTTACAGTGTTCCGAAAACCAAAAAAATACAAAATATACTGTAAAATACGTATCCGTATATAAATATCGATACTGTGAGATGAGCCTCACATAGAGGCTCGAGACGAAGGGCGTGGTTGAGTGACTCGCTCATTGTTTGATACTCGGGCACCGTCATATGAGCAGAAATAGAAGGCCTCAGGCCCACTTCTAATCTCTGTGCTCGACTCGCCACCGTTGGCAGATAGACACCCACAAATTAAGCCAACTTGTTGTATTCTGCAGCATACATGTGTACCGTCATATTTTCCTATTTCAAATGCATGAACTCGTTCTCCTTCGCCTGGCGGATCGCCGCATGTAAGTACTCGACTTCGAAGGTCGTGCGAAACATAGCCCAGAAGATTAGTGTAATGCCCCGTCCCGCTCAGCTCAATCGGAGGAATCGAAATGCCAACGACGTTCGAACTTAGTCATGCAACGGCTGCTTAAAGACCCGCTCGGTCGAGGTGACTCCTCGCTCAGGTGGGTGGTTCAGTGAACTTGCCTCAGCTTCGCCTTCATATTAATAAAATAGAAGTTTTTAAATGCACAAGTAGGCTTGATAATAAAAGAGACGAATCCACAAAGCTAAGGGAATAATTCCAAGTCGAGTCGAATTGAGTTAGAACATGGAAAAGGTCCCACGGTCGGTTTAGAACCTTTGCACAGTGTGCTTTTAAAATGACACTCGGTCCTTCTTTCCGTGGCTTGGAAGAAGAAAAGTTGGTCTAAGTTGCCACAAAGCTATAAACTTAGCCTAAGTCATAGGCGTTGTACTTATAGATGCTTGATAAAGCAAGCACAGTCCCATCATCGAAGGCTTGGCATAGCCTTTGCTCGTCCCACGGGTTAAGTTGTATCGCACGGCTTGTGGCATAATTCTAGGCATCCAAAGAACTTGGTTGTTCAAGTCGAACGCGTACACGGCACGTTTCCGTGGTGCAAGGCTTGACATAGCCTTTGGTCATCAAGTTGTTGCACGATTGAGTTAGGCAAAAGTTATACTGGGCTTTCGAAGTCATAGCAAGCATTGTCCTACGTTTTCTACGGTTGTCAAGTCACATAGTCCCATGATCTTAAGGCTCGTCATATAAATTATGACGGGCGATAATATTGAATAGAACACAAGTTAGTCTAAGGCACGAGCCATGGTCGGTTCAAGGATAAGTATGCCACGGTCTATGGGACACGAAAGAAACACGTTTGTTCAGGTCTATCTGGAAGGCTATGCAATAGTCGTTCCCCGTGTTTCAAAGAATAGAAAAGTTCATGCCACCGTTTGTCGCCGAGACCGGTCCTGTGACTTGGGATCTTGTATGAAGAATAGAAAGTATGACTTGGATAAAGAAGTTTAAGGAAGAGTAAGAAAGTCGTATCGTCTGTAGGCCTTTCATTTACGTTGAGCCTAGAAGACGTCGTAGGTGCGTGGTCATGGACAACTTGTCGACAAGGAGTAGTCTTCCCCGACTTGATCGCCGGGGCCACGGGATCATGTCGTTCCCGGGGGAAGTGAGTTGGCTAAAGTATGATGCTAGATGAATCGTATAGGAGATTCGGGGCTTTCACGGGCTAGCTACCCGTTGGATGATCGTCGTCTATCCTCAGCCAAGTCCAAGATAGCTTGACATTGCTAGTGACCTTTCATATAGATAAGTGGCGTGTTGGGCGGCAATCTGCATACACGGTGTCGGTCGAATAAAAGAAAGTGCAAGTACGGCACGAATAGGATAAAGATGGTATGCACGGTTGTGATACAAGTCTTAAGAAGGCTAGGATTTGGCTATAGAAAAGATGCATGCTTAGGCATAAAATGTGGCGTTGAGTATTAAGTCGTTGGCATAGAGTTGCATAAGTCAGACTTGAGTCATTTCGAGTTAAGTCAAGAAGGGCCGTAAGGCAAGTTTGGTTAAGTCATGCTATGTTGCGAGGCACAGCCTCGATGTTGAAGCACGGACCAAGTCGATGACACAAAATATGTTGCGTACCGACGTATGGCACGAAAGGCAAGCACGAGTTGGTACATTCATATTTCTAGCTCGAGAATGGCCTTAAGGTACAACGATAATCAAGTTATGGGTGCAATGGCACGGGGATAGTCTGAAACACAAATAGACCAAGAGTCTTTGTCCTAAAATCGACCCTAAGGCAAGAATAGAAAGACAATAATAAGGGATTATATTACGCAAAGTAAATGAACGTGTTGGTTTTATATGGGTGGACAAGGAGTTTACTCTACCAGTACAGTTACGTACTGACACCCACACAGTATTTATGTGCAGGCACAGGTAGAAGCTCGTTGGCGCGGAGCTCGCTTGGATACGTTAAGGCGCAGAGTTCCTTGGCATTTCGAGGCGTGCGGCCGCATGGAGTCAGAAGTTATACAGGAGATAATGTATGGACATCGCCTATCTGAAGCATCCGTTGGCTCAACAAATTGTATTGAGAGATGAGAGAGAGCTGAGTGACTTGTAATCAGAGAGAAAAGTGAGCTTCAGTGATTGTAATCTTGGCTATGGGTCTTTGTAATCTTATTTCAAGTATCAATAAAGACTCTGATTTTGTTTCAATGCTTGTGTTGCCTTATATATTCAATATTTCTACTTGGGACTTCTGTGCGATGACCCCGTCGCAAGCTATTGTAATCGGTCGTTATGAAATTGCCTTGTACGAGAACAATCTAGGCTCGTGCAGCATCACGTCTTAGCGAGGACGATCGGTCCTACGCGACCGGGGCGTAACATAATGGTATCAGAGCACAGCTTTACATCCTTGGACTTTCGATTGAATCCTTTAACTCTGATGTGTTGCTTTTACAAATTGATATCGTTGGTGCATTCTCTCTCAATGTTCTGCAGGATGTCCATACAATAAGTGTATATATTTTACAAATCGTATGAAAATAGTTTTCGATAAAAACAAAAGATGGTTTCACATAAAAGAACAGTTGGCTAAGTCGGACTGGACATATACACCAAGAATTGAGTCGACCTTAGAACAGTTATGTACAGGATGTGAATCATCTCGAAATGGGAATGAGTTTGACTTGATTCATAGAATATGGGGTGGCTATCGATAGAGGTACAATTAGACGATGTTATCGTCGATGCGATATAGATGAGCGTGCTTAGATTTTGAGGAATGGCTCGGATGAAAATTTAAAAAAATTATATATGATTCGAAACTTGTTTTGAGGATTAATCGAATGACTTCACCCCTAAGTGGTGTATGGGATAGCCTCGGGAATGTCGATCGATTGAGGATCCGGGTGCCAAAGAGTCTTTCAGCAAGCGATGAGTACGCAAAGCCTTAGAAAGAGTGTTTTAAAGTTAGTCATGACTTAATAGCTAGCATAAAATTTATTTGAAAGAATTAGAAACGATGCACACGAGATTAGGATTATGCAAGTATGAAATACAGGAATGATTGAGTAGGAAAATTGAATCGAGGAAAAGTTAAGATGTATGAATGGATGACTCGATCGAAGAAATCGATATAAATCGTATATGAAAAGTTATCACGATTAGATGATAGCATGCAAAAAAATGATTCGAATATTTAAGAATGACTCTAAGGATTTGAATAGATGTTGCTCGATGATTTGAGTTAGCATAGATCGATAAGTTTTTAAAAAATTATGTTGCTCGATGAATTAAGAGAGATGGATGAACATACATGATTTTGAGTTGAACGAATTGATCAGGTAACTCATTCGTGGGATAATAATCGAACTTGATTTTGAATGTCGAGAAGATTATCTAGTTCGGATAATAGCATCAGTTGTACGACTCAGAATTCGTTGCAAATGAAGATCGTCATGTTACGTATATCAATGATGGTATTGAGGTGTATCAAAGATCAATATGCGATAACTCGGGGGTACTCTAACTCAAGGAATGACGATCGTGTAAAGTGTTATTGTTTTGATGGATGCTATGCTTGGAATTTTGATTGAAATGAATGCTTGGAAGAAAATGATTGTGTCTTGATTTCTTCGATGATAACCACAACATCGACAATTTTATCTTGCGCAAGCACAACTTCAGCCTTGCACATGCGTCAACATCGGATTTGGGGCGATCGTTCCGCGTGAGCACTGACATGGTGATTCATGTCGCGGGAATGATCGAACTCGAAAAATCAGGACGTGGCAATTTGGATTGCTTTGACTTGTAGTTTGATGCGAAAGAGAATTCGAGGATGGGTTGGACTTGTGATTGACGATTAAGTAAACTTGAGGATTGAGTGATCCAATCTGCGTATCGTAAATGAATTAGTCTAGACTCAAAGCAAGAGTTGTGCCCCGATAAAAATGATTATCCTGTAGGAATGCATGGTGATTTCATATCCCGCGTGGATGATCGGACTTACGTGAGATTGGGACGTGACATATTGTTGAGCTAGGCAACCTTGTGAACGATTACGTGAATTACGAAAAACGACATAGGAAATATGGAACGCGGATTTTGGTTTAGTGAAAAAATCAAGTCGTAGCGTGCTTGACTTGGGAAGGATAGATAGGTGGATTATATCGAACGTGTTCGAAAAGATAGACTACGCAAATTGCTTGTTGGTCAAACGATATTGATATGTCGAGGAATTGGTTGAGTGAACTTACGATAGGATGACTTTGCTAAATGACTCGGACCCCTTGGACTAAGTGTTGCAAGTACGAATAGGAGAAATACATGCTCGATGCTTAAAAATCTGAGTGATGCGAGCTTGGGTAGAAAATCCCGTATTATCAACTTTGGTTTGACCTTAGGATTGGGGTCAGTGTTGATAGTATTGTTGGAGAACTATGATTCTAATACTGATGGATGACTTTAGCCTAGAGAGATGGCCTAGTGGTTAGGCGAGACATTCATGTTTTGAGAGTTAGTCTCGGTACGATCGATCTTGAGGATTGATAGAATGGGATACTGGTGGATATAATGATTCAAGATTATGGAAACCCCACTCATGAAGCTCGACTAAAATGCATATATTTCAGAGACGCCTGAATATGTGCATGATCCGACTCAAGTGAAAATGACGGATTCTCTATCACAAGGCTTGGCTGACATGCATGTATTTTGGGGATGCCTAAAATATATGCATGATCCAACTAAGTGATACATTGAATTCAAGTAAGACTAAACGAATAGAAGGGTGTCGAGGATTTTGAAATCATAGATTTCAAAGAAAAGATTAATGGTAGTGTGATCGTGGGTTTGAAATGAAATAGAATATTGATTGAGGCATTGATGCAAGTCAGGTTTCAGAGATTGGTTAAGGCGAAGCGTGTGCGAGAATAGTTGGATGTTGAATCAAGTTATAAGTCGATAAGTGTACTCAGTTACTTCCGAAGACGAAACTTTTTCTGAGTGGTGTATAATGTAATGCCCCATCCCGCTCAGCTCAATCGGAGGAATCGAAACGCCAACGACGTTCGAACTTAGTCATGCAACGGCTGCTCGAAGACCCGTTCGGTCGAGGTGACTCCTCACTCAGGTGGGTGGCTTTGGTGAACTTGTCTCAGCTTGGCCTTCATATTAATAAAACAGAAGTTCTCAAATGCACAAGTAGGCTTGATAATAAAAGAGACGAATCCACATAGCTAAAGGAATAATCCCAAATCGGGTCGGATTGAGTTAGAACATAGAAAAAGGTCCCACGGTCGGCTTAGAATCATTGTACGGCGTACTTTCAAAATGACACTCGGTCCTTCGTCCCGTGGCTTGGGAAAAGAAAAGTTGGTCTAAGTTACCATAAAGCTATGAACTTAGCCTAAATCATAGGCATCGCACTTATAGATGCTTGATAAAGCAAGCACGGTCCCATCGTCCAAGGCTTGGCGTAGCCTTTGCTCAACCCACGGGTTAAGTTGTATCGCACGGCTTGTGGCATAAGTCTAGGCATCCAAAGAACTTAGTTGTTCAAGTCGAACGCGTGCACGACACGTTCCCGTGGTGCAAGGCTTGACATAGCCTTTTCTCGTTATGTTGTTGCACGATTGAGTTAGGCAAAAGTGTCACGACCCGCTCCCAATTTTGGGATACGAGTTCGTGGCCAAGTCCATCCTACACCGCAGAATCGGCGATAGTATGATGTCGATGGTAACAATGGTCCACAATAAGCACAACACGCACATATATCATCCATAACTAAGCCAGCAATAATCACCAAAATATCCAATAGTTTTAATATTATAAATATCAAATAATCCACTACAACTCAGAAAGTCTCGGGAACAAACCCGGATAGCAAAAAATAAAATAAACAACTAATCTCTATAACTATAACTACTAACTAATGGGGATCCCTAAGGAAGGAAATATGCTAATTCGTATTAGTGCTAGAACCGGGTACGCTAGTGACGTCAGTGTCTCCAACATACTCACCATAAACCTCTGGACAGATCACGTCGTCTACAACTAAAAAATGGTTATCCAATCAGGATTAGAATAGGTACAAGTCTAAACCAACATGATACAAGTACAATATAAAGTAATAAAACACTAAACATGCAAAATAATGATCAATAGAAACAATGAACAATATGAATAAGAAATCATGGGATGGAAGAAACTGATAAGGAAAGTAACAAGCATGAAAAGTAAATAGACTCATATAATCACACGTAGTGTACGTGTCGTGAGAAGTACAACGTTCCTACATATGGACGGCTTAGGCGAATGATGAGGTTATAAGGCCCGCCCCCGTAACCGGAAGAGTTACCAACAATACAATCTGGCTTTGTCTACATGCCTAGTAATTGTACCCCTCCAATATCCAAACCTCACTATCATGAATACACGGTCTCGATAACGATAAGGAAATATAAACAATAGTCAATCACTCAACTCTCCTGTGTGTAACCGTCAAGACACGAAAATATCATGTATAAGTGAAATATAACAATATAAAGTAAATGCACATGAAGGTGTCAACAAGTACTTGCCTGAACTCCTGGACGGATTGATTTCACAAGTTGAAGACAAGATGAACTCCGACATAGAAGCTATCAAATCATGCCATCATCCCACGAACCCCGTCGTACAAACAACCACAAGTTAGATATACAATTCCTACTCTAAAAACCTTAGAAAGTAACTAATGGGTTAACATAATTAATCCTATTTTAATTCTAGAATAAACCATATAAAAACCTATTTTAACCTATTTAAATCTGAAAATAGAATCTAAACACAAATATTTGGCCAAGAAATGTCACGGTTCCAAATTCGAGATCCGTGGCACGCAAACCGAGACATACTGTTGACTAACTAGTCAAACATTACTACTTAAAAAGTTTGAGTGTGCAATATAGTAGATTTTAGTGCCACAAGTGTACTGTAATCGATCGTGCCAAAAAATTACGACTTGGTCAAAAGTTATCGCCATTATGGCTAACCGTGACCAAATCGATGAATCATTGACCAAATCTGACTTCTATGAACAAAATAAAATACTAGATGAAACTCTAAATTTCTGGAAAGATTATATTTTGTAGAGCTCGGTGTCAGCTTTCCAAAAATTTAAACAGATCACAAAACAGAGTTCGAGATCCCTCAAAATCTCGAAAACCGTACGATGCATAGATTTTTGGACAACCAGCACTCAATTAATTACCCAGAAATTCGAACACCAAATTCCAAAAAATAAAGTATATATTCAGAAACCTAAACTCAATATACTTCTAATAAAAAATGGCGCACGAAACAGACGTCTAGATCAACGGCAAACCTCCGCGAAGTCGAGGGCTCCACTTGAACTCTCCCACAAAAGCTGCTGGAAATAAATATAGGGTTTTCGGAAAAACCTAAACTATTATATATATATATAGGGAGTGGAGCTGTTAAGCCATTGGAGAGTCGGCTATAGAATGCCACGTGGCAGCATCTGTGCCCACCCGCTGGGATCTAATGGTCCAGGATGCGTGCGGCTTGGGCTGGCTAGCTAGCTAGGCTTCCTTAATAGGAAGCCGACAGCTCAGCGTTGTCAGCGCTGACGAGTGGGACTGCACCCCGCGCGCCAGCGGCTGATGTGTGGGCCCCCGCTCGCTGACTGGATAAATATGATTAGGGAAATTGGCTTTTAATATATAAAAAAATCAATTAAAATTCAGAAAAAATCCTATAAATTTAAAATAAATCCTAAAATATTTCTAAAAATTCCTAGAAAATATTTTAAGGGTTCTAGAGCCAAAATAAATTCTTTGGCCTCAAAAATACTTTCGGGTGCCTTCACAGAAATTCCTAGAAGCTTAAGAAAATAATAAAACCATATATAAATTTATCTAAAAATCTTCATAAAATCCTAAAAATTGTAAAATGGTGAAATAATACACTAGGCACTATCTAGGGGGCCTAGAAACCATATATGTCCTAGTTTCATTATACATATCCTATAGGCTTAGGTACGCACCCTTGTGATCCCAAATCAATTCCTAATTATCAAATTAAATTCTTAGAAAGCAAATGCTACAAAAAGTTATGTTGGGCTTTCGAACTCATAGCAAGCACTGTAACTCCTCTTCCCAAAACTTTGATAATATTTTTTTCTATTTATTTATTTAAATTAAATGGTGATTTCTAGAATTTGTATAAATAATTACTTAGTTAATTATTACGGTAGATGACTTTAGCCATGGTGGAGTTTTGAAGTACAAGATGATTAGAAATCGTGGCACGGTTAGTGCAGTGGCGTGCTTTGACTAGTGTATCAGCCCTGGTGGGGAAGGCCGAGCTATAGTGATGTCCTAACTAGGAAAACCAGGCCAACTTAACTCCTATATTTGATTTAATAATTTATTAATTAAGAATATTGATTTTTAGGTGACCCGGTTGTGCCATTCTAGCCCGAACTTGACCCGAACCAAGCCCAAGCCCATGTAGTCGGACAGTGCGTCCATAGATGTCCATGTCAACATTTGGGAGGTATACCTCTACCTTACTTTAAATGGGATAAATAAATGGTTCCTAAAATAATTGTATATATGAATAATATTAATATTACTAATATTGATATGGTATCTTAGATTATTTATAGGACTGTTTCTGTAGACCAATGTATGTGGGAGCATGACAGGCCCAACCAAATTTACTATATTTACCATTAATTATTTTTAGTCGTCATCAAGACTCTATTATTATTATTTATGTTATTGTGTCATTAAATTGAATCATTAGTTATTATTGGTTATTATTTCATTATAAAGTACATGCATGTATGTACATGCGTATATGAAATGAGTCTATACTAAATAAGGATAACTTTACGAAAATATTTAGAATTTATGGTGATAAGAGTAAATTAATACTCCCTATCCTAAATAATGTCACTGAGTATAATTAAACTAAACTAAGCACCCTGGTAACCCTAATCTTGTCATGTGAGCCACATATTTAAGGATATGCATGAATCTAATATTTAATATAGCAGCACCACAACCAACTAGTAGATTCTTATATCCAAAGTAAAATTTTCCCATACTTAGCCTCCATCTCTTCCTCTCCAACTCTACCTGACCCCTCCCCCTACCAACTACCAGCATATGCAAATGACAAGCCATGCTGAAGCCTTTACTGCAGTTATGAGTTCGTACGAGCTCATGCCAGAACTCGTCTCGAGCCTACTTGAGTCCACAGCACAACCTTATCTAAGCCTTCCTGTCGGCTCAATATTAGCCCTAACGCTGCACAGAGCCGCCAAAATACTGTCAGCGACACCAGCAGATATGAGCACCCGACAGCGACACCAGCGAACACGAGCACCATCGCAGACACGCCAAACCATACCCGACCTCCGGGAGTGCCCTCGAACCCTCCTGACCGCTGTCGTCTCGTCGGAGGTGCCAGAACCTCTAACTGAGCCTTGAGGAACCACTGAACAGAGTATGCTCTGTTTCAACCACAGTCAGGTACCCAAGTTCTTTACGATTTTTCTTCGATTATACTATATCAAAGTTTGATCTAGAAGACCCTACATAAAGCCAATGTAACCCCCTTTACTTCCCTTTAATTGTTTTTATTTAACTTTCATTAGATGTCTCAGAAAATCTCCAGAAAAACCGATGAAAAATTATTTCGAAAACAGTTTAATAACAGTCCCAAACCCTATGTTGAGAGGAATTTTATGAACAGAGTAGTAGCAATTTCATAAATATAATTCATGACAGTCCTAGACAACCTGTAGGGCTTCACAACTCTTTTCACAGAAGTTGATTTTATCGACTACGTGCCGGGAAATCGGATTCCAAAGATTGGCGAAAAACTGTTTTCAAATACTAAAAATTTATGGAAAACCTTCGATACGACGTGCGTCCCGCCAATCCGGGTGACGTAGTCGCGAACTAAAAGCATCGAAAGGTGCGTATCGACTTCGTGGACGTGTGGGCTTTGACGGAATTCAAATTATTTGCATGTGTGCGACGAATTTGATGCGTATTCGTCGAAATTTACCATATTGGCCTCTTTGCAAATTTCTCAATTATTTATGCACGTTCGTCAGATCGAGACAAACTTATGCCAACATGACCGTATCATTTTTCTGGTCATACATGCCAAGTTTGGTCCAATTCTGAGACAGTTGACCGAATCGCCGTTTTGCGGGCCCCACGATCCGACTCAACGGGCAATTTCGTGCACAGCCCACCGAAATCCAAAATTGGACATACTGTTGGGTTCGTATCATCAAAACGAATCTGTAGACATATAATTTGATGACTTTAGAGACGATTAACTCTGGCACGCTTTTCGGTACAAAGTGGGTCCAATGGTGGACACCGTTTTGACTCGAAATTATCGTTTTGCTCCTGTGTCCAGAATTGGACTTAAGGACAAACAATTCTAGCTAATTTGACTATTCTAAAAATATGGGTAATTTCTATTTTAGCATCTGGAGACTGTTGTACGAGTTTGACTGTTGTGGCACACTAAGTGGTTTGGAATATCGGTTTCACCAGCAAAGGACCACAGGCGAGTACAGTTTATTATTTGTTTTCGATATTGAGCTTTACTATACCTCATTGTTAGTTAATAGATATATGATTTCTGTCTTTTATGTTTGTTATATTTTGTCGTGTCGGGGAGGTGAAGTACCAAGGATGTGTGATCTGACCTTATACAGTGTATACCGTGTAGACCGTGATTTATTATTACATTATACCGTGTGGATAGTATTTCATTATTGCTTTATACAGTGTAGACAGTATTTCATTATTGCTTTATACAGTGTAGACCATGTACATTATACAGTGTAGATATCGTAGACCGTGTCGTGTAATTGTTCCGAGATCGATCACATATCAAAGGTACTTCAGTCAGTCGGTGAGTGTTGTCTTTGTATTTATTTAGTATTTTCCTTTGTTTAGTTTTATTTTGCCTTTCTGTGTTTATCTTTCAAATCATATATTTAAAGGCTAACCTCTGTTGTATAGTCATTTTCATTTATATAAACTGCATTCAGTGAATTGTACTCGTTCCATTCCTGACTAGAAACCAACATTTTTCAGGTTAGCCGTGGACTCACTTAGCGTTGGGAGTTACGGGTGTACTTACAGATGAAAACCTAGAGATTAGCTAGATAGATGAGTTGTAATCATTTCAATATTTTAAGAGTTTATATTTTTCTGTAAAATGTAAAACTTGTGAATATTATAAATTAAATTAGTTTGTGAATGAGCATTATTTGTGATTTTGAGCATACAGCGTTCTACCGCCGACACTGCGGCGTAGGCTGGCTTGGACACGTCTCGTATCCGAAAAAGCGGGTGCGGGTCATGACAAGTTTTTGTTGTGGTCCATGCAGGTCAGTTTTTGCAAATCATGCAAACTCGTGATAGTACTTAAGTTAGTCATACTATTACGAGCCTGCGACTAGGAAATGCTCATTCACAAGTTAGGGTTAATTTAATTTAAGAGAATGACTAGGACTAGGAGTCCCTTATGCAAATTTACCGATGGATAGTCTAGGCCATGCAATTTAGATAAGGATTTATTAATTTTGATAGTTTGTCAGACCCCCATAGGTACACTATTACCTCTTGATATGACGATATGATCCAATGTGGATAGATTATTCACTTGGTGAGACAGGGCTTCCTAGAATTAATGATCTAACCTTGATAAATTATTCAATTCCTTCTCTTGCCTCTTTAGATATCATCCTCATATCTTAGTCCGAATTACCTATTAGTTCCTATTTTGCCCTAAGAATTATTATTTTTATATAATTTCTGATTAGGTTATCCATATACGAACCTCGAGTTAGTTTCGATTCAAAGTTTTTCCTAAATGGTTTGAATACACATGAAATAGATATTAGAATATTTGTATTTCTTTTATCTTCAGTTATTTCTTTCCCGATCAATCTTTTACTTTAAGGATTGAGACTTATAGGCAGATATTTACGCTTTCTATCATAGTCAACTAGTTTGAATCTCTAGCAACTCCTTGAAGTTTTTAGGAATATAGTTGGAATAATTTTAACGACTGCGATGGCTAGACAGCAGCGCATTGTCACCAATTACTTGAGAATGGAGAGTGTGGGTTCACTGCAGCCAGCAGCACACTGGCGAGGCACGACCCATAGAGTTGAAATTATTTCAAGGAATCGTAGGTTATGGAACATTGCTAAAACTATATCTTCGTTGACCTCTTTAACCCTTGTGTCGATATAAGGTAGAGTATCCGATAACATATCATATTTGAATCACGGAACCAAGGGTTTACTATAGCCAGAGTATGCGGGCGAGGCATAATTCTCGGCAAAATGATTTCAGACATGATTACAAGTTTAGGATACTATAGAGAATAAAAAAATGCCCTGTATGTCCCATAAGATCCAAGGCCAATACTAGTGGAAGTTCTGTAAGTTGGGTAGCATGTCACCCGACCTAGCATTCCGTGGTCCTTGTGATCTATTGACGAGGTAATTGACTGACACTAATAGGTTTACCTGGAATATAGAATTTAGAGGTCCATAACCCATTAGTCGACCAAGGCCTTATGGATGAGAAGATAGTAGGATGATTGTATAAGCAAGAATACTAGGTAAGGTTTTGATTCTCATAAAACTCGAACTACTTGTGCCTCCTTTCAAAAATGTCGTATACTTGTATTTTGACTATCTTGACCAATGCTGCTGTTACAGCCTAGGTTTGCAAGCTTACTCTTTTATCGAGCTTGATTCAAGACATATGTTATTGGGGACGCCTACTAACATATTGTCTAATCAGAATCGATGTATTACGGTCTGATCAACCTTAGTGCACTCGGTTCGCCCTTCCTATTATTAATCTACGTGGATTGAGACGAAGATGTCTCTAGGATCTCATCCGCGACTGCATTGACAATTCCTCTTGAACTATACATTTGCCTTTGAATCACGTAATTGTATTCAGTGACATCTTTCTTGAACTCTTTATTATTTTTGTCTTTCACTGATTTGGAAAGACGAAAGCTCGTAATTGCTAGAGAGATACAGAGTATCCCTATGGCTATGATAGTTGTATACACAAGTGTAGTTACCATCGGCCAGCCATGTGACTAGAACCTTGCCTTGAGTTATTCGTTCTCCTCTCGACCCCCAAACTGCTATTGGGACCTTCTAGCCATCTGAATTTGAGAATGATTAGGGTTTTACCCTTAGTCAAAATGCCAACCTAGGAGACTATCTATTCTCAAGAAACTAATTGTTGTGAGTCTCTAATTATTTGCTTGAAGCTTGCCAACCCTTAAGCCTTAACTCAACCTTTCCTCGACCAAAGCCCACAGTTTAGACATGAGATGAATAGACAAGGATAAGGACAATCATTTACCATGACTATGGTAGACACTCATTCCGAGATTGGTTTCCAACAAATATTACCCTAGTTATGTAAATTTTATTATTAAGACCTAACTAGTATTGGAACACCACGGTCATTAGCTTAGCCATTCATATTATGATCTACCAGTTGTCAACAGCAATACATGATCACTTCAGCCCATACCACTAGAACCCTTGTGACAATAGTCTGGCAAGCTAGACACAAATAGAAATTCATAACTCAGTTGTTAGAAATCTTTTCATATATTGTGCCTTAGAGTTGGTTACCCCGTCAAAACTCTTGTATACTATGGACGAGTAGATCATACACACTCATTTTCCTTTTATTGAGGAACGATCCTTGACTTGACTTATATCTACTGTATCCCATATGTCGTGCCTTATTCTTCATTAACAAGGGTCGAGGTACAATACCCGAACATTGGAATTCTTCTAACCTTATTATTTCTAAAACCATGTCCTAGCTTCTAAGGTGAGTAAACGGTAAGCCTTCTAAAATTTTGGGATATACGAGGATTATCGATTGATTAGAATAATTTCCATTAGGATGGTAATTAGTGCCCCATGGACTCCCACTTTCCATTTAGATCATTTTGTGTCCTCGGCCGTGTCATTAACATTTGAAGCACGAGACGAGCTGTTACCCTCCAACAAATTTCATAGCAAGACCTAGACGAATCCATCTTCATCTAGGTATATCATGTCCCACTCAAACACCTCTTCTCGTACTCTATTTTAGGATACGACTTTCAGGTCAAAAGGACTAGCTATAACCCTTACCATAATACCGGTATGCTTCCCGACTTCCATTAGAGCCTCAACCTCGACTTAATTCATCCAACCCAATATATGTTTGTGATCTACTCAAAGCCCACTACGCATATGATACTAGTGTGCCACTCAATTGTGTCTTCTCGTGCTACTTAAACACAAAAGTCACTGAAGGCGCATTTTAGGCTTTAAGGACCTAGCTAACCAACCTGACTAGCAACTAGCTCAACCACTTAGGTGGAAACCTATTCTAGGTTACCCTAACCTAGTAGAAATAGTTTTATCATTGGGATCTTGTCTAGTCAATATAGATTGAAATCCAAGGTTCATCCAACCAACGATTGATGTCCAATTAGGGAACCCATTAAGACCCAGTAAAACCCATCCATGCATACCACCATATTTGGACTATAAAATCGAACTATTTGAAATAGGTCCCTATGCCTATTATGTAGTCTCTCCCTCTTAGAATGAGAAGTCATTCGTAACCCTTATTCCATCTACCTGGAAGTCGCAATACGATCTTGTATTGCATTTATATCTCTTACTCGTGTGTTTAAATAACCACGAAAAAGATCACAATCTTGATTTCTCAAATTCCGTTCTATTATGGAACCTTGTTTAGATTAATTTCGAGAACGGAACTTCTGTATTACACGGATTGCAAGCTCCTATAAGAAACAAAAGGTTCTTCGATTTAGCAAGTGACTGGGCTAGAGTAGCCTACTCTAGCAAATAAGTCAATGGTTCATAGACTTTTTTCTATCTGCATCATTGAATACTCTCTACCACTCTTGAACTTCATAATTGCCCTCGATTATTCTTCCTTATCTTCCTGTCCTTCCTATTGTAGAGCGACGAAGGTCATGCTTATTAGAATTTACCAATATTTCTTAGCTACTTGTGTAAATTTGTTGCTTGTTAAATTTTGGATTGCTTGATAAATAGGAGAGGATTATAGATGCCATATACAATAGATATCTATTGATAGCAATTTTAGCAATTAGATGGAAGGTTATAAAGTTTAGCGACATAAGATTTGAGGGAGTAGTGTGATCAAAGGTGGGTAGAAATCTTCAAGAATTCGTAGTACGAAATGACCATGAAAATATATGATAGCTAATGGAACTCGTCTTCTAACATAACTGATGGACTCTTCCCTTAAATTTCGAGGACGAAATTATTTTTAAAGTGGGTAGATTTGTAAATCCTCTTCCCAAAATTTTGATAATATTTTTTTATTTATTTATTTGAATTAAATGGTGATTTCTAAAATTTGTATAAATAATTACTTAGTTAATTATTACGGTAGATGACTTTAGCCATGGTAGAGTTTTAAAGTACAAGATGACTAGAAATTATGGTACGGTTAGTGCAGTGGCGTACTTTGACTAGTGTATTAGTCCTGGTGGGGAAGACCGAGCCATAGTGATGTCCAAAATAGGAAAACTAGGCCAAGTTGCGACTTAACTCCTATATTTGATTTAATAATTTATTAATTAACAATATAGATTTTTAGGTGACCCGGTTGTGCCATTCCAGCCCGAACTTGACCCGAACCAAGCCCAAGCCCATGTAGTCGGACAGTGCATCCAGAGATGTCCATGTCGACATTTGGAAGGTATACCTCTACCTTACTTTAAATGGGATAAATAAATGGTTCCTAAAATAATTGTATATATGAATAATATTAATATTACTAATATTGATATGGTATCTTAGATTATTTATAGGACTGTTTCTGTAGACCAATGTATGCGGGAGCATGACAGGCCCACCCAAATTTACTATATTTTCTATTAATTATTTTTAGTCATCATCAAGACTATATTATTATTATTTATATTATTGTGTCATTAAATGGAATCATTAGTTATTATCGGTTATTATTTCATTATAAAGTACATGCATGTATGTACATGCGTATATGAAATGAGCCTATACTAGATAAGGATAACTTTATAAAACTATTTAGAATTTGTGGTGATAAGAGTAAATTAATACTCCCTATCCTAAATAATGTCACTGAGTATAATTAAACCTAAACTAAGTACCCTGGTAACCCTAATCTTGTCATGTGAGCCACATATTTAAGGATATGCATGAATCTAATATTTAATATAGCAGCACTACAACCAACTAGTAGATTCTCATATCCAAATTAAATTTTTCCCATACTTAGCCTCCATCTCTTCCTCTCCAACTCTACCCGACCCCTCCCCCTACCAACTACCAGCATACGCAAATGACAAGCCATGCCGAAGCCTTTACTGCAGTTATGAGTTCGCACGAGTTCATGCCAGAACTCGTCTCGAGCCAACTTGAGTCCACAGCACAACCTTATCTAAGCCTTCCTGTCGCCTCGACATCAGCCCTAACGCTGCACAGAGCCACCAAAATACTGTCAGCAACACCAGCGGATACGAGCACCCGACAGCGACACCAGCGGACTTGAGCACCATCGCAGGCACGCCAAACCATCCCCGACCTCCGGGAGCACCCCCGAACCCTCCTGATTGCTGTCGTCGAACGTCGGAGGCGCCAGAACCTCCAACTGAGCCTTGACGAACCACTGAACAGAGCATGCTCTGTTTCAACCACAGTCAGGTACCCAAGTTCTTTACGATTTTTCTCCGATTATACTATATCAAAGTTTGATCTAAAAGACCCTACATAAAGCCAATGTAACCCTCTTTACTTCTCTTTAATTATTTTTATTTAACTTTCATTAGATGTCTCAGAAAATCTTCCGAAAACCTGATAAAAAACTGTTTCGAGAACAGTTTAATAACAGTCCCAAACCCTATGTTTACAGGAAGTTTACGAACAGAGTAGTAGCAATTTCAAAAATATAATTCATGACAGTCCTAGAAAACCTATAGGGCTTCACAACTCTTTTTACAGAAGTTGATTTCATCGACTATGTGCCGGGAAATCGTATTCCAAAGATTGGCGAAAAACTGTTTTAAAATTTAAAAATTTATAGAAAACCTTCGATGCGACGTGCGTCCTGCCAATCCGAACGACGTGGTCACGAACCGAAAGCATCGAAAGGTGCATATCGACTTCGTGGACATGTGGGCTTTGACGGAATTCAAATTGGTTGCATGTACGTGACGAATTTGATGTGTATCCGTCGAAATTCACCGTATCGACCTCTTTATAAATTTTCTAATTACTTTGTGCACGTTCGTCAGATCGAGACGAAACTTATGCCAACAGTACCGTATTATTTTTTTGGTTCTATATGCCAAGTTTGGTCCAATTCTGAGACAGTTGACCGGATCACCGTTTTGTGGGCCCCACTATCCGACTCAACGGACGATTTCGTGCACAGCCCACCGTAATCCAAAATTGGACATACCGTTGGCTTCGTATCATCAAAAAAAATCCATAGACACGTAGTTTGACGACTTTAGATACCATTGACTCTGGCACGCTTTTCGGTGCAAAGCGGGTCCAACGGTGGATACCATTTTAGCCCGAAATTACCGTTTTGCTCCTGTGTCCAGAATTGGACTTAAGGACAGGCAATTCTAGCTAATTTGACTATTCTGAGAATGTGAATAATGTCTATTTTAGCATCTGGAGACTGTTGTACGAGTTTGACTGTTGTGGCACACTGAGTGATTTGGATTATCGGTTTCACCAGCAAATGACCACAGGCGAGTGCAGTTTATTGTTTGTTTTCGATATTGAGCTTTACTATACCTCATTGTTAGTTAATAGATATGTGATTTCCGTCTTTTATGTTTGTTATATTTTGTCGTGTCGGAGAGGTGAAGTACCAAGGATGTGTGATCTGACCTTATACAGTGTATACCGTGTAGACCATAATTTATTATTATATTATACCGTATAGACAGTGTTTCATTATTACTTTATACAGTGTAGACAATATTTCATTATTGCTTTATACAGTGTAGATCGTATACATTATACAGTGTAGATATCATAGATCGTGTCGTATAATTGTCCCGAGACCGATCACATATCAAAGGTACTTCAGTCAGTCGGTGAGTATTGTCTTTGTATTTATTTACTATTTTCCTTTATTTATTTTTATTTTGTCTTTCTGTGTTTATCTTTCAAATCATATATTTATAGGCTAACCTTTGTTGTATAGTCATTTTTATTTATTGTAACTGCATTCAGTGAATTGTACTCATTTCATTCCTGACTGGAAACCAACATTTTTCAAGTTAGTCGTGGATTCACTTAGCGTTGGGAGTTACGGGTGTACTTGCAGATGAAAACCTAAAGATTACCTAGATAGATGAGTTATAATCATTTAAATATTTGTAAGAGTTTATATTTTTCTGCAAAATATAAAACTTATGAATATTGTAAATTAAATTAGTTTGTGAATGAGCATTATTTATGATTTTGAGCATACAGCGTTCTGCCGTCGACACTGCGGCATAGGCTGGCTTGGACACGTCTCGTATCCAAAAAAAGGGGTGCGGGTCGTGACAAGCACTGTCCCATGTTTTCTGCGGTTGTCAAGTCACATAGTTTCACGATCTTAAGGCTCGTCATATAAAGTATGACTTGGGTGATAATGTTGCATAGAATACAAGTTAGTCTAAGGCACGAGCCACGGTCGGTTCAAGGATAGGTATGCCACGGTCTATGGGACACGAAGGAAACACGTTTGTTCAGGTCTATATGGAAGCCTATGCAATAGTCGTTCCCCGTGTTTCAAAGAATAGAAAAGTCCACGTGACTGTTTGTCGCCGAGATCGGTCCCGTGGCTTGGGAGTCTCGTATGAAGAATGGAAAGTATGGACTTGGATAGAGAAGTTTAAGGAAGAGAAAGAAAGTCGTATCATCTGTAGGCCTTGCATTTACGTCGGGTCTAGAAGACGTCGTAGGTGCATGGTCATGGACAACTTGTCGACAAGGTGTAGTCTTCCTTGACTTGATCGTCGGGGCCACGGGATCATGTCGTTCCCGGGTGAAGCAAGTTGGCTAAAGTATGATGCTGGATGAACCGCATAGGAGATTCGAGGCTTCCATGGGCTAGTTACCCGTTGGATGATCGCCGTCTATCCTCAGCCAAGTCCAAGATAGCTTGACATTGCTATTGACCTTTCATATAGATAAGTTGGCGTGTTGAGCGGCAATCCGCATGCACGGTGTCGGTCGAATAAAAGAAAGTGCAAGCACGCCACGAATAGGATAAAGATGGTATGCACGGTTGCGATACAAGTCTTAAGAAGCCTAAGATTTGGCTATAAAAAAGATGCGTGCTTCGGCACGAAATGTGGCATTGAGTATTTAGTCATTGGCATAGAGTTGCATAAGTCAGACTTGAGTCATATCGAGGTAAGTCAATAAGGGTTGTAATGCAAGTTTGGTTAAGTCATGCTATATTGCGAGGCACGGCCTCGATGTTGAAGCACGGACCAAGTCGATGATACGAAATATGTTGCGTCCCAACGTATAGCACGAAAGGCAAGCACGAGTCGGTACATTCATGTTGCTAACGCGAGAATGGTCTTGAGGCACAACGATAATCAAGTTATCAGTACAATGGCACGGGGATAGTCTGAGACACAAATAGACCAAGAGTCTTTGTCCTAAATTCGACCCTAAGGCAAGAATAGAAAGACAATCATAGAGGATTATGTTGTACAAAGTAAATGAACGTGTTGGTTTGTATGGGTGGGCGATGAGCTCACTCCACCAGTATAGTTTAGTACTGACACCCACACAGTATTTTTGTGCAGGCATAAGTGGAAGCTCGTTGGCACGGAGCTCGCTTGGATTCGTCAAGACACGGAGTTCCTAAGCATTTCGAGGCATGAGGCCGTATGGAGTCAGAACTTATACAAGACATAATGTATGGATATTACCTATATGAAGCATTCGCTGGCTCGACAAATTGTATTAAGAGATGAGAGAGAGCCGAGTGACTTGTAATCAGAGAGAAAAGTGAGCTTGAGTGATTATAATCTTGGCTACGTGCCTTTGTAATCTTATTTCAAGTATTATTAAAGACTCTGATTTTGTTTCAATGCTTGTGTTGTCTTGTATATTCAATGTTTCTGCTTGGAACTTCTGTGCGACGACCCCGTCGCAAGCCGTTATAATCGGCCATTATGAAACTGTCTTACACGAGCACAATCTAGGCTCGTACGGCATCACGCCTTAGCGAGGACGATCGGTCCTATAGGACCGGGGTGTGACAATTGGCGCGATGGAATTATCGCGATGAATAGCTTATTTTTGTACTGCCTACCATTCGTGTACGTTCAATCGAAGTTGAAGTTGAGCACAAGGGACTTTCTTTGCCTCATCGATGTAGAGGAGCTCGAAGTTCTCTTCGATCTCGTCTAACCAGTCAATCGTAAGGGAAGGGTCTTCGGTGCCGGAAAAGGAAGTATGAAATGCCTTCTTGAAGTTGGTATAGTCGAAAGTGTTATTATCTGGCGGCACAAGCTGAGATGAAGGCTCCCCGGGTGCGACTTCCATGGGCCGGTTCATGGGTTCGACAGTATGGGTTACAGAGTTCTCGTTGGTCATGACTGTTTGCACCAACTACCGTAGCATGTCAAGTTGCCCTTGCTGCATCTTAAACTGTACTTCAAACCGGGCTTCAAATTGGGCCTGTCGCCTTTCAGACTGTAGGCACAGCTTTTTGCTTTCTTGTTGGAATAATGAGGCTTGCCTCTGCTACATTTTGAGCATTTGTAGCATTCGCTCCACAGGATTACCGAAAGGTCCGGCTTCGGTAGGCATCCTCTCCGTTGGGTTGACGGAGTGCTGGCTTCGAAACTATTCGAGCCGCTGGAAGCGCTTGCCTCGCCCTCTGCCCGAGGTTCCGTAACCCCATGGAAAAAAGGCAACTCTCGTTAGTTTTTAGAAAAATATCTTAGGTTCAGCGTATGGAACAACTCATCTCATCGACACGAGGTCAATGGTTCGAGACTAGAGACTCAAGACTGGAGGCCAAGGACGTAAAGCCGTGCTCTGATACCATTATATTACGTCCCGATTTTGAAGAATTGATAGTCGTCCCGCGGGCGTGATGCCGTACGAACCTAGGTTGCAATCGCATAAGGCATAGTCATAAGATAATCCGAAACACAACATATAGGAGAGAGAGCAGATAAATTGAACAACACATTGAGACAAAGAAACTTTGCATTTTATTGATAGTAGACATCATTTACAGACTCTATTACAATCGTGCCGTACAACCTTACAACATGACTCGATTACAAAAGGATTGCCGATGAGACAGTTGTTTCATATATATATCCCTCATTTACAACAAAAGTATTCCAGCCACCTGGATATGAGGGATGTCGAGACATGTTTATTGGATTGTTGTAGAGAGTCTTCAAAAGTTGAGCAGCGGGGGCCTTCGACGCGCGGTTGAAGCTTCAAAATATGAACGTTGCCCTGGTTAGTTGGCGCATTCTTCATGATTTCTAGCACCTGCAAAGAGTGAGGGTCAGTACGATTACATGTATTGGCGAGTGGCTAATTAAATCCAAGCTTTGCATTTGGTTCAAGCCGTTTTATAAAATATGTTGGCTATTTGGTGATCTTTCTAACCATCCTGATCTGTTTGCATATTAACATGTTTTGAGGCAAGCATATGAAATTGTATACATTAAGCAGTTATCATGTTTATCCCATGTCATGTGCGATAGTTCAAGCAGTGAAAGGGTATGAAGGTCACTGGCAATTTTAAGCCATCATGGACTATAACTGTGTTAGACGACGATCCTTTCGCGGCATGTAGCGAGTTTGACTCGAAAGTTCTCAAATCAATCGTACCAGTCCTGCTGGCACTAGTTATACTCGTTCCTCCTAGGCCGAATCGATTCCTTGGCCTAGGCAACCGTTCGAGGAAACTACCCCTTGTCGACAAGTTGTCTAATGACCATTTTTGCAGATCTTGAAATAATTCTCTCTTTTATAGAACCTTATCTTTTCTCTCTTTGGTGTAAAACTTACATTTTTTGAGTAAATTACTCAAATTGATGCAGTCATTCTGAGTTTCCCTTAGCAAGTGTTTCATAAAGAATCGTGCCTCAATTCATTGATTCTATACTATGGCGATAAGCATTGATTTTGTATTTCATGATTGATTTGAAACAGAGGGTCGAGGCGAAGGAGGTTAGCTACTCACTTAGTCTTTGCTTCAGACAAGTGACTGGTTGGCTGCACTTAGATGTTGCCTACGCAATCACCTGTAATTGCATAAGCAACTGATTAGAACACTGTGTTATTCAAGGAGTTCGATACGAATGCGAAGTTCGAAAATGCAAGCCATAAAAACCATCAAAATCATTCACGAAAACACATTCACGAAAACCAAAGCCAAAACAATTTACGGCATAAAAAGCAGAGCAACGGAAGGTCTCTTCCGACTCAACCGCAGAGCCAATTCTCGAGGTACAACCCATTGAATATGGGACTTGATTCCGAAGAAGCCTTTCCATAACGAGAAGAGGATCTTAATTCAATCATTCCCGTTCGACCGATTCAATCGAATCCGACCTATCGATCCTGACTGAATCTGATACCAACTTGTCACGCCCCGACCCGGGAAATCGCTCGTTCTTACTAGATTTCACCCAAATCATTGTCCTTGCTGGGTTGTGATGCCGCACAAGCCTAGAGTTGCGCTCGTACACGGCAAGATAATAGGTTCATGTAAGTTTATCTCAAATTGATAGCGTAAGCAGTGGAAGGAAACAGAGCATACAATAAGAATCTCTTTTATTGATAAATGAACTGAAGATTACAAGGGCACTTAATGGCCCAACTGAAAATGCCAATAGGCTACAACGCGCATGATCTCATGCTACTATTGTCCGAATCATACAACTTAGTTTGGATCATACACATATTTTAGCGTCCTACCAATATATGCATTTCAGCCAAGCTTAGTTGTTGGATAACTAGAAGCTAATAGGTAACTTCTCATCCTCAATTACTTGCCATATTGTACTTCTGATCGGACTTGGTCTCTAGTATTTGTTCTCGTAATTCTATTGCATATGAATATTCGATGCACACGTGATCATCCAACAAAAGTTACGGCATATGAAGCGATTCAAAATCATATTTTTAATTTCATAGGTTTCATATGGACTTCTATGTGTCGCGTCAAGCCGTTGCGCATCCGATCGCAACAAATCCTAAGGTCCCATCTCAATGGCATGAACTAAGTTCAACATGCTCAAGTCTCGTCACGACCATATGGTTTCGCAACTCGCAACTTTATACGTTCTCAAAACTATCCATATCACGTCTGGGCTACTCCCGCTAGGCAACTTATCCTGACACCATACTTAAATCTTATGACTCAAGAGGTCAACTTGCATCGTCGGTACTCAAAAGCAACAATCACTTTGACACAATGTCTCTTACGATATGTCTCACGTTACATCCTCTTATCAAGCACGAGATTACCAATCCAATTTTTTACCCAATCCTGACTTATTCGTCTCGCTAATCTTGATTGTGCGTATAATATACATAGCCTTATCGTTACGCAAATTCGATCTATGACACAATTCCAAGGGTTGTTCCCTATTCCTTGCTCTCGTACGTGGCCCGAGTTCTCACAATCGTCCACCCGCGTCGCTATGCTAAGTTCGTTCATCAACATCTATTTGATTATCGATCAACCAATTCTATTTACATACTCATTCGATCAATCAGTAAATCTCTGACCATATCGATCTAGTCGAAGGCTACTCGCTAACTTCCGAAACACGATACTCAATCACTTAGACTTATCCTCAATATGTACTACATCATCATTCATCTTCGACGCAATTTCTTGTCCGACTTCATTAGGGTCATCATACGGTCTCCGATATTTACTTTGATTTGGCGGTCAAGTCTTCTAGGGTCAGCTGCCCCAAAGCTACGCTCGACAATTGAAGATCATCAACGAGGACAGTTACTACGAATCATGCTACATCCTATCTCGGAGCCAAATCAATTTCCGATAATGCCTATGGGACTTTACCAAATCCGACATAAGTTATCAATCCAAGATTTATCTGCCTACCCGTGCAATTGATGCGCCATAACTACTCAAGTTACTCATACACCATCGTTAACAATATCGCTAACCGAGCAATATTTCTTTACCTCGGGTACGAGTCTATCTACTTGCGGTCAATATCCGACACGCTCGATGCTCATAGCAACAATCCTCGAATTTACCTTCGCATCAAACCGCAAGTCAAAATCCAATTTGCCACGCCTTGCAAGTTCGACCATCTCTGCTGGACATGAATCACCATACCAGCACTCACGCGGAATGATCACCCTAATTCAGTGTAACGCATATGCGAGGCTAGAGTTGCGCTCGCACAAGACAATAACGTCAACGTTGTGGTTATCAACGAAACAATCAAGATACTTTCATTTTCATCCAAGTAATATATCCATCCATTCTCAGATTCTTTGAAGCATTCCTCCGTTATCATCCAAACTGACATCAACATAACTTGTATCTTATTTATCCAACAACAATGCTCAACATAATTTTTGTTCATTCGATCAGAGTATTCCCAAGTTATCGCATATCATCTTTGATAAGCCTTAATACCATCGTTGATGTGCATAACCTAAACATCCTCATTTCTCGTAAACTCTAATTAATTGCAATCACTGTCATTATCCGAACTCGAATACGAATCACGTTTCATACGCATCAAGATCCCTCTTATTGTAGCTATCATCATTGAGCGACACGATTACCAATTCCTATATCTATTCTCATATTCCCAAATTGTACTCCCAAATTTTGCTACCGACTCTTCGTGCTAACTTAAGTCCGTTCGCACGATTTCTTCGTTCCTACTCAACTCGTTCGAAACAAGTCCTCGTACTAGCTCAACTCAAATTGGACCGAGTCTATTATTTTCTCAACGCAAAATTCTTTCGCTATTCTTAGCCTATCGTTCGGTTTACACTCAACGAATTCCTGTTTGACTCATCATCCAATGATGCAAGTTTGCGCCTAATCGTTCAACTCAATTCATCAAAGCATACTTACATCGACTTCTATCGAGTTATTCCCACTCGAGTATCGGCACTATTATGTCCGTTGAGGACAAACTTATCGTAACCGACACAATCGTCTTGATACAATCTATTGCAAATTATCAAACGGCTTGACATAGTTATCACTAAGTGGTATTGCATATACCACTCAGAAATCGAGCCTATCGTTATCGATACAATACTTTGCTACACTGATCGCACAAGTGGTATTACATATACCACTCGAAATTGAGTTACTACTCCGCATAGGTCAGATATCTGTTTCAAATTAACTATCCCATGGCGATCTTTTTCGATCCCAGCTCTAGCGTTCGCTTACTCGAGTTGGTACAACAACTTGGCCAACATGCACTGTCGTTCGCTCAAGTTTGACATTCATTCAAGCTAACCGTGTCTTGGCAATCATATCGATCACAACGCAACATTCACTAACTCAAGGCTTAATGCGACATTCGGCCAACATACACGTTCGCCTACTTCGAAACTCGATTTAACTCGGCCAACTTATAAGTTCGCCTGCTTAAGTTCGACTAACGAACAACTCGACTCGTTCATATCGCTCTACGAATTCTTAATCCCATTCGTTGCAACACGTACAATAACTCATTCTCGGTACTCAAGGTCATTACTCAAATCGTTTAGCATATCTCTATATCCACTCGCATAGCCACATAACATGCATCGCCTCCTATATCGACTCGTTGAACTGATACAATGAACGGCTCACGACTTGTTGCACTCCGTGCAACCAACAACATGTAACTCTTCGCACTTCGTGCGACCAACAATACATATCTCATTGTACTTCGTACAACCAACATCTCCATATTCGTTGTACTTTGTGCAACCAACGACTCATAACTTGTTGTTCTTTAGGCAACCAATATTTCATAACTCGTTGCACTTCGTGCAACCAATATTCTCCGATGACACTCAGAGATAGCGTAATAGTCTCGACATACTTGTGGAATACGTACGCAACATAATACAAACTTATTGTATGGAACATCCAATGTAGCATCGAGTAGATCCATGATCCATACGGTTGCCAAAACAACTTAGAGTCAACTGATTTCGATAGAGAAGCAACTGAGGGTCAAAGAGATTCGTTCACGGTCTAGAGGATGGAACCGCTCTGATACCAACTTGTCATGTTCCGACCGGAAAATCGCTCGTCTTTGCTAGATTTTACTCATATTATCGTCCTCGCTGGGGCGTGATATCGTACGAGCCTGGAGTTGCGCTCGTGCAAGACAAGACTTTGGTTTTGCGGATACTGTTGTGAATAACGCAACATGCCGACCTCTTATAAATCAGCATAAAAGTGTAGCCTGCACACAAACTCAACTAAAATCAATATCTCTTCGAATTAGACTTTTGCCTTGCATCGTTTCGATTCATAGATGTGAATCGACGCAAAGCTTCTTTCGGGCCAATGTAACTCTTGTATCGATCCGCATCAATACTTCATCGGATCAACGCAACTCTTCAAGTCAACGACTCATCGTAATGCACCATTGCGGTGCTGGATATTACACTTGATTCTTGATACGATGGTATACGAATTGGTTTATATTGGATCTTCGGTCATGAGATGTTACCATCATATTGGACATTATTTATCGTATTGATATTTAAACATTGTTCATTGTATTAAAATTAGACATTATTCATTGTGCTAATGTTAGACATCACATTGTGATTCATATGTTGTAACATGTCATGGTTGGATCAATTGTACTAGTCAGGGTGGAGGAAATGCTATTTAGATATGTGATTATATCCTTAGACATTATGCTGGTATAGACATTATGAGAGCTAATCATACATCTCATGTATGGTTAGCCAGATCTTATTAGACAATGTGCAAGTTCCCAGACCGATCACATATCTAAACTAGTATTTCAAAACACTTAGACAGTATTGTTCATTCCAGTTCATACCTGATCAAATATACCATGTATCAGTTTTTTCTTTCTTATTGTTCATTACTTGTCATTGTCATGCATTAGTTTTTTTTCCTATCATGTATTATATTTATTATTATGTGTTGTAGTCTTTATCATGTAAATGGAACTGACGTTAGAATTATACTCGTTTCAATCCGGACTGGATATCTATATTTTAGGTAATGACCTTGACGACCGGTGCCATATATATTATGATTCACAGGAGGGTTGTCTAGCTGAATCTGGTCCTGCCCCTCAGGAAGATCAATTAAGGCTCACAACAGGGGTTCTAGAAGTAACTATCGAATTTAGATAGTTTACAGTTGATTTGAATCAAATTTGTCGTTGTCACTCCCCATTTCTGACATACATATTTTTTCCTGTATTATTTCTGTACACGGTATCTGGTATCTGTAGCATGTGTACCTGTATCTTATATTTTTACCTTATCATGGCATAAAATAATATTTTGTTGCAAAATTCTGTGCCACCACTTGTCTTTGTCTGGTTGTAGGTGTGGTTCACTACTTCGATGATTAAATACTGGACCGTACCGTAATCCAGATTTTATTAATTATTGCATAATGTAACATGACATGTAGACTTGGGTTAGGATAGGATAGGAATAGGGCTTAGTAGAGCCACCATAACCATCCCACTATACATATTCTCTTCCTCTCTATCTCTCTCTCTCTCTCTCTCTCTCTCTCTCTCTCTCTCTCTCTCTCTCTCTCTCTCTCTCTTTTCATTCACTCTGTCATTTTATTTCTCAACCAAACCCATAGACAAGTACATCTTGCACTAGTGGAGAGGCCACTTTCTATTTTGTTTTCTTTGAATTCCTTACATATTATTAGTTAATGTTATACATCTAAACTTTCGCTACATGCTTAGTTCTTGGAGTTTTCAGATTTAATGGTTAGTTTAGTGTAGATCTAAGTTTTAAAGTTAGGGTTTTAAGGGTTTTTCATGGAGATGATCTACCAAACTTGTTATTTTCGAAAACTAGTTGTTCCACATTGTAGAAAATTTGATTTCATGTAGTTATGACTTTTATTCCGCTTAATTTTGAGAACAAAAGAGGAAGTTATGGCCATGGCAAGTTTTGAAAAACTCCATGGCTGAACTTGCTCTTCGAAATGATGACCCTCCATGCGCATATGAGGCCATGCGGCAGATATGCCAAGTGTCCATGAAAACTTGTTGTATGAACCCTGACAACAAGTGCGTCGTGCTCATAGGTTTCCCATGCATATGTGCTGAAGGCGCATGCTTATCCTTTCCATGGACCTAGGGTTTCCATGCGTCTATGCATGTCATGCGCCTACGGTTGCCATACGCCTATGCTTGTCATGCGCCTAGGGTTGCTATGTGCCTATTGTTGTTGCGTATGTGGCTGCTATGCGCCTGCTGATGGCCATGCGCCTATGATTACCATGTGCATGTTTGTTCATGCGCTCGGTATGTTCAAGCACCTATTTTCTTTCTGAACCTGTCTACCCCATGCGCCTGTCTACCTCTTGCGCCTATCTTCCCCCGACTGACTAGCCTATGTGCCCAAGACCTATATTCGCCCATTTGTTGGATTTGTACTTTTAGTAAGTTTCATGCTATGCGCCTATAACCTATATGTCCATAGAATTCTAAGTTACTAGCTCATGTGCTTTCTTGACCATGTTCCTTCCTAGATTCCTTGTACATGTGCTGGTACTATTCTATGTGTGCAATGAGATACAAATCAGCATGAGCACTGAGGTGCCATCCTATGTGCGCACCGAGGTGCTATTTAATTTATATGTTTTATTTAATTTGTATATGTTTAATGTCAGTACATTCATATCTTCCAGCACTGTCATGGTATGGTCAGTAACTTTGACGTGGTATAATGATTGCTTAATTGATACATTACGTTAAGGATGAATCTAGAATTGGGTCTCTATGAGCCAGTGTGGATTCATACTCGACATCTAGAAGAATGATCATATGACCACGACATGTGATTCCAATCCAACACAGGGTTAACCTGGACAACTCAATTGGATAGAAACAATGGGAGGGAACAAAATCTCGAGCTCGTGTGTTGCCAGTCATTGTCGGACAATGTTCAGGAGTGCAAGCTTTGCTACCATAGATACTGTATATTAAACCGCACAAGTAGAGTGCAGTATCCAATCTATTAAATTGCCGAGCCAACTTCTCCCTATAGGAGGACTAGAACGGCTACTTATCTGTTTAGCACTGTAGCCTTGTGAAGGATGGTGCATTTTATGTGCTATGTGCAATGTGATATTATTGGTTCAGCTAGCCTGCTTGGATACGACACGATATGAAAAATTCTGCATATATCTATATAAGCATTATTGGGATAACCTAGGCACATCATAGCAAGCCGTAGGTTTGATTGGCCGCCTGTATAATGACTTGCTTGTGATATAATTCTTCTGTTAGTAGTCGAGAAACATGGACTATCGTAGTGGATGGTCCAACCCATGTCCTTGTTTGGTTGTTGGGTTGGGCTATTATGTTGCGATAATCTATGAAGAAGTTGCCAAGCAGAAGCCAATAGCATGACCACGATTATAGGGTGTAATCTATCTCGGCGCAGTTCAACATTTTTTGACCTTGTTTGGTTGTAAGGGTGTCGCATTGCGTCGTTGTATAATATAGCCTATGATCCTTGGCCATGACTTATTTATTGCTTAGATTTTGTCTCATTCATATGTGCTCCCTTGTGGTACTTTCTATTTGGGGCTGACCCAGCTAGTTTTGTTTGGCCAGATCTTATAGTAGAGCCTGAGGATCCAGCTTTCTTTTTCGACAATAGTGCATACTAAGAGCATGGCTGTCAGAGGACTCGAGTTGGTTTCTTCTCCTCCACTATGATATCTTCAATTTTATACTTAATGTCTAGCCACCGGCACCTGTTTAGCAGGTTGTTCTAGATATTTAGTTTCCTTTACATAATTGTAATTAATTAGAATGTAGCTGACTATGGTTAAGTATTTTTGACTCTTTGCAGCAGCTAGTTTTTGTAAGGTTAGTCTTATGATCATTTTGATGAAGCGTCAGGGATGCCTTTCTGCTTTATCTTATATGAGCATTAATTGTTGATTTCTTGATTGATGATTGAGACATAGATATCCTGTATGACCATAGGAGATTTGATTGTAGCATGCATCCCCAAGTCTAGTGACAGCCGTGATCGCCGTATGACGTCTTCGTACCTTATACGAGGTAGCTGGCCATGTTCGTCTCAGTATTCTGGTACTAGGGCGTGACAGTCTCCGATACTTTCCATTTGGCTTATAAAAATATATTTCCTTCTTATTTTAGAATTATGTCTTAGACTTGTGATTCTTTGTCCTTTGGACATTTATTTGTTTATTTCCATTATCTAACTATAGTGCTGTGATTGAGTATATACTTTCATCTACTTTTCATATACTTGTGTGAATTGTTGGATGTTTCGCTAGACAACGTTCTACCGCCGACTCTATGACGTAGGCTGGACGTACCCACATACTGTGCTCGAACATCCGGGTTGGGGTCGTGACACTTTCAGATATACTATAGACTAGAAAAGCCAGGTTTTGAGATGATAAAAGGCAAACACGGAACCTTGTCGATAAATTATTAATTAATACTATAAAGTATCTGAAAGTCTACTAGAGCGATGGATTGGTCCACAAATATCTTCTCAAATCCTATAGAGAAAATGAGGCAATTCAGAGTTAATCTTCAGGATTGAAAGTCTTGTAATAAGTTTTCCCTGGGAACATGAGATCCTTTGGTGTCGGCCAAATATGGGTCCTATAATAGAGATGAGCTGCTAGCTTATAGAGGTATGAGACTCGATTACCCCAATGTGAGTGAAGTAGGTTCCCTGTGCTAGAAGTTATGCAAAGGTATTCTTTATTTTTCTTGCTCATGCTTTCATTATGATACCCGTTTGCCCTTATGTCCTTATAACTCAATAAAAAATTTCTGGAATTATGAGATAGTAAGATATTTTGTATAAGTAGGTGGGTTCCTTGGATAAAATCAAATGTGCTCTTTTGAACCCTTCAACAATGTGAGTAGGACCAGCTATCGTACTACGTTTGAACTAGTAGTAATGTTGGAGAAAAAGATACTATTTTTAAGGATGGTGTGAGTGGTAGCATTATCAATCAGGCAAAAGTTGTCTTTATCTAGTTTTTTTCATGAATTCCATTTCCGAGGATAATATCTTTATCACTATATGTAAATAAAGATAGTATTAAACAAAGTAATTAATTTTAGTCGTAGAACTTTGGGTCTATGATAGTTGGTAATACCAATATTAGGTTTCTGGTCTTTCGGAGGCAGCAATCCGCTGCGACCTACAAAAATTAAATAACGGATGACTGGTTTCCTCTAGGCATGCAGTGCAACACCTGTCATGCATGCATCCATTTGGGATGGTGCGGACTTAAGAAAGCAATTTGTATCTTCATTTTTAATCATATATCTTGGACTTGACATAAGTAGAATAAAACTTATCATAAGCCACAATCAATTATTATGCAAGCATGAAATATGATGTAGGTCACCTGCCATATATCACTAGACATTTGAAAAATAATTAGTTTGCGTATAAAAAAATTGATCCTTGTTCTATTGAACTACATACTTTCATAGTATTGTAAAGTATCAACTAAAATTTTACTTATGCAATAATCAATTGAGAAACTGCAATCTAAAAATCAAATGACCAAATATCAAAGTCATGATATTTGAAGGCAAATAAATTAACAAGATAAGAATTATCCAGAAATAAACCAATACTGCACAAGAGAAGTAACTTTAATAATTGGATCAAAAGAATATTAGGTAACCAAGCCAGATCCTGCATTAGAAGCTCATATTATAATCTGAAAAATATAATATTAGGTTTCTTCCTAGAAATGCATCAAAAGAATCCATTATCCATAAATGTACGATAATAAAGTAAAACAAACAAATCAACTCCACCATGAGCAAACTAACCTAGGTCAATAAATACATCAATCCATGGAAATAAACACGAATCTTATCAACTTTGGAGATATATATTATCTTGTACTACCACTTAAATAAATGGGATTTATCTTGTAGTACCACTAAAATAAATCCAAGTCGATCTCTAATATATAGATTTCAACAAAAAAAATCAAAAGAATAAATTTACATTTGGTTACTGGAGGAAAGCAACCTCTATCTAATAAATTAAAAGTAAGATCAGAAGAATTTTCTCTTGATAGGAATAATTGTTTTCCTACCCAATTTTTTCTTGATTCCAATTAGTTACAGTAGCAACAATAACAACAATAACAACAAATGGCTTAAAAAAATGGTTCAACTGCATAAATCATTTGTTCAAGTCTGCCATTTATGCCATCGCTTTTAGCATTTTAGAAAAATAAGCAGATGTAAATCGATCCATTTTTTTCTAATGCCAACATTTCTTTCTTCTTGTGTCCTCGTTAAATATCGGTTGCCTGAAGCTCCTCAAGTAATGATGCTAATAACGTGCTATAAAATGGAAGAAAAAGATAATATTTATAGTCGAATAGAACAATCCCGTGACTTCTCTTATTAATAATATATATAGAGGGAATAAGATAAGATATTAGTCCCGAGATGGATCTAGATGAAAAAACTGTCAGAGATAGAGATCTTGTACAAACAAGTTTGCTTCTCTGATCTGAATCTAAGGACTTTGAAGATTCTTACAAACAAGTCTGCTCTCCAAAGAACTCAAAACTACCGAAAATCTACTTTGATATTCTGATTACAACTTTATGTCTTCTGTTACAAACTGACAAAAAAGTACATTCCTCCTTGCAATCGTAGTTGCTAATGGACAGAATGATTTACAACTTGCAGAAAAACTAGAAGAAGACGATACAACTCTTGTTGGGATAATTAAGATTATCGTTGCTCAAAGTAAGATTCGTCCCCATATGATCTGCTTCCAGGAACCAGCAAGTTCTTTTATAACTTCTGGAATGATCATTGTCACCCCCTTTTTAGACTCGCACGAACTCCTCTGGACTTGGTGACCTCTTTGTCTCTCAATTTTGAAGTAAGTCCTTAAAAGGACACGAAGAGAGTATAAGAGATGGATGGAAACCCTAACCCTAATTCTGGCTGCCAACTGATTACGAAAAGATAGGAATGAATTAAATTCAAATCCTACAAAATTTGGATTTAAATTAACGACCCAATCTTACCATAACTTTCAAATCCCACAATTAGAGAAAACATGCCAACCACGCTGTCTGTGCATATACGCCCCAACAGCACAGCCGCAGTTGCTTCTGCGCACCTAAGCCAGCAGCATAGCAGCCTAAGCGCACAGCCATGCAGCAGTGCATGCATGCATAGCCGCACCTAGTCCGCCATACAAAGTGCAAAGTACACCAACAAAATACCACTTTGCGCCCTAGAGCCCAAGCTCGAGTCCAAGTCACTAAGCCCCTTTGGGGTTAGCTCCTAATAAAAATTTTCATGAGTGTGACAAAAAGAATAAATACTTTATTCAAGGAGATAAACCTTTTTCCTCCTAGGAAAACACCCTTATATGACACCCACATGTGCCCCACCACACCCCATGTGCACACCTCAATACAAACAAAACTTTATATTGAGATATCACTTAGTGGTGTAGCTTCTAGTCCAAAGACAAAAACACTAACATAAGAATTATTGTAAATATAGATAAGGCCATCAATTATTTGGTTTTATCCACGAATCACAACAATTTTGATATTTTTGTGGTTTAGAAAAATGAGAATTGCATATATTGAACTTGCACTTTAAGCGGGTGACATTACTTATTTTGTATGTTTATGTTTATGCTGATTATTTTGAGAATTTAGTTCATTTTTGGACCAACTTTAAACACATGAACATGTTGCTTTTAAAGTTCTATATGTTTCTTGAGAAGCAGTAGCAATGCTAAACCAAACAAAACCAAAGCAAGGTTTTACTTTTAAAAAAAAAAAGTAAAAGTATTTATTAAATGAACCATATCCTTCTTTTAGAATAAATCAAAAAATTGAACTATTTTTAAAGATAAGTGGTGTTATCAAACATCTTTTATTGTTGCATCTAATAAAATAAGCATAAAACAGCCATAATAAGTTGTATTAACCTAGATATGATTATCTGATTATGGTGTTGAGGGCATTTTTACTACAACAAAAAGTTATTATTTACACGGGCGGAGCCAAGATTTAAATCATGAGAAGGTCGTGCTACTACATATAGAAATACTTTAAGTTGTCATGTTAATTAAACTTCAATTCAAAAATATACTAAAACTTAAACAAGAATGAGTAAAAAAGCAAAGTCAATATTATCAAAATGTTACAAAAGAAGAAGGGAAAAATTGTAAATATGTAAAATGTTTAAAGAGAGATGAGTTTCGAACTAATGCATCTCATTTAAAAGCCCAAAATACTACCACTAGAGCTAGCTTACTCTTTATACATTAGGAGGCCAAACTAATAAAAAAATTAAAAGTGCAAAAAAAAAATCTGTATAGTAATTGTCTGGACCCTTAATAAATTTGCGCCTAAATATTTAAGTGAGATCTTACAACTTTTGTATAATCGACTCCACCCTCAGTAAACAAAACACTATAAATGTTGTAACAAATGTTGCAGCAACATTGTCTACAAAGTTGGAAGTTGCATAAATTGTAAGAAGAATAAAGGGTAGGGTTTTTTATTACAAACTTTGAAGATACAAAAATGTGAAAGTTGAAGTTGAAGGTGCTTAAATCCAATATATATATATATATATATGATATATATATATATATATATATATATATATATATATATATATATATATATATATATATATATATATATATATATATATATTTAAATTAAAAACCCCCTCATTTATTCATCAAGGCCCAAAAAGCCGAATAAGGCGAAAAGCCTGAAACAAGCAAAAGGAAAAAAAGGGGGTGGGCGATCGCGCCCGACAAAACTAGCTGAAGAGGGGTTGCCAGAATGCTGGAGGGCTGTGGGAGCACAGTGAACTCCTTTTGCGGCATTGCCGTTTAATTTCCCGAATGAGCTGCTCGGCGGAGTATTGGTGGCCCTCGTATCTCGCTTTGTTGCGATTCTTCCAAATTACCCAGGTGGCGGCCGCTGCTACGATCTGATGGCCGTGGGACTTGACTCCCCATAGGGCCAGGAGATTGTTAAAGCGCCCGGCTCCTGAAGTGATGTTGTAGATGCGGTTGAGGAGGCTCCAGGTTTGATTGGGCAGGCTTCCTTCTCGGAAGATATGGTCGATATTCTTCATCTGCCTCTCGTCGCAATAATTACAAGCAGACGCCAGACTAAAGCCGATGGAGTTAAGGTTCTCATCGGTTGGTAATTTCTGCCTCGTGACTCTCCACAGGAGAAATGACCATTTCTTGGGGATGTACGAGTGCCAGAATTGCGCAGTGAAGTGAGCTTGTCCGATGTCATGGATCGCCGCCCTCGTCGATTTTACTGAGAAACTCCGGAAGCTTCCAGTGACCATCTCAGCTCGTCCGCGTTGGGACCAATGATAAGACCGTGTTGACGGATGCTGTCGACCGTGTCGTTGCTGGCCCAATCGCGAATTCGGTCCCAAGACCAATCGTTGTTGGTGGGGTTCCACAGGTCTTTGATTCTGCAGTTGCTGGGGGGCCCCAGATGTGTTCGGGATGAGGCTGTCGCCGATCCATCTTTCCTGAAGAAGTTGGCCTTGCCGTCGCCCAGACGGAGTCTAATCGCTGGCTCGGCCAATTCGCGGCCCGCAGAATGCGGCGCCAAGCCGCGGATGATCTGCTATTGGCTCTGGCCATCGCTGGGTGGATGTACTTAAAGTATCTGGCCTTCATGAACCTGGTCCATAAGTTATCGCTCGTGCGTAATTTCCACCACAGTTTCATGGAGAAGGCTTTGACGATGTCATTTAGTTTGGTGAAGCCCAGCCCGCCGTTCGCAATCGGAGTGGCCATGACGTCCCAGCTGGCCCAGTGGTGTTTGTCTTTACCGTCGGTATGACCCCAGAAGAACATACAGAATATCTGCTCGATCGACTCAAGGACTTTCTTGGTCGGAGAGCAAGCCGCTAAGGTATGGATTGGGATGGAGTTAAGGACATGATTGATGAGGATTATTTTGCCGCCTGGGGATAAGGTGGCGTTGTGCCAACCTTCGATTTTGTTCCTGATTTTAGTAGTGAGGTTCTCGAAAATGCTGGCGTTGGATCTCCCGTACACCATAGGGCAGCCCAGGTAGTTGAAGGGGGGGTGGGCTACCGAGAAAGAAGTGAGATTGGTTAGACTGGTGGCATTCTCGATTCTGATGCTTTGGTGGACGTAGATGATGCTCTTGGAATGGTTGATTTTCTGGCCTGAGCATGTGGAGTACCGCGTTAGGGTGTTGTGAACCACCTCCATCGATCCGACATCCCCAGAAAAGAAGATAAGTAAATCGTCGGCAAACGCCAGGTGGGTGATGGTGGGGCATCTACTTGCGGTGTGGTATTATTAGAAATTGGGGGTGTTGGCCATGTTGTTTAGGTTTCTGCTCAAGGCGTCAGCTGCGATGATGAAGATCGTGGATGATAGAGGATCACCTTGTCTGACACCGCGGCTAGATTTGAAAAAGCCCTCGAATTGCCCGTTATTGACAGTGGAGAACCAGGAATTGCTGACGGATCTCCACACAGTGTTGGTCCAATTCTCTGAAAATCCGAACGCTCTGAAGACCCAGATCATGAACTGCCAATCGAGTCTGTCGTAGGCTTTCTCCATGTCAATTTTGATGGCGATGTTGCCCCCGTGAACGGGAAACTTCATGCAGGTGATAAGTTCTTGGGCCAGCATGATGTTGTCTTGGATGTTCCTTCCTCGAACGAAACTGTTTTGTTCCTTCGAAATGATTTTGGGGAGAATGTTTGTCATTCTGGTGGCAATGATCTTGGATATAATTTTGTTGGTAAAGTACAAAGACTGATTGGTCGAAAGTCGTGGAACGAGTTGGGGTTGTCTTTTTTCGGAATGAGGATGAGGTTGGCGCTGGAGATGGCTTTGGGGTAGTGAGCTCCTTCAAGGAAGGCAATAGCCGCGTCGGTGATATCCCGCTTGATAATCTCCCAACAAGAACGAAAGAAAACTCCGTTGAATCCGTCAGGTCCGGGGGCGCTGTGCTCGTTCAAAGCCCACACCGCGTCTTTCACTTCCTGTTCGGAGAGGGGGCGGTCCAGCAAAGCATTGTCGGCATCGTTGATGATGGTGGGGATTTGGTCGAGGAAAGAAGAGTCTTTCTGGACCGTTTCTTTGTAGAATAACTTGGTATAGTAATCAGCTGCCGCCTCTTGGATACCCTTATGGTCGGTTCTGATGATGTCGTGCTCGTCGGTTATGTGGTGAATCGATAGTTTGTTTCTTTTGCCATTGACACAGGCGAGGAAGTATTTGGAGTTTTTGTCCCCTTCGCTGTCCCATTTCAGCCTGGCTTTCTGTTTCCAGAAATCGGTCTCAACTTTGAGTCTGAATTTGAGCATGGCCTTGGTGAGGTTCAGGGCACTTCTAGCTGCAGGGGAACGATCGGTCAGCAATTTGGCTTCGGCACGGGCGACATCATCTTCGACGACTCGGATTGCTTGGAAAATGTCTCCAAATGCCTGTTTGCTCCAATTGGAGAGGGCTTTCCTGGTGGCTTTGAGCTTGTTACTAATCCGAGTGAGAGGGTTTGGGGAGTCCTGACTGTTCCAGGCTTCAGCAACGACGCTCGAGAACTGCGGGTGTTCAGCCCAAAAGTCAAGGAATTGGAATTTCTTTTTGGGGAGGTGGTTGTTGTTGTTGGTCTCCACCAGAATAGGGGCGTAGTCTGATTCTGCGAAGTTGAGGTGGGACAGGGTGGATGTGATCCTCATTCCCTGCCAGTGAGCGTTGGTTAGGGCTCTGTCCAGACGGGAATATTGGCGGCGATCGCCGTCCTGCATATTGCACCAGGTGAATTCGTTCCCTTTGAACTGAAGAGGAGTAAGATGTGCGTTGAATATGAAGTTGTTGAAGTCATTTATGGCTGGTAGGGGAGTAGGACGACCACCAATCTTCTCTTCTCTGCGGGTGATGGCATTGAAGTCCCCTATGCAAAGCCAGGGGGTGTTGCTGTTGTGGAGGTGGATGTCGAGAAGATCGCTCCAAAGGCTTTTGCGTTCAGCGATGACACAGCTGTCGTGTACTGCTGAAAGGATGGCGCGCTCCGGTAGAGTGGAATGAGTAAACCCAGCAGAGAGGGCTTGTTGGGAGTCCTGGATGATGTCGAGATTAACCTCTTCGATCCCAGAATAGATGTGTGTCTGCAGCAATGGCAGTGGGGAGGCCCAGGGCTAATTGGGTTGATTTAAGACGTTTGGGGGATTTTGGGTTCAATGATGATGAAGATGTCCACTTTGTGAATTTTTCGAAGGCTAGAAATGCGCCTTAGTGTCGGTTTGTTAGCCAGACCTCGAACATTCCAAGATAGGATGTTAAGCATTAATGATGTTGTGGGGGGTTTTTTTTTTCCGCCGTGCGGCGGATCTGGTTCGGATGGTGACAGTCGTGTCTCCGCCTTCCTTGCTCCATTGGGAGTTTGGCACGGCGGCCGCGATAGTTATTGTTGGAGGGTTTCCGTTGTGGTTAACGTTCGGACATGAGGAAGGGCCAATTAGGTCTCCAGCTGAGTCGACAGCGGGGTCCTCTGGTGGAATGGCCAGGGAGTCGCCAGCTTGCTCGGTCAACAACAGCTGAAGGGGGACTCCTGCGGCTAGTACTTGTATACCTCTGTGCTTGTTGGTCGGGACCGAGAAGGGCTAGAGTGTCTTCGACTGGGTTCCGTTGGGGGGCAGAAGAGCTGCGTTGATTGTGGGAGAGGCCGAGGGTTCTGTCTCCTGACCGCTGGGGTAGTCCGATGCTCTATACGCTCAGGCGGTACCCTTCGAAGCTCGTGAAGGGTTGAGTGAGGGAGGTGAGAGGTCGGGAAGCCCGGATCCGCCTGGGCCGGTGGCCGGTTTCGTATCCTCTGAGTCGAGAATGGCGAATTGGTTGAGGTCGCTATGAGTTGGGGAGTGTAAGGGATCATAGCTCTACTCAGAGGGTCGTTGGAGGCTGGTTCGATGGGGCTTGATTCGAATCGTATGTAGGAGTTCGGGGGAGGTAAGATGGGCGACTTGGGAGATCTTCCACCCGTGGGGTCGTTGTCTTTCCTGGATGATTTCTTTTTGAGCTCGGGTGAAGGCGGTGGCAATACTTCGGAAGGTGGCCTCTTAAGTGGCAGTAGGTTGCAAAACAGTATGTGGTTGTCGTAGAGGATTTGTTGGGTGTGGGTTTGGTTGCCCAGCTCGATGGTAATGAAGTTAGGGGTTCCGAAAGAGTTGGCAATACGTCTTAGCGCTGCTGGGATAAAGCAGATGAGAGGAAGATTGGGGAGGGTAACCCACGCTGCCACCCTGGCTGAATCTTCTTTGGTGTTGAATTTGGAGTCCACTTGATTATCTTCATGAGGTGAGTGTCGATTTTAGTTGTGCCTTTGGACCACACTGTCCTGTGATCGCGGTCCGAAGAAAGGTGGAGTAGGATGTGCCTGGGGTCGAGGGGGGCTACCGATAGTGGATGCTAAGTTCTACTTGGCTATCTCTTCCTGAACTTGGCAAGTTTGGGGCACCCCGAGGAGAATTTCAGTCCGCAGCTCCGAGTCACGTGGGAGGAGATGAGCTCCACGAGGAGAGCAATAGATGGGGATGCCAAGAGCTGTGCAACAGCTGGCGACTGTTCGGCAGAGCTGAGCTCCATGCTGGCAGCGCAAACGGAAGGGACTTCGGGGCGCGCGTCTGCAGCACAGGTCCCGAGAAGGGGGGCGGAGGGCCCGAGGCTGGCAGGGCAAAGGCTCACGCCTTCCAAGGGGGGAAGGGTGAGTTTGAAAAGGGGGGAGGGCGGAAGCTTGGAGGGGATGCTGAAGGTGGCCGGCGTCGACGTCACCGGCGGCCGGAGCCGGGTGGAGCGAGGAGTCGACGAGCGAGCACAGCGCGTGGCTGCGAGAACCAACCCACAGCAACGGAGGTTGCTCGACTGAGGGGACGACCGACGGCGAGGAAGGGGATCTCGGAGGGGGAGAAGGAGGAGAGGAGTGGGACCGAACGGCGACGGGGAGGAGGAGACGAAGCCAATCTTGCGATTCCGGGGGCCAGGGAGGAGACATCTGAGGCGGAGTTGACCTGGGGAGATGGTGGGGGAGCTGGAGGGGAAGGGGCCGGCCTAGGCCGGCCAAGGGAGCGGGGAGAGCTCCACAGGGGAAGAAGGAAGACCATACTTTTGTATTATTATATCAATCTATATATCATATATATATATATATATATATATATATATATATATATTATATATATATATACCACTACATACCACTACAAAAAAAGTATATATATATATATATATATATATATATATATATATATATATATATATATTTTTTTTTTTTTTTTTTTTTTTTTTTTTTTGTAGTGGTATGTAGTGGTATATATATATATAGATATATATTATATATATATAATTATATTTATATATCTTTATAATATATATATATATATATATATATATATATATATATATATATATATATAATATTTTATATATATTATATAATATATATATATATATATATATAAAATATATATAATATATATATTATATATAATATATATATTATATATATATATTTTATATATAGATATATATATATATATATATATATATAAAATATATATATATATATATATATATATATATATATATATATATATATATAATAGATATATATATATAATATATTATATATATATATATTATATATACCACTACAAAAAGTAAAAAAAATATATATATATATATTAATCTATATATATATATATATATATATATATATATATATATATATATATATATATATACCACTACAAAAAAGTGGCCTTTTGGGACAACAAAAAATCATTCCAAAAAGAGGTTTTTTCGTCCTAAATATTATTTGGGACGACAGTTGGGACGGATTCAAATGGTGCTATTAGGGTGGCATGGAAAAAGCTTAAGGGACGAATTTTGCCGTCCTAATTAATGTTAAAGGACAGAAAAATTAATGTCTCAAAAGGTTGTGAAACTCTATTTTTGTGTGACGATTGCTCATATCATCCCAAAAATTAGGTATTTGTAATGTATATTGTCCGTCCTAATAATTTAGGCAAATGTCCTAAAAGATTATAGTTTACTTTTAGTACAGAACAACACCCAAAAATTATAACAGTTGTTCTAGTTCTGATTCCTTGATGTGCATACAAAACATTACTCAAAAATTATAACAGTTGTTCCAGTTCTCATAGAATTATTCCTACTGTGCATACAAAACATACACTCAAAATAAAATTATAACAGTTATTCCTGCTGTGCATACAAAACATAACACTCAAAAATGATAACAGTTGTTCCAGTTCTCATATATAAGGCCATATCACACAAAGCTGTCTTACAAAATGAACATTGTTTACAGGCCATATCACATTGTTTACAGACCATATCACATCATTACAGGCCATGTCATTGAGATGTCCTCCCATGATTCACAAAATAAACTCAAAATTGGAGAATCAAATGTTATCTCCATCATTTACAAAAGCAAAGTCTAAAACTTTCACATCATTAAGCATTATCTACCAAAACGATCCCAAAATGATTTTCCATTAACTGGCATCTCCCATCTTTTGTAAAATCAGCCAAACTCATTTGAAGGACCTGGAAAAAAAAAGTGATGTTATAATTTTTGCTTATTCAAAGTGATGTTAACTTAAGAAAAACCTAGTAACAGAAGAACCTAGTTAGTAAAGAACCAAGTAAAGAAGACCTAGTTAACTTAAAAAACCTAGTAACAGAAGAAAAATTCCAAGTTATAATTCAAAGTGATGTTATAGAAGAAAAAAAAGTTATAATTAAAATGATGTTATAATTTCCAAGTAAATAAAGAAAATTTTATAATCTAAATGCCTGCTCAGTCTCATCAAAATCCTCAAAATTATTTGATTTACGAAATCATCAAAAAATAATAAACTATCAACTGGGCAATATACCCCATTTTCTACAAGACTAGCATCTCATGAAATAATAAGCTATCAACTGGTAGATTAGCTAGTGGAATTACTATAGCCCTTCCATATTAACATATTTCATAGCTAAATAACCTACAGTTTAAGAATTTTCACTCTGACAAGCTTATATATTTGAAATACTAAGTAGGGTGGGATTGATGCAAGTCAAGCAAACAAACCTGCAAGGTTATGGTAGGCTGCATTATAAGAATAGAATTTATGAATGATATGGTATTCAAACAACTGTTATAACCTGACAATAACAATATATGAGTTTATTCTTGATATGAGGCACTCTAGGATTTTTACTACTATAATGGTGAGGCGCCATTAATATATAATTTCATCAACGTGGGACCTATATACCTAAACATTGAAGGCACCCTGACATTCTTCAATTGTGTCGATAAGTCCACCGGTGGATGTGCACATAGGCAGCTGCATCAAATTTCCATAATATCATGTCAAAAATTTTGTTGATATTGAGATTGACAATTAACGAATTAAAATGGCCAAGGGAAGTTGACAAAAGCACAAAAAAGTTCATCACAGATATCAAGTGCTTACAACTATAAAAGGAACTCCTGATTATGAAATACCATCTATCCTTACATAATAAATAGAGAGAATGCACTTATCATTCCATATCGTATCCTTGGATAAGGTCACATGGTTCAAATTTACTTTGAATTATAATAATATCAACTCCAGGAATCATCTTATGAGCCAATAGAATGTTAAATTTGGTGATTCCTCTAGCATTGTTCGGATATTTTGTCACTAATTCTTCAAGTTGCTTCTCTATCTTCTTCTTTCCTGTTATATCGTAGAAGTCCCAAATTGGTAGATAACATAAGGAACCAAGTAAATATATACAAATAAACCAATAATTTAACAATTTTTAGTACTTACAAAACTATTATCTGAATGTCTTCGTCAATGAATTAATGAATTTCTTCTGCTAGATTATTGATCCCTTCTGCTTTTAATTTATAGTATTCCAATGAACACTATAACATGGATATTTTTATCTACAGGTAAACCAACTTCAACTTGTAGAGACTCCTTATTTAGAGCCTTCTGTTCCATCACCTGAAATGTGATTCTCTTCAGTAAGAGAATGTACATAGAAAATTGCAAAAAAGTTACACCAATGATAGCATGGTCGCATCAAATTTAGCATCCATATATTTATGTTTTGTTGGATCCTACTCCTAAACATTCATCCCGTTCACAATCCCCCTAATACCATGCATTCATAAAATGTTGTCCAGTTCACTATCCTTGTCTTCCCCGAAAAGATCTTGAGCATAACATGGGCTCACTGTCAAGACTAGGCCTGCTTCTAATATCCCAGCTTTTATCCAATATTTTTGTTCCTTTCACTTGTTTTTCATGAAGCTTGGGAACCAAGAAGGGAAGACAAATACAAGCCATGATCCACTTCTTCCTTACCAAGCATATTTACAAACTATCTTAACCTTCAAACTTACAGTCCAAAACATAAGGTCAAAATTGCGACTTCTTATGTGATAATACCATGTTGCAATACCATTTCATTAAATTTTTTATAATATAAGTGGTTATCAGTTAAAATTGTAAGGTAAATATCTCATATGAGAAACTGTGTCTATGATTCATTTTGTATTTAAAAAGAAGAGCACACCAGGCATGGCAGGCTGAAGCTGAATTGGTTGTCCTTACAATCAGTTTCAATGACAGGATCATATATTTTTCCTTCAGCTTTTCCCTATACCTTTAATTATAAATATTGAAGAGCATAAAAGCTGTCACTAAATAAGCCAAAATTTCCAAGAGAAGATATAATATAATACTAATTCAAGGAGAAGGCATATACCTTCAAACATGTTCAGTACCATTAACCTCATTATCATCACGACCACTTCCAGAGCTAAATTTGTGAACCAACTCTGCATTCTAGATATCGGGGGGGGGATTAACCAATTGCAGACCCTGAAAAGAATTTTTTTAGAAACAATCCACCAACAATTTAGTTGAACCAAAATATTCTACTAAACTATTGATAAGAAATCAAAAGTAAAAATAGGTAAGTAAATTAGCATTTGATCAGTTTAGGTGGACAACACACTATACATCTAGTACAAATAAGATATGCTTGTACATTGCTGACAAAAAGTCCAAATGAATCAGTTGTTTAAATACCATCCATGAAACAGTTGTTTGAATACCATATCACAATGATGAATCATAAAGTCCACAAGCTCCCCCAAGCGAGAGTAGAAATGTTCACATAAATTTCCAAAAATACCACGAACAACAATTTCTCTAATCTACCAAGGGAGTTACCTGTGTACTATTTACAGAGTGTAGCAAACTGCTTATCTCCATAGCCCCCAAAACAAAAACAAAATTAACTAGCTACAATTAATATTGTCATGATCATTTTACCCCTACTTAACTCTGCTTATATTTTTCCCTCAATCCAAGCATACAAGGGACAAGTTCGAACAAACTACTTTTTTGACCCCACTTAGCGCGCTTACAAGCTTGCATTTACATATTGCATAGACCTTATCAGCATTGCAGGAAGGTATTTAGTAGATATGAATGATAAATGTTTTGCAAAAGCCCTAATTTGCTTTTCTTATAAGATTTCAGTTTGCCAATTTAAATAATACGTATAGCTACATTTGAACCATGATTCACTTTATCAGTATCAAATCAAATATATGACCCTTTTAATGGATATTGCTACATCACAACCATGATTCACTATCATTATAGGAATCCATATTGAACCCTTTTTAATTGGTATTCGGGATGGTTTTTGGAGCTTAAGAGGGCTTTGATGGTTCTAAATTAGTTGATTTCAACAGTTTTAACACAAAATCTATTATTTTAACTTGATGAAGCAGTTAGCCTACAGCCCTTTCATTCAAAATAAGCAAAAGTAATCCTTTAAGAAAGTCAATAGATTTAGGAAAAATTAAAGCAGTTTGTTCAAACTTGTCCCTGGGTATGCTTGGTTTTCCTGCCAAGATCTAATGCAATAAATTTTTTGACATTTTCGAAAGTCTCAATTATTAGGAAATTCAAACAAATTCAAAACCACTTTTTCTCACTTGTGATTTTGAGTTCTTTTCACTTGCATTTCAACAAACAACATTGCAAAAAATTCAAACAAAATCATGGCATTTCCAACTTATGTACTCAAATAAGTAAATCATCAAAGTCAAGAAGAATTAGTTCATCAAAGAAGTAAATCATCAAAGAAGAAGAAGAATTAATTCTTACTGATAGAAAATTGCTGATATAGAAGACAGAATCCTGTCGTCGGTGTTGGCCACTGTACAAGAGATGGTCAGTGACGGAATCTCACTAGTCAGTGACAAAATCTCTTCTAGGCATCCGAAAGAGAACAAAAATTATTCGAAGACCTAGAGAAAATATCATCTTCAAGCACATATGTATGAGAATCAGTAGTTCCTTCGTTCTTCACTCCATTCTCAATTCTATTTTCTTTTCTAGTAGTGAGATCTAGCAAAGAAAAACCTAAAAATATACATAAAAATTAGGCAAAAGATATTATAAAAAATGACGCAATTTTTTTCCACTACTTATCAATCATTGATAACGAAATAAATTAGAAAAACTCCTTCCCATTTCACTTTAGTGTCACCGAACAAAAAACCCTAAAATTGTTCAAAATTTTGGAAAAAGAATAAAACTTTGCACTTCTTCCCCGTTTCCCGGAGATTTGACACAAAGCAGACGAGATTCACCATAGAGTAGAAATTTTGGAGATGAACGACATACCTTTCGTCGGAGATTCCTTTCTTCCAAGAGCAAAATTTTCGAGATAGAGAGAGAGAGAGACAGAGAATTGGGTGTTGTGTAGGAAAGGATTAAATGCCTAACTTCGATGGCTTTGATTGAAGTGCTCAGATCTAACGGTTAGGATTAATGTAAAGATAGAATTCTAAATAAAAGACAGATAGGATGGGCCAAAAATTTGGCGGACAATTGATTTTCCCGCCAAAATTTTTTGGGACGGTCCGAAATTTTATTTAAGACGAAAATAATTCATAGTCATAAAAAAGATACATTATTATGATCATTTAGGAATCTGTTCTAAAAAATATTACTTTTTGTTACAAAATATATAAACGTCCCAAATATTAATTTTTTAGGACTTTTCGGAGTAGTGTATCTAATAGTGTCGTCCCAAAAGCCATCTTTTTTTGTAGTGATATATATATATATATATATATATATATATATATATTCTCGGCGGGAGCGTTCACCACAATTACCTTCTCTCATATATATATATATATATATATATATTAATTTGAAATCATACGCACACACACAATTGGGGGACTCGAACCTTGCCGGTCCCTCCAGGTGGCTGCTCTAACACCACTAGGCTAGAGAGTTTGGAAAGTATAAATTTTTATTAGTAAGTGGGATGGAGTAAAAAATTACCCTTTTTTTTAGCAAATAAAGTAGGTTGAAGTTGAACTTAATACCAATACATAAATTTCCTCCAACAAACCTCTATATTATTACAATAATGCTAAGTTTACTACCAAATTCTTACAACCTTTTTACAACCTCACTCACCAACTCCTTACACATGGGTCCCATCGGATCCCACCACCCCTCACACCCCTCCTGCTACATGGGCTCCACCCGACCCCACCACTTACTCCTCTCCTCCAATCGAAACCCGACACGTGGCGGGAGTAAAGGGGTTGTAAGAATTTGGTTGTAGGCATAGCATTGCATATTATTAACCTCTCCCCCCTCTAAACCCAAAAACAAGCTGTATAATACTTATTCGAATAAATCTGGGAAATTTTAGTTTGGCAGAAGGTACTCATTTCGCTCACCGATCGCTTTCTCAGTCTCACTATGCGTGTTCTCTAAGTTCTTCGTTGTTCTTTTCTTTCTAATTTTTAGTCTTAATCATTCGGTCGGTGCCGGTAGTTCCGGCCTATAAAAGAGTGGTTCTACGAATTATTCCATCATTCGAAGAAATTATTATAATTTTTAGGTTTCTTTTCTTTCTTATATCGATTCTAAGCGTTGTGGTTCATTTTGGTTTATTTTTTTTGACTTTTTTCTTTCTTTCTTTCTTGCAAGATCTGAATAATGGCGGGGAACGATTCGGCGAAGAAGGCTCCGAGCCCGTCCCCTCTGAGAAACTCCAAGTTTTTCCAGGTAGGTGTTGTGTAGTTTGGATCACGTGGATCTGATATATTTTTAGTGTACTTTCGTGAATTTTTTTTTTTTTTTAATTTTTGTTTGCAGTCGAATATGAGGATCTTGGTTACTGGAGGAGCTGGATTCATTGGGTCTCATTTGGTGGACAGATTGATGGAGAACGAAAAGAATGAGGTTTATTGATACTCTTATAGTGTTTGTTCATTCCAAGTACTAAATACTAGGTCGAACGTGATGGGAGATTTCTGTGATTGCACGGATACCGATTATGATATGAACCGACACATCAAAATTGTTGTGGTACTATAGTTTTGGGAGTGGTTTGGTGACCACTAGTGGGACACGTCGCAACATTTGAGTGGATATGAACTTCCTCACTAGTTTTGGTGGGTAAACAAAATTGGACTCACGTGTATTGGAGTATCCATGTTGCGACCAATATATGTCTGGCACGACAAGGACATGTTACATATTTTTTGGAGTGTGTGCTTCCTAGGAGAAAGTAATTTTGGTAGGAAAATTTGAGCGCTTCCTATTTTAATTCCTGAAAGACAGACAAAAGAAGGTATAGTTTCCAAGTCTGAGTGTTTTCTTTAGATATGCCTCACTAGTCACTGCACTACTTCTTGACATAAATTTGCATATGCGAAATGTAATTTATTAGGGTCTGCTTGGATTGAGGGGAAAAAAGCAAAGTTAACTGGGGTTAAGTGAGGGGGAATAGTCAATACATATAACCTTGCTTGTATTGGAGGGAGAGTTAAGTAGTGTGTTTTACTCTTGCTTGGATTGGAGGTTTTGAGTGAGAGGAGGATTAATAAAATACAATAGTTACCAAAATATCATTATTACATGTCATAAAATTAAATTTGATTGGAATTTTAATTAGAACTTGTCAAAATATCTCCACGAGGAAGCTATGGAGCATCATGTTGAAAGGAAGAAAAATGGAAAGAAAAAAGTCATGATATTTTAAAGGACAAATAAGGGATATTTATGACTTTTTAAAGAAAATCCCTAAATCCTCTCGTTAATATTCCGATTTTGGGTTGAAAAAATAGGCAAAAGAGGGTTAAACAAATCATCACTTAACCCTCTATAAACCCCCTCCTAAACCTCCACCCTCAAACCAATATGGTTTTATTTCCCCTCACTTAATTCCCTCACTTAACTCTTTTAACCCTCAATCCAAGCATAGCCTTAGTTAAATTCATTTTCTAAAAAGTCGACGCGGAAAGTGCTACCGTTTTAGAATATTTTGCTAAGAAAACCTTATTTTAATATAAAAAAATCATGCAAAAGTGACAACTTATGATTCACTTCCCAACTACTTGGAGCAGTTTCCCAACTTCTTGAGCACATAATAATCTTATATAATTTTCTTGCACGATCCAACATTGATGATGTAATTCCTTCCATAGTTCTGTCATCTGATCCTCAATTTAGTTGACTAAACACCACCGACATTGAGATTTGGGTGATAGTAATAAGGTTATGGACAGACATTTTTTACTAAATTTGATTAGTATGAAAGAAGTTAAAAAAGGAACTTTAACTGTTAAGCGATTATGTGAAGATTTGGCTTGACAACTGATCTACTTGAACAATCAAACAAATGTATTTATTTTCTTTCTTCTCAGGTGATTGTTGCTGACAACTATTTCACTGGTTCAAAGGACAACCTTAGCAAGTGGATTGGTCATCCAAGATTTGAGCTCATCCGACATGGTACTCAGATTTGTTTCCTTTATCATATTAATTGAGACATATATTGTATGTGTCATTTTGATTTTTGAACTGTCTACATTTACACTCATCACTTAGGGTTGATTATCCTATCTTGGCCTATGGCATAGTACAACATTAAGCGACGACTTAGTATGTTGAAGGGTCTCCTGAGAAATGTATTATTAATGATTTCATTACTTCTTACTTTTATTACATGTCAATCTTTTTATGTTAATGTATCAGAAGTTTGGTAATTGTGTATGGCCTTATTTCCCCTTTTTTCCAGATGTCACAGAAACGTTGTTGGTAGAGGTTGATCGGATCTATCATCTTGCTTGCCCAGCTTCTCCAATTTTCTATAAATACAACCCTGTGAAGGTATTTCCTTGTATCATTTGAGCAATATGATGTTCTCTTTATACTTATCATTATTTACTAAAGTAAAGATTATGAGAAAAGTATAGAACCCTTTTCAAGACAATATATGGTGTATTTTCTTTGCATTTTTTACAATTTACATCCCATACTAGAAGTTCTTGAAAAGACAGGCAGAAGTTCATTAATATTACATGCATAAGTTCTGGAAAAGATGGGACAAAATAAGTATTAATATAGGTAACTTATACCTCTTGAGGCTTTTCTTCCCCAAGTCTGGTAGTTTCTAAGAATGTCGTCTTCAAATTTGATCAGTACAAACTCTAGCATGTTTTATCATATATCCTATACAATTCATATCATATACTCTCCTTAAACCGAAGGCCCAACTGTTCACTAGTGCAACCTAGGATGATGCCGTTCTTAGCTTATGGTATGGTTTATCTGCTGTGCTTCTTTTAGTCCTATTGGTCTTTGTGCTAATACTTGTATTATGGTACATTAGTCAATCCTGAATGTATTTTGGTATATATATGTTTGTAATCCACAGTATGATCGATTTTTTTAAATTTTGTATACTATTTAACAGACAATAAAGACAAATGTGATTGGCACATTAAACATGTTGGGGCTTGCAAAGCGTGTTGGTGCAAGGTAGGCATGAGCTTTTCGGTGCTGAATTAAATTATTTCAAATATAAGAATGTCATTTATCTGTTCTTTCTTCTCTTTCAGGATTTGCTCACGTCAACTTCTGAGGTTTATGGTGATCCTCTTGAGCACCCTCAGAAGGAGGAATATTGGGGCAATGTTAATCCCATTGGTATGACTCAATCTGCCCAAGTGAATACTACTTAGGAATAAGGATGCTAGGTGTCAGTGTTTCTTGCCTCCCTTTTGGTCTTATATGTTAAATGTCATCTTTGAATCATTTCCACCTCACATGTAAAAGACTTGTTTGAAATACTAACGTACTACCTACTGCTTGTTGCCCTTGCCATAAAGATGTTTATGTATGAATTATTGTCATTTTATATACTAATCCTCTTTCGAGGCATTCTAGTTAAGAATTTGTCTGTCTATGGTTGTCCATGTATTATCTTCATTTACAAATCGATCTATATGTTTGCTTTGTTTAAGAGAAAGACATTTCAACTTTTTGAAGTGAATCAAAGAAATAGTTTGATAAATATCTTAATATTCATTTCATCACATATCTTTTCTTTTTGATAATATTTCATTTCATAATTTGATGTGAGTTTTCCAGAATAAAAGGCTATTTATTGTATTGTAGGTGTTAGGAGTTGCTATGATGAGGGTAAGCGAGTGGCAGAAACTTTAATGTTCGACTATCATAGGCAACATGGCATAGGTAAAAACCTTTCTTCTAACATTTGGAAGTTCATTTGGTTTATTCTGCCTGTTTCCAAACTTCTCTCCTATAGGTTTCTGTTTGTGAGAAAGTCGTATTGTTTGATATTTGGAATTAAATTAACCTTCCATTCCAGAAATCCGAATTTCTAGGATTTTCAACACCTATGGACCACGTATGAATATTGATGATGGTCGTGTGGTCAGCAACTTCATTGCTCAAGCACTGAGGTAAAAAAAAAATTACTGATATTTCCCGTCATGTATTTCTTCAGTTGATTACTTTCACTCCCTCAACTAATATGCACACACATGCGTATAATATTTCGAATAAGATCATAGTTTTATAGTTAGCTGATAACGTAAAACTCCCAACTTTCTCTAGTCATCTACCTTTTCCAGATACCCAAATAAAATTTACTTTACCTGGAAGACATGCATATAATATTTTGAATAAGATCATAGTTTTATAGTTAGATGACAATGTAAAACTCCTTTTTTTTTCTAGTCATCTAACCTTTTCCAAATCCCCCCAAAAAACAAAATTTACTTTGCAGGGGTGAACCTCTAACAGTCCAATTACCTGGAACACAAACGAGAAGTTTCTGCTATGTTTCTGACATGGTAATGAAAGTTTGTTTTCTTATCCATGGTTGTTCCCTGCGTACTACATTTTTCGCGAATACGTAGTAACTTACATTCTTAAATTGTGAAGGTTGATGGTCTTATCCGGCTGATGGAAGGAGAAAATACTGGTCCTATCAACATAGGGAACCCAGGTAACTACTGGGTTTTTCTTGGCAAAATATAGATGAGTTTTATATGATCAAATTTTATAGTCGTCTTTCCTAGGGGTTTCTCTCAGAAATGCTGAGGAAAACTACATAAAATTTAAATTTCCGGATACCTGCATTCACCTTTATAACCAATTTGCTTCCTCTGTTGGCCAAAGAGAAGTGCTTGTTGAGAACTGGTGATGCACTTCATCTTTCTAATCGACTTGCCCCTAAAATTACCTTCATCTGGGTTTTTGACCTGGGATTGGTAATGCTTCCTGTCGGAAGTTCCAAGATGTTTTCTTCATTTATTCTTCTTTTTCTGTTGGAAAAGTTCCAGAAACAATCAGTCTCTACTGTTTGTTAATGTTCGGATTCTGATACTGTAGGTGAATTTACAATGATGGAACTCGCTCAAACTGTAAAGGAGGTAATTTTTTGCATCCTATTGCCCTATCTTTTTATCTGGTAATATTGTGTATCAAGTGAGTATGACGAAGGCCTTGATCAACTAACTTGCCTGTACTCGAACTGCAGTTGATTGACCCTAAGGTTACAATAAAAGAGGTGGAGAACACACCTGATGATCCACGCCAGAGGAAACCTGACATTACAAAGGCAAAGGAGTTGTTGGGATGGGAGCCTAAGGTTACCCTCCGCCAGGGCCTTCCTCTCATGGAGGAAGATTTCCGTAGGAGACTCGGGGTTCCCAAGAATGCATAATCACATCTAGCATCAAAAGTTTACAGGCCAAGAAGTTTTCCCATGGAATTATTTTCAGCAATCTTCATATTTTACAGATTTATGTCTAGTTTCTTCAAATAAATGTGCGGTTCAGTTCGTGCCTTAGTAATACCTCATCAATTTGCACATTGGTTCTCAAATGCCTAGTATAGTTTCGAACATCTCCATTAACAGCATCCATGAAGTTATTTCCTCTCTATTCCAGTAAATGTGGAAACGACACCGGAATTTGGAGTGTCCGAGTTTCCTACTAACATATATACTTAAAATTGCAAACGAGAGAGGATTCGGTATGTGATATGTACTGTTTAAGACTTGGGAGTATTTTGTGTTGGTTGTTTTTTTTAATACCTGGAAATTGTTTAGTAAGGTTGAACTTCGGCCCAGGTGTTCCTGAGCCTTGTTAGCAATTCGGCAAACGGAAAAAATTCGGGACGACAAAAGTACGAGTATAAATCGGCTCAATACAAATAAAATACGTTCAAAAATTCGGTCAAATATTCGAAAAATGAAAATATTGAGGTTAGAAACTCCACATTCTTAAATATGTTGTCAAATTTGGTTAATTAAATAGGTTCCAAGAACATTTACCAATTTTTCAATAATTTATACGAAACACGTTTAAAACATCGCAAGCTTAAAATTTACGTACTGATTTGGATATGTCAAAAGTATGCAAGTATTATACGTTTGTGAAAGATACGAAAAAATTCGTGTATAATACGAGTTTTATTCGGATGATTGCTAACAAGGTTCCTGAGTTAGGGATCTACTCAGGTTTCTGAAAACAAAATCCAAACAATAGATCATCGAACGAACAGATTCCTCAATACCTAATCACTATAAGTTCAAGTATATCCATACATAAAATTCTCCAGAAACATATATTGGGAGAGTAAATTTGTCACGGATAAAGGAAAAGAACATAGATGACAGGAGCACAGAGGTTACAAGCTAAATGTGAACCACACTTGCTGTTGCAACATTGTGTCATTGCCAGCACTACAAGCTAAACTTTGTTGATAAGGTGATGGGGACCAAGTTGCTGCAACTGCAAGACAAAAATTCAGAAACTTGCATCCACGATTGTTGATAAAACAAACACAATCGGCTGTGAATTGTGGCATCGATCGCAGTGGGATTTGAACCCACGACCTCTAGATTCGGAGTCTAACGCAATATCCACTTTGCTATGCGATCTTCTTGATTCAAGTACAATTTCGTATATTTTCTTTCCTTGACTTCTCCCATGTCACGCACAAAAGTTTATGTTCCACCGAGACGGAATTGCGTAACTCAACGCGGAACTGGATTATGCTAGAAGCTTTCGGAACTTTCTAGAAGATGGTGGAATTCTTTGGAAGTCTCAGGAATATTCTAGAAGATGGTTGAATCCTTTGGAAGACTCAAAATCTTTCATTAAGATTCATAGACTTTCGAGATGTTCTAGAAGCCTCCTTATAAATATCTAGATTCTAGAGTTTCCAAGAATAATTTCTGGAATATTCTATTTCCAGATGTTTCTTGTAAGCTCTATGGGCGCTATAAATAAATGAGAGGCTCATTTGCTCCTCACCATCCAAAGTTGTAGTCTCTCTCTAGTACACTGAAGTTTTAATCTTCCAATCTCTCTCTTTCTCTTTTGCTCCATAATATTCTCAATATCGTCTTAGCGATCTAGCTAAGCGGGTTCGAAAAAGCTGACACGGGTCTTCGAGTAGGAAGCTTGTGCGTCGTATGGGTCGAAGTGTAGCAAAAACATTAAGTCTGTGACAAGTGGTATTAGAACGAAGGTCGGTTGGTGCCATGTCGACATCCGAGAACGTCCAGGAGGGACCCGCATCGCCTAAGGAGGGGCACGCCAAGACGCACCAGAGGGAGCAAGGAGTCTACGGTGGGGCGTAGCCTTGTCGATCTTGTCGCGTGAGCGTGTTGGGATCTTGAAGACGGGTTCGAGGGACATGGAGATGCGCATAGGCTCCGTGGAGCAAAGCAACGCGAGGCTAGAAGAGTTCTACGATGGGCTGGAGAGCGATGTCGCTTCGTCCATGGCAATCTTTCGGGAGCAATTCCAAGAGATCTGATCCGCACGAGGCAATTCCAAGAGATCTAATCCGCACTTGAGGAGGAGCTCAAGGGACATCGTACGGAGATTGAGGACTTGCGTAGGAAGGTCTGAGGCTACGAGGAGCTAAAAACCGTGGTCGAGAGTTGCGGAGAACTCAAGACCAAAGTTGCCATTCTAGAGAAGGCCGTTGTGAAAGGTGGACCTTCGAGTATGGAGGCACCGAAGAGACGGAAAATCCCCGAACCAAAATTCTTTAGTAGGGTGCGAGATGCCAAAGAAGTTAAGAACTTCTTATGGAACGTGGATCGATACTTCAAGGCATTAGTTGTACATCAACGATGACGCCGATAAGGTGTTTCACTATACTTCACTGACGATGCTATGTTGTGGTGACGTCGAAGGTGTAGTAAGCCAAGAAGGGTTTGTGCTCGATAGAGAGGATCTTAAGAAGGAGATCAAGTCTCAGTTCTATCCGAAGAATGTCGAGTTTGCAGCGAGACGGAGCTTGCGGCAACTCAAACATACCGGGGCGATCAAAGAGCATATTGCGGAGTTTACATGCTTGATGCTTGCGATATCTAGCATGGGTGAGAAAGTTCGTTTGTTCTTCTTCCTCGATGGACTCAAACCATGGACGGAAGAATTGCAGCGACAGAGGGTGCAAGATTTGAACACCGTCGTGGCAGTAGCTGAGCGACTCGTCGAGTACATGTGGGACGACAACGATGCCAAGGCCAAGCCAAAGTCCACCAAAGAAAATGGTGGGGAAGAGCAGGAGAGATCTCCCAAGTAGGGTCCGTCTGAGGGAAAGAAGCACGAGAAAGCCCAACCCGAGCGAGTAGTTTTGTGCTTCATATGTGGAAAAAATTACTTTGCTCGGAATTGTCCGATGAGGAGCATGCGTATGAATGTCGTCCGAAGCGAGAAGGTGGAGGACGAAGAGTGCGAACTGTGAGCACACATGGGAGCGTTGCGCTTACTCAATGCCGTAAAGACGAAGTTTGTTGTGTTGAGGACTCCGAGCAGGGAGCTTATGTACGTTGATGTGAAGATCAATGGCATAAGCACACGGGCGTTGGTTGACACAGGCGCCACTCATAACTTCATAGCGGACGTGGAGGTCCGTCGTTTGGGTCTAGCCTTGGAGAAAGATTCAAGCAAGATGAAGGTGGTCAATGCGGAGGTGCGTCCCGTGCAAGGGGTAGCCAAGGAGCCCACTTAGCGGTGGAAAATTTGTTGGGTGTTACCAATTTCATCGTTACGTTGCTGGATGACTTCAAGATGATACTGGACATAGATTTCCTTATCGCGGCTAAGGCAATAGCGATGCCACATTTGGGAGTTGTCGGCTTTATGTATGAAGGCTCATCGTGCATAGTAAAAGCTACACGAGACAAGCCTTCGAAAGGGAAAGCTATCTCTACTACTCAGCTCAAGAAGGGTGACAAAAGGGGTACGACATACCTAGTTGTGCTCGAGAAGAAGGAAGGCTTCGAGGAGGGCCTTTCGTACGAGACCAATGATGTTGCAAAGGGGCGTCCCGAGGAGCACTTCCGCGGAGGGAGATGGACCGTGCTACCGGGCTTGGCACGAGTATAGATAAACGTGTCACAAGTTGTGCGGAGGCAGAAACAACGAGGCGGAGTAACTCGCACAAGGAGCTGCTCAAAGCTCGTTAGAAACATTCGGGTCTATGTTGTTGCAACTGGACTCGCATGCGCGGAGGTGTACAAAACCATGTGCAGTTACGAGTTGAGGGAGATCGACGACTCGATAGCCCGCACGAAATTCGTCCTATGCCGAGGAGGGCGCAGGCCGAGGCCAGAGTTGGTGCATCAAACTAGTTTGCTTTCGATCTTGATGAGAAGATGGAAAAACCTGGGAAGCATCGCACGAGACGCACAAAGAAGGGACGGCGTGCAGCGACCATGCCTACGAGAGTGGACGTCGTTCTAAGACTTGGCACACCCGTCGACGAAATAGGTGACAGATAATGTCACGTACAAAAGTTTGTGCCCCACCAAGACGGAATTGCGTAACTCAACGCGGAGCGGGATTATGCTGGAAGCTTCCAGAACTTTCTAGAAGATGGCGAAATCCTTTGAAAGACTCATGAATATTCTAGAAGATAGTGGAATCCTTTGAAAAACTCAAAAAATTTCATGAAGGATCATGAAATTTCTAGATGTTCTAAAAGCCTCCTTATAAGGTTCTAGAGTTTCTTAGAATAATCTGTGGAATATTCTATTTTCGGAAGTTTCTTGTAAGCTCTATAAGCACTATAAATAAGTGGGAGGCTCATTTGCTACTCACCATCCAAAGTTGTAGTCTCTCTAGTAAAGTGAAGTTTTAATCTTCCAATCTCTCTCTTTTGTTCCACAATATTCTCAATATTGTCTTAGCGATATAGCTAAACGGGTTCGGGAAGGCTGATACGGATCTTCAAGTAGGAAGCTTGTGCGCCGCATGGATCGAATTGTAGCAAAAATACTAAGTCCGCGACACCCAGCTTTCTTTGTACTTTGTACCGTGACCCAGTTGCTCACTTTTGATTAGACCTGTCAATTGGGCCTGGCTGGACTGGCCCAACCCGGCACGAGCCCGACCTGAAAAATTGGCCCATGGGTTGGCCCGGCCAGAAAAATCGTGGACCCGGGCCGGCCCCGCCCCGTATATTGGGTCGTGTCGGGCCACACATATTGGCCCATAATATAGGCCCGGCCTGGCCCGAAGCCCAAGCCCGACCCGGCCCAGTCCGAGGCCCGGCCCGAAGCTCGACCCGGTTGCAACATCTCGTGCACAATCTCTTTGATTGCTCCCAGATCCTACCAGCTAAGAGCATCATTAGTAGTTGGGACTCTCCAATGCAATTTGGAGCCCAAAATTTCAAAAAAAAAAAAAGTAAATGTAGAATGGGTTGGGTTTGTATGAGAATAGTAGAAAATGATAAAGTGAGCTCCGGTCCCAAAATTGTGTGGTCAAAAATTAATGTAGGAAAAAAAAATATAAAGTTTAGAATCTAGAAAGCTGGGCTCCAAATTGGAACTTACTATTCTACAAAACGAGTTTCTACAATCTAGAATCTAGAAATTGGGAGGCCCAACCCTTAGCACCCATGGATGGGTTGGGAACGAAATTGTAGAAATTGAGACTAGGAATGAGACTTATTATTCTACAAAATGAGCTCCTACATTCTAAATCTAGAATCTAGAAAATGGGATGGACCTTACTAATGATGCTCTAACAGCCTCACTTTCACAAGGAAAAGGAGAGAAAATATGTACATAACAAACACTGCCCTTCAAATATGATTTGTTCCGCTGCCTAAAGCAACAAGTGCAAGTGGTTGTGGCCTCTATTATTATTATGATTATATAGTGTAGTAGTGAATTAAATTAAATTGAAATGAATGTTTGAACTGAATTGAAATTCAATTAAATTTGTTTCAATATATATTAGTTGCAAGTTGCTGCAACAACAACATACATGCATGCATCCATACATGAGCTTAGTCAAAGTCGGCCCAGTCCCTTATATTGGGGCGTGTCCGGCCCCTTATTAGCAATCACCCGAATAAAACGCGTATATACGCGAAATTTTTCGTATCTTACATAAACGTACAATACTTACGTACTTTTGAAAAATTCGAATTTGTACGCGAATTTTAAGCCTGTGGAGTTTTAAACACGTACCGTACGAATTTTTAAAAAAATTGGCCAAAAAAACGTGACCGAGAAACCCAACTGTCTTGACTTTATTGACTCTTGTTGTTATCAGATATGAGTCTATTTTTGTTCATCCACCAAAACTAGGTGAAATGTTCACCTCCTAATAAAAATATGACACGTGACATTTTTATCCCACACAAACCAGTTTATAAGTGGTTTTGTTCACTCACCAAAGTGGTTTTGTACCACGTGTCATATTTTTTATTGGGAGGTGAACATCCCACCTAGTTTTGGTCGGTGAACAAAATTGACTCTATTAGATATTAAGACTGGCACAATTCTCAAAAATTATCAAAAGAAAATTAGAAAATGTCTCACAGTAACCAAAAAAAGATACCCAAGAGTCTTTACACATGTTGCTTGCAACAGTTAAAGAAAAACCTTTCGGTTTTCCATCCTATTTTCACTTCACTTGTTTATGAAGGAGTAGAGGTGGGTGGACCAAATATATATGCCGAATTTTTAGTGCCGAATTTGTTCATATGAAATGTACTAAACACGAATTAAATCTAATCTGAATGTTTTTCGTTAGACAAATTTTTGACCGTATTTTACTTATATTGTGCCGATTTATATTCGTATTTTTGTCGTTCCGAACTTTTTCCGTTTGCCGAATTGCTAACAAGGGTCCGGCCCGACCCGAAGCCCACCGTGCCGTGGGTCATGTGCCGGACTGGGCTTAAAATTTTCATCCATAGTCCGGCCCGAGTCAAGCCCACTCAAATTCGTGCCGCCCGGCCAGGCCCACTTGACAGCTCTACTTTTGATCAATATATACACATAGGAAAGAAGGAAAGAAAGGAAAAAAAAGAAAAGAAAGAACAAGTCGCAGTATCAACTGAAATACAATAATTTCAAGGTGAAGAATGAAAACTCTCCCATAACCAACAGATGACAAGTCCTTCACCATTCATTCCTTTGGACTTTGGCATTGAGAATTGTTTTATTTATCACCTGATCCAATAGCTTTAAGAACATCCAACGCTTTGGTCCCAGCCTGGTGCTAAGGAAGTATGATTTATTAACGGGGAGACCAATCACACACCATCAATCGACTTTAACCTATATCATGTATACATGAGAATCGTAAGCCAACATCTCAGAAGTAGGTTTATTCAAGTTTTCCACGACTAACATTTTAAGTGCTGCAAGTTGACAAGCAGAGACGAGTTGGCACCATCTAAAATTCAAAGACTGATGGGAATGAATTAATCTCACACACATACAAAGCCCACAAACATTATACTGAGTCCCAGTAGTGCAAAAGGGCTATATGAGCCAATTTCAGCTTTCAATAACAAAAACATTTAAATCAGGGGCATGGTCACTTAACAAGAAGCATGTCCCTTTATTTTGAAAACCAAAAGCATAATAAAATGCAAAACATAACAAGAGATGACGAGCCAGCCTCATCAGGGGTGTAAATGCACCAGCAGCAGGAAGATCACCTACCAAAAAAAAAAACAGCGGTGGTTACAGCATAGAAATTGCAGCTTGTGCTTAAAAATCAGATCCATTAGTGATTGCAAAATCACAACCAGCGTCTTCACCAATTGTCAAATGAGCAGCACTTCTTAAATCACTCACCAACCTATGCCGCAAGTACACAGACACGACAAGATGCAGATGATACAGACATGACCAAGCTGACATTGCTAGTCAAAACTTAAAAGATGTTAATGAACACACTGAATGTATGCCCAATCCATTTTTGGTCTTCTATAAAGTGTGCAGATAGTCATATTATAGTTTCTTTTGTAAATTTAACAGAAATTAAGTACTGAATTGTACTTTACTACTTTATAGTTTATACGAAAAAGGGAGTACAAACCAAGAATCCACATTTTTGACTTGTGGTGGAAGCAATATACAGAACGGATATTAGATGTACAACAACAACGCCACCACGAAGAAAGCCTTTATCTCAAAAACATTTTGGGGTCAATTATTTGAATCCTTTTCTTCCATTCACTTCAGGGCCATGTCCTCTCCTTTGTAACACTAACAAAAATTGCTTTTTTTTTAAACTTCAATCCATGCTTGTTTCAGTCCAACTCTAGCCGTTTAACTACTATCTTAGAGCTCCTCCCTATCGGAGCATATACACTACACGTGCAAAGCAACAAAGACGGTTTTCTCTCATATTTTTCTTAATTAGTGTCAACCCTAACTTTTCACGAATATACTCATTCATTATTCTATCTTTTAATTTATTGCTACTCATCCATCTTAGCATTGTCATTTGTGCTACACCAATGTTTTAAATATGTCATTTCTTAATTGCATGCAACACTAATGTTTTGGATATGTTATTTTTTTATTGTCCAACACTCTGATCCATAAAGCATTACTGGTCTTATAGATTTTTCTTTCAACTTCAAAGGTATCTTTCGATTACAAAGTACTCCAAAAACACTTCTCTATTTCAACCATTATGTACTAATTCTATGCATGGCAAATCTCTCAGTCGTGCTGAATGATTGATCATAAATACCAAAAACTATTACCCTTATGAATCTTTTGTCCATCTATATGAACTCCTCCATCATTTCTCTTTGTCTTTTGGTTAAAGTTACCTCTCATGTACTTTGCTTTTCTCCTACAAATTTTCAAACCCTTAGATATCAAAGTCTCTCCACACTTCTATTTTAGCATCTAACATTTTTCTACTCTTATCAACCAACAAAATATCATCAACAATCATCATACACCATGTAACCTTCTCATGAATAATGTCTACTAATTTCATATTATTAAAGGTAGGGCTCCAAATAAACAGAGCAACTCGTGAGCTCGACATGGCTCGAGTTTCTTGACGAGCCAAGCTTGAACAAGATTTTGAGGTTGATTCCCTTAATGAGTCAAGCTTGAACATAGGAAGCTCGGGTCGAGCGCTCGTGAACAAGGTCAACTTGTTAAGCTCCAAGAGTACTAGGTTGAGTTCAACTCTTCTCACTCAATTATGGGTCGACTCCGGTATGGTTCGACTCGAGCCAGTGTAGCTCAACTCAATATTGGTGTTTGGGAACATTGCAAATGGACCAAAGCCTACAATTTACGTCCACAATGATAGAGAGCCAAGCTATATATTCAAGGTCTAAATCCAAGGTTCGTAGTATTGGTATCAGAATCGGTATCGGACCATTCCTATGAGTATCGGCAATATCTGCAGTATCGGCGGTTTCGAATTAGAGTATCGGATTTTTTCGTATCGGAAAGCAAATAATTATTAATAAATTATTGACATTTTAGAAGATCTATTTAAACATTTAGACATAATTTAAATATTTTCAGTGTTGTTTCTTAGTAGTTTTTGGTCTACATGAGATAGATAAGTTTTCTTCTTTTACAACCTTATTATGATTTACACCCTTGTTGATTGGTCTTTATTAGTTCAATTTTCTTTGCCGAATTAACCGGAAAAGAGACCCCTAATGTCGATATCGGTCATTATCAGGTATCGGTCGGTATCGGAGCGGGGCAAGCCAAACCCTGTCAGTACGACTGTAGCGAATCGGTATCGACTGATAACGCAAACTATGGATCTAATATTAATGAGCCACTTATTAGTATTTGGGATCGAGCAATATAATTGAGCTCAACTCGAGTTTGTGCTACTCGCGAGCTCTTGTCGAGCAGAGCAAAGCCGAGTTGTTCGATAATCAATTCGAGCTCGTGCTTCAACATGACTCAAACTGAACCTCAAATCGATAATTTCTTTTCATAAGCAAGCCAAGCTTGAACATACAAAGCTCGATTTGGCTCGGCTCGATTGCAACCCTAATTGAATGCTTTGGTCACTAGTTGATAAGTACTACAGCATCAGATCCTGCAAAAGGTGCATGGTTCAAAATTTTGCTTGCACATAGCTTGATTGAGTTAAATATGAACCAGTTGTCCCCATCACACTGAGTATCAGATAAACCATGATCACTACTCACCCTTTTTTGGGGTGAATATAGCCTCATTTTATTAACTTGAATAGAAGACAATACATTCCACGGTTATTTACCATCAGAAGGTCGTTGTGGTGGCTTTATGCATAAGTTGTTGGATTGCTGCTTCATTGTTGTAATAGAATGTGGTTCATTCAGGGTAACCATATCTCAGTGGATTTTTGGATCACTGATAAATTTGTAAATGACCCGTGAGTAAACTGTCTAACAGTATGCCTCATAGACAATACCAAAATAACAGGAAGATGTTTTGCGAGGTGTTTTTTAGGAGCTCAGATCACTTCCACGTACATGCTTGATCAAATATTTAGATGATCAATCAAGAGAGTCAATGGATTGTGGTGATGTAGTATTGAGAAAGACCCATGGTCATGACTCATGCATCTAAATTGATGTAGTGTGGATTCCAATTCCTAATCCTTCTAGGACTTCTTTTTCTTTCCTTTTTTTAGCTTTTTTTTTTTTTTAGAGTTGTTAGGAATCCTATTTCTTTTATGACTCTTCTTTTGACTCTTATCTTTTATTATGATAAGTTTTATCTTTATTTATCTTTATTCAGTGTTCTAAATTTCACTACGCAGGGACGGTGCTCCAAGGGCCCACCTAGCGCCTAGGCGCCAAACTGAATATATATATATATATATATATATATATATATATATATATATATAAACAAAACTCGTAGTTGAGAAATTGGTTAGCCTGTTGAGTTTAAGTATGTGAGTTGGGGTGGGGAGGTCCACAGTTCAAGTCACAAGTTCATCAAAAAAAATTTCCTCTCCCTCTCCTTTTCCTTTCCTTTCCTTTCCGTTCTTCTCATTCCCTTCCCCCTCCCTCTCCCTCTCCCTCTCCTTTTCCTTTCCATTCCTTTCCTTTCCTTTCCACTCCTCTCCTCTCTTCTGATCCCTCTCTCTCTCCTCTCCCTCTCCTCCCTCTCTCCTCTCCCGCCTCCACCACCGCCTCCACTACCACCACCTCTACCACCACCTCTACCACCACCACGACCACCACAGCCGTCAGCACCACCACCACCACCACCACCACCACCGGTAAAAAAAAAAAATTTCGAAATTTTAAAATAGGTGCGCCTAGGCCCGCCTAGGTCCGCCTAGCGCCTAGGCGTCCGCCTAGGACCTTTCCATGCGGCCGGCGGGCGGCTGCCTATGCCGATTTTTAGAACATTGTCTTTATTTGATTAGGATTAGAATTTATTTTTTATTAAGATTAGGTTATCACATAAGTCCTATAAATAGACACCTTTTGTATGCAATTAGGGAACAACTTTTTCGTCAATAAAATTCTTCTTTAAATTCTGAAATTTATTCTCTTTTTTTCTTTGTCATGAACTCGACTGTTCTGTGGATTCGAAAGTCCCTCGCTTGATATTTTCAAGTAACCTTCGTGCGGACCCCTCACTAGACCTTCCGTCGGAGTTTTTGCGGCACCGCTTCATCTCACCAAGTAACGATGGTCCAGTTATCATCACCACCGATCTACTTGGTCATTGCCAAGCATGAAACTAAGCCCGTTCCACTATCACGCTGCGTCAAGTGATATCAGAGCAACACATATTCAGGATTTCAAATCTTTGAAAATCTTTCTTTTTCAAAACAACAATGATAAAATCTGTCACGCACAAGAAGTTTAATGTCCTGCCTGGCAACGTAGAAACCTTGTCAAGCAAGGTTGATGTCCTATTTGGAAACGTAAAAACTTTGTCGAGCAAAGTTGATGCTTTGTCTGGCAAATTGGACAGAGTACTAGATTTTCTTGGTATCAAATATAATGTTGCAGTTGATTTCACGGAGATATCACACACAGAGACAAAATGCACAAACGTTCGTCCTACTACCAGCCACCCACAAAAGGGACTCGAGCGTGTCCACAACAGCTGTCCTCTCATAGCACAAGTGATCGTTGTTGACTATGAAGATGATGAGATTGAGAAGAACTTATCAAAGTCGGATGAACCCATTACAGATGCTGAGCTCAAATCATCAACCCCTCAAGAAGAGATGAAGTTGTCGGATTCTAATCAAGAAACAAAATTAATTGAAGAGAAGAACATGACAATCTTCAGTGGAACCATTGTGGCTGCTATGGAGATGAATTCTTTAACCCCTCAAGAAGAACACCTAAGAGAAGACGAGAACGGTCAAACACATGGTGCAAGGTCTCTACAGATAATTTTGAAAAGAAATATCAGCAACAATTTACACGACAAATAGAAAATTTCAATGGAGTTAACCAGCCCATTCGTGCACCTCAAGAATCATGTTTCGAAACCAATGATAAGAAAGTTCGTAGTCATCTACTTTGACAATATTCTAATTTATAGCAAGAGCCAAGTTGATTATCTGAAACACCTTAGAAAAGTTCTCAATTTTTTTCGAATTAAGAAGTGTAGCTTACTTACTAACCAACTCATCTTCTTGAAATTTGTGACTAGCGCCGATGGCCTCAATGTTGATGAAGAGAAGATTTGAGTAATTCGCGACTGGCCTAAAATACAATGACTAAAGTTCAAAGCTTCTATTGTCTCACCAACTTCTACCGACGCTTCACCCGTTCAGCGCTATCGTGACGCCAGTGACAGAATGTATGAAGACATGCAGATCTCCTCAACCTTCAATGTCGCGGATCTTTACGAGTATTTTTCACCTGGCGAACTGCTTTATTCGGAGAACTCAGGGACGAGTTCTCTTGAAGCAGGAGAGACTGGTGTAGCGCAGATTCCAATTCATAATCCTTCTAGGACCTTTTTCTTTTTCTTTCCTTTTTTTAGATGTATAATGAACTTTTTTATAAAGTTGTTACGATTCATGTTATTACGAACTTTTTTATAGAGTTGTTAGGAATCATATTTCTTTTATGACTCTTATTTTGACTCTATCTTTTACTAGTCTATATGTACGTGTTTTACACGTATTTTAATTAGAATATCATAAGGTCAGCTGTCGTTTTTTCTGCTTTTCTACGTAACTATTCATGTGTGTGTGCTTTCTTTTTAGAATGTCAAGAGATTCGAAGTATGATTTTTATTTTTTTATTTTTAATTTTCTATTGAGATTAATAACCTTTGAAAAATGGTAAGGACATAAGAATTTATTATCATTGAAACATGAAGAGTTATATGAAAAAAAATTATAGCATACAAACTTTATTGTTTTGACTTTAAACATAAATGACATGCAAGTCTTTATAAAACACTCGAGGGTATTTTAGGAATTTAAAAGTTTCACCACCAAGTTTTCATATTATATAGTAGAATAGATTATGATAGGTTTTATCTTTATTTGATTAGGATTATAATTTATTTTTTATTAAGATTAGGTTATCACAAAAGTCCTATAAATAGGCACCTTTTGTATGCAATTGGGAAACAACTTTTTAATTAATAAAATTCTTCTTTAAGTTTTGAGATTTGTTCTCTTCTTTTCTTGGTCGTGGGCTCGACTGTTTCTTGAATTCAGAAGCCCCTCGCTTGAGGTTTTCAAGAAACGTTCGTGCGGACCCCTCACCAGGCCATCCGTTGGAGTTTTCGCGGCACCGCTTCGCTCTCACCAAGTAACATTGGTCCAGTTATCGTCACCACCGATCGACTTGGCCATTGCCAAGCACGAAGTTAAGCTTGTTCCGCTATCACGCTGTGTCAAAAGTTGATCCAGATACCTCATACTTTTAGAGGCACCTCGAGCAGTATGTACTAGGCATTATAACAGGACTTGTTAATTTATGACAGTATTAATTTAAAGACAAGAATAACTGTTACTACCAATATACTTAAGATGGATGAATATGCCACATTAAATCTAATATGTAATTATGTCCTAGTCAATATTACAGATAATGAATCTAAATCAAGTTGTCCTTACTTTTGATACAATGACCGTCTCTAGGTATCCTGATATTTCTTAAAACGAATAAACAGTCAAAGTATAAGCTTGCTGGTGAGAAGTTACTGTAAGTAAAAATGACTAGTAGATCATCTTGATTAAAATATTGGGATGTATGGACAATTACAGTGAGTAGAGAGTAGAGGCAGTTTACCTATCTAATCCAACATGACAATGAGTTCATACATGAGAGATCCCTGTGGTGTTTCAGGACTCCTTCCCCTCAACCTCCAACAGCTCATAAAGTCAATATTGAACTGTGTTCATAAAGTGTGATGTTATTTCAGCAATCATATCGAAGCGACCAAGTAATGAAGCATGCCTCATCGTCTCCGGAGACTAGTGAAAGCATAGCTATTTCCAGCTGATAATGCATCCAAGCCTTGTAACTCGCTTGCAACGCCCATTAAATGGTATGGAATGGTGGTTCCTATGGAGATATAGAATGCATCATTTACCGTGTTCAGGTGCAGGAAGATTCATCAAGAGCATTATGCTCTACTTTCAAAGCCTCGGGCGGGTATTTATATTGTGAATTGCTAACTTAATTTGTAGCGGAGATCCAACTTAGTTAATTTTCCACGATGGACTCAAATGTCACATGCTCCCAAGTTAAGTTTGATTTTAGGTTGTCTCGTTTGTATCTAAAATTCTAAATATTTTGCCTACGTTATGACCATTTGGAAAGACCCTTAGTGATGGTTAGGGCTGTTGATTGCTAGTTCTTTCTTAAACCAGTAGTAGTGGTCTATGCAGTTAATAACCGATTTAAATCGGATTTATAACCGTTTTATATCGGTATCGGTCTTCAACTGATATTTTTTTGAAAAAAAAAATCGAAAAAAAAATCGGTCCCGATTAAATCCGGCCGATATGACCGGATATTTCCCGAGATATCGGTTTGAGATATAACCGATACCTCATGTTTCATTGTTTATATGTTAGGTTACACATCTCAAAAGAGGGAGAGAGAAAAAAAGAAAGAAAAGGGACGGCTGCTGCTGCTGCTTCAAACTTGCGGGTGCTGCTGCTGCTTCAAACCGATAAGTTCTTCTCCTTCTTCTTCAGTTTTTTCAAACCTGCTGCTGCTGTTTTTTTTTTTTTCTGCTTCTTCTTCTTCTTCGATGGATGGCTGCTTTTTTTTTTGGGCTTCTTCTCCTTCTTCTTCTTCTTCGGATCTTCTTCTTCTTCTTCTTCTTCAGTTTTGTCAAACTGCTGCTGCTGCTGGGTTTTTTTTCTTTTTTTCTTTTTGCTTCTTCTTCTTCACTGCTTCTTCTTCGATGGATTTTTCTTCCTCTTCTTCTTCTTCTTCTTCTTCTTCTTCTTCTTCTTCTTCTTCAGTTCTTCTTCTTCTTCGATTGCTGGTTTTTTTTTGTTTTTCTTCTTCTTCTTTAATGCTTCTTCTTCTTCTGTTCTTCTGGGTTTTTTTTTGTTCTTCTTCTTCTTTACTGCTCCTCCGTCTGTTCTTATGAATTGGGCTCTTATTGCATATTTTATGATAGCTAACTATTAATGTGTTGTTTATATATATATAAATTGTTAAAAATGTAAACCGATATTACCATTATAAAACCGATATATCAATAACACTACTGGACCGTTATCATAAAAAAACCGTTATTAACTGCATAGGTAGTGGTCCATTCAGCATAGCCACCTACAATTTCAATGTCTCGCTAATCTTTTCGATCTAAGACTTTGTGAAGTCATGCAAGGAACAATATTTATTAAGGTTCTCCTTTGTCAGCTCTGATTGCTTCCGATCAAGTATTGTAATACATGTTCTACTGTACATAGTTCAATCCAGGGTATTATGTTCAATTAAGCATTCAGGTTGCTTGATAATGGATAGTTTCAATTGTCCATTTTATGTTGTTACAGTGGGTTAAGTTGGTTGTTCAGTATAACAATTTATCACTGGTACTACTAGGCAAAGGGTATTAGATGGCAGACAGTTCCCGTGTGGATTAATAAATGCATACATGACTTTTATCAAAACTGTTGCATTCAGACCTGCCGAAGCTATATGATTGTGATGAGCCAGGCTGCCCTAGACGAGAACCAAGCTTCACTAGGGAGTAGAGACGTCAACACCCTACCACTATACCAAAATAACGTATATTGGCCATCTAGAGAACCAATCAGTCTATAGTGATAAGTCGACAATTTATGCCACTATGGCCCCAATCCTGTTTTTATCTTCCAAAAGCTAAGGCAGCTTCCTTGTAGCCAGTTGCAATGAAGTCAAGCTTAGTAGCATACAAATATTGCTTATTAAAATCTCCGTATTCACGTCTGCAGATTTACCAACCTTTCCAGACATGATCAGCACTACAGGAGTCGGCATATGCTGTAGTGAGTATAAATAACTCACCGCTGATCCCATTAAGGGTATTCATGCAGGCATGTCCACTGTATTGCAAATATATTCTACAAAGGAAAAATTAGGGGTTTCAAGTATAGTTTCAAACATCTCCATTAACGACATCCATGTAGTTATTTCCTCCCAATTCCATCAAATGCGGAAACGGCACCGCAATGTGGAAAAAATTAGGGTTTCAAGTATATTTTCAAAAAAATTGCAAACAACAGTTCATCGATCGAACTGATTCCTCAATACCTAATCACGATAAATTCAAGTATATCCTTACGTAAAATATATATATATATATATATATATATATATATATATATATAGAGAGAGAGAGAGAGAGAGAGAGAGAGAGAGAGAGAGAGAGATCAATTCGATAATTTTGACTGGAAATCTACTTAAATTGAGCGATCGAAAGTACATAATTTAATTCGAATCTGAGTTTAAGATTAAGAACCTATTGTGCTCCTGCACGAAGCGTGAGTTCTTGGCATCCTCCTCTGCAAAAAAAAAAAACAACAATAAATAAAAAAGCGAGGGCGAAATGTAAAAAAAATAGGGTGAGATCTGCAAAGAAGAAGAAGAAGTAGAAGAAGAAGAAATGTACCGGTGAGACCGGCGGTGAACTTGGTGATGACAGCGCCGGTGATGGCAAAGCCGACGAGGAAGGGCCAGTTCCTCCTGAACTCCCTCTTAAAGAACACCGGCCATGGATCGAAAGTCTTCATCCACTCTCTCTCTCTTACTTTATGTCTCCTCTTCTTGTTCTCGAGCGCAGACAGAAGAACAATGGAGGCTAGATGAGAATCCAGACGCTGGTGAGGAAGAAGAAGGATGGATGGATGATCGTGGCTTTTGGGCACAGTGTCCGATCCGGCCCATGGGTCGGAGTAGAAGGCTATAGTAATAACAGCCCGGTAACACTTTTTTTTCAAAGAAAATTTGAGTCGCCATAATGTAAGTCTTATCCCCACATTCACATTTTATGGATTCCGTCCAACATTAACGGTCAATTGGATTGACCCAACTTTTTGGACCAAATTATTCCAATCTTCTTCCCAGCAGCCCTCCTTGCCTCCCCCGCCGTGCTCGGCCCCTCTCCCCTACCTCACTCAGCCCTCTGCCCTCATCACCACTAGCACCACCACCACCACCACCACCACCTTCACCAACACCAACACCACCACCTTCACAATCACCACCACCACATTCACCATCACCACCACCACCAACCCCACCCTCAGCGCCCAGCGCCCCCTCCCCCTCACGCCCCCGCTCCCCCGAGCGCCCCTGTTCCCCGCTCGCCCACGGCGTCGCCTCCCTCCCACATGGCGCCGGCCCCGCTCCCCCACTCTTCCACGACGCTCTCCCGCCCTCCCCCACGCCGACCGCTACTACAAATAAAGAAAATGGAGGTAATTTGGTCTAAAAAATTGGGTCAATCTAGTTGACCGTCAATGTTGGACGGAATCCATAAAATGTGGGGGGTGACTTACACTATGGTAAAGCACTCACCTTGAAATATGACCAATAAAGTTGAGTGCGACTCAAAATTTTTTTTTTTTTAGTATTTTTAGATCCATTTTGAAAATTGAATCTCTCTCTCTCTCTCTCTCTCTCCCCTTTGAACTATTTTATTAAAGAAGTAAAGCTTATTGATTACTGTAGTCATGTTATTATCGAAACAGATCCTAGATGGAAGAATGAATTTTGGCAACACTTCGAACGAGGTGCACAACTGAGATCCCGGAGGATTCAGAGAGACGAAATCAAATGTAACACTTCGAGGAAGGCACAAATAAATTTTATAGCAGCAGCGACGAAAGCCCACAAAGGTCTCTGATTAGATCAAAAAAGATCTCGTTCTTCCTCTTAAATATGATAGAACGAGTTACAAGTGAAGAAGAGAAGGAAAGAAGAAAGAGAAAGACAGCTTTGCTGGGGTGATGCAGATCACTGTTGCTTAAAGCAAGATTCGCCTTTATATGATCCGTTTATGTGACTTGAATGGGCTCCCTGGACTTCACGGACTCCCTTAACTATCTTCATTAGTGCATCTTAGAAAGGAGGCCAGGGGCTCTATTTATAGAGTGGAGTGAGATTTCACCATTTCTCCTATCCGATGTAGAACTAAAATACCAATACTCTAAAATAGAGTTTGATATTTTACATCATCCCACAATCAGCATAAAGTTTGATATTTTACATCATCCCACAATCAGCATAGTCGAGTTCCAGTCCACGCCTACCCCCCGAATACACGCCCGTACATGTACGATGCATCATGAAGTCCGTGTCTGAGTCCGAGTCCGAACGACAAAAATCAATTTGCATCATTGTTGGAATTAATTATTTTTTCTTCTAGAAAAATACTCCCACATGGCACCCACTTGTGCCCTACCACACCTCATGTACATATCTCAACACAAGCAAGGCATTATATTGAGATACTCATCATTTGGTGTAGCCGATGTGGGACTATCTTTCCTAGTCTAAAGACAAAAACACCAACAAGTCACAGCTTGATTTCATCTTAATTTTGCTCCATTGAGAAGTCACTTATAATCGAGGTTATAATCCAGTGCACTAATCACTTATAATCGAGTGTAGTCATATCAATATTTTATTTTACGAATTTGTGAATCACTTAAATTAATTTAACTCGTTAAAATTGGATGCACTAAAAAGTATTGATTTTCAAATAAAGTAAAATCGAGGGTAGTGAGAAACCGAGTTATTTCAAGTTAATTTAGATTTAGGTTAATTTGACTCCGATTTGGATGCTAATTTACTTAATTCAGAAATCACTCTTTGCTCATACTATGGTACAATTTTTCATCTTCTTCTTCCATGTATATTCTAAACATAACACTCAAACAAGAAGAGATAATGAAGAGATAACACACACACACACACACACACACACACACACACACACACACAATATATATATATATATATATATATATATATATATATATATATATATATATATATATATATATATATATATATATATATTTGGAATAAGGGTGAATTTATTCCTCGCATATAGCGGAAAAGGTATTACAATACATAAATATCACAACTTCCCACGCCCTAAATTATAATATTATGGGGCCATTACTGATACATCGAATTCTATGTTATGTAGAATTCCAATAGGGGGTAGTCAAGTCCTCGAAAATACGTTTGTTCTGCTCCTTCCAGATGTGCCAAACGGACGCGACGAGACGAACTCTGGCTCTTCTGGCCCACCCCGGATCCCGGCTTCTGTGATGTCGGATCCAGCTGAGAATGCTCAGGATGTCTCTATCCACCCCAACGCCTCCTCTCAGCTGCGCACACTGCTCAGTCCAAATGTGCCAGGTCACCGGGCATATAAAGAAGAGATGCCCCATAGATTCGTCCTCCCCATTATATAGCACACATTTGGCATCCGGGATCTACATCCCAAACCCGAGGAGTCTGTCTCTCATTATCAGTCTATCCCGTAGAAGTCGGTATGCACATAGTTGTATTTTTCGGACAACCCCCTTGCCCCAAATGAAGTCCACCTCCTCAGCCCGGTCGTGGTGGGTCCGAACCAAGTCGTAGCAGCTACGAAAGTAGAATAGACCTGACCTGACCTGCCACCCGTACCTGGGCCGGCCCAGCTCCAGGAATCCCCATGCTGGCTAGCGTCAATAGTAATAAGGCGAATCTCCTCGGCAAGCTGAGCAGTATATGGATATCCTTCTGGCCTCCAAACTACATCTCTGATGATCCGACTGCATGTGAGCCCCCTGTCCACTTCTCTGTCCAGCTGACCTCCCAATATCTCGAGCAAGGATCTGGAACCCAACCAAGGGTCTATCCAGAGGTCGGTAGTCATCCCATCTTTCATGTTCCTGTAGATAGCGGTCTGAAGTACCGGTCGACACCTCAGAATGGCCTTAAATGTGACCAAAAAATTGTTGTCTATCCTGCAGGCCCAGAAGTTAGTCCTCCTTAAGTATCTGTTCGCCATCCATTCCGTCCAGAGTGACCCCCCTTGATGAATCTCCAGGCCATCTTCACACAAGCTGCCTTCCTGACCGCATGAAGAGGCCTCAACCCCACTCCTCCTTCCTCCCGAGGCCGACATAGCTGGTCCCAGGAGATCGCATGCATCCCTCCCCTCCAGATGAAGTCAGCACAGATGGCCTCCACTTTTCGAATAGTAGCCGTAGGGATCTGGATAGACTGGAGCCAGAACATAGTGATGCTCGCAATAATCGAACATACCAACTCAATCCGTCCGCCAAATGATAGACCCGCAGCTTGCCAGCCTTCCACTCTTCTCTGAGCAAAATCCACTAAGCTGTGATAATCCTGCTCTCTGGCATAGTTGACCGTCAGCGGGACCCCCAGGTATTTCATTGGGAGCTCGCCTCTGTCCACTCCCAAGACGAAGGCTCTCTCCTCCTGCTGTGTACACCGGGAGCTGAAGTAGACTCTGTTTTTCTTTCTGTTTAACTGGAGCCCAGATAGTCGTCCGAACTCCTCCATAATGTCAGAGAGCGCTCTCATTCCCCGCATGGAAGGCTGGAGTAGCACCAATAAGTCATCAGCATAGATCAAATAGGAGACAACCGGACTCACCAACCGGAAAAGGGGGACGATCCTCTTGTTATGCACCGTCGTATCCATCATGCATGTAAAGTACTCCATCACCAAGATAAATAAATACGGGGAGAGGGGGTCACCCTGCCTCAACCTCCTGTTTCTCCTGAAGTAGCCATACGGCGTGCCCTGGATGAGGACTGAGAAAGTAGGAGAGCAAATGCACTCCCTCACCCTCGCAACCCACCTCTCGTCGAACCCCATGGCAAGCATCAAGTGACACAGGAAGTCCCGGTTGACCGTATCATAAGCTTTCCTGAGGTCAAGCTTCACACAAGCCTTTATCCCTCCAGGTTTGCTGAACTCCCTTACCATCTCATGAGCTAGCAGGCTGTGCTCTGTTATCGACTGACTCTTGATGAATGCTGCTTGATTCTGGGACACCAATCCCTACATAATCCCCTCCATATGCCTGCACATAAGATGAGTGATAATCTTATAAAGAAAATTACAACAAGTAATGGGCCAAAAATCTGTAAGTGAGGTCGCTCCCTCATTCTTTGGAACCAACGTCAAGAAGGTGTGGTTCATTTCCTTCAAAAGCCTGCCCTCCGCAAAGAACTCCTGTAACGCCGCCAGAACAGGGGCCTTAAGCATACCCCAGTGTCGTTTAAAGAACCCTGAAGAGAAGCCATCAGGTCCGGGAGCTTTGTTGGGATTAGCCTTCATCACAATGTCTTCCACCTCCTCCATCCTCACAGGTGCCAAAAGTGGGCTGTTCCCATGGAGGGACACCAGTCTCTTCATGACAAGGCCTGGAAACGTGCTAGTGTAATTCGTCTGCTGATATAGGTCAGTGTAAAATCTGACGGCCTTCTCCCGAATCTCCACCGGGTCCCCAAAAAGACGTCCCTCGGCATTCAGAAGTCTGGGGATGCTATTTCGCTGCTGAAGGATGCGGATCACATCGTAGAAGAATTTGGTACAGCGGTCTCCATCTTTGAGCCAGGTACATTTAGCCCTCTGTGCCGCACTAATCTTCTTCTACAGTCTCATGATGCTGACCTCCTCAATCAGGATCTTCTCCTTAGCCGCCAGCTCCCCGTTCAGAATGTCAGCTTGAAGAGCCACCTGAGTGTCCCGAAGCTCGGCGTCCTTATCCGCCAGAGAAGTTCGCGGTCTCGTCTTCACCCAACCCCTGAGAGCATGCTTGAGCTGCTTGAGTTTGTGAACCATACGGAACTGGGCCGTGCCATTCCGGAAGTGCTGTATCTCTCCCGTAACCACCTCTTCATATCCAGCCGACAGATACTAGCTGTTATTATACCGAAACGGCCTCGCCCTCAAAGTGGGTCTCTCATAGAGGCCAACCCGGATAGGAGAATGGTCGCTAGTACCCGCCGCAAGACCTTCCGCCACCGAGTTCGAAAAGCACCTGAACCACTCACTATTGTCCAAGGCCCGATCCAACTGACAAGCAATCCGATTATGTGTAGCCTTGTTGTGCTAGGTCCAAATATGTTCAGCTCGCTCCAGCCCCCGCATTCCTGACATAAGCAGACACCTCTGGAAGTTATATAAGATCGAGTCCGGAATAGGACGACCTCCCACCTTCTCTTGACGAAGCAGCATAGCATTGAAGTCCCCCATGATGAGCAGAGGGAGATACATGTTGTCCGCCATAAGACCCAGATGTACAATGTCCTCCCACAAAGCCTCCCGGAGTCTCCGGTCATTGTGCCCATATACAGCACCCAGGATGAATCGGAACCCACCTTTGTTATCGAAAGTAACGTCGATGAGTTGTTCTGATTTATGGATCTACACCCCCTCCTAGCTACCTTTGTTCCACCTAACTAAGATCCTTGCCATACCGTAAAGATCTAAGTTGTGAATGTGATTCCAGTTTGTCGGAGTCCTACGCGAGAGCATAGCGGGCCTTCTAATCTTTATCTCCAGCAGGATAGCAATGTCACACGACTCTCTCCTCAGAACCCCTCCAATCTTCCTCCATCGTCCAATGGAACACCCTCCTAATGTTTCATGCTAGGACCGACATCTAATTAATAGATGAGGGGTCCTTCTGGAACTCGTCTGGATCGACACTCGAGAGAAATATCTCATCCGCCTGATCAATGACTGCATCTACCATGGAGGAAGGAGTAAGATGGGCTTGAATCCTACTAAGAGTAAGTGCCCAGTCAAGATTGTCTTCAGTCTGGTCATCCATATCCCTCGCCTGAGGGATATCCTCCCGTGTAGCCGGAGCATATCTTTTTCTGCTGCTCTATACCATGATCGTCGGGGAGACCTCTATCACCATCTGACCACTATCAGCCGTGCTCATACCCCTGGTCACCAAGGTCCTCTGTGGCCTGAACGGGACCAGTGCACCCTACGTGCTCTCCTGTCTCTACGGTGATCCTGACTCCAGCCTCCTATCGACCTCCATCACTGTGTCCTCCTCCATATGTCTGTCTGGCGCCGTCTCCCCAGGCAAGTGACTGGGGGACCATCTCCTTCCCAGGTGCCTCCGTCTAAATTGCCTGTGGCCTGGCAGTCTTCTTTTTCTTGTATTTGCACGCACTAGTAGTGTGCCCAAAGCACTCGCAGTAAGAACACATGGGAGGGACCAGTCATACTCCACCGTCTGTGTCAGAATTTCCCCAGACGGAACCTAATACTCAAGCATACTCAGTAGCTCCGAGTCCGCCTTGATCTCCATGAAGACCCTGGCATACATCAGTCTGGTGCAAAAAGTAGTGGCCTCGTCTGCTTTGATCGGCTTTCCCACAAGGCTGGCAAGTCTCATGAGAAGCGGGATGCTCCAATACTTTACTGGGAACTCTGGGAATCGGATCCAGATGGGAATAACGTTCAACACCTTCTTCTCATACCTCAGCTCCGGCGTCCACTCCTTCAATATAATGAGTCTCCCATCAAATGACCAAGGCCCTCCCTGCAGGATAAGGCTGGCAAGTCTCATGAGAAGCGGGATGCTCCAATACTTTACTGGGAACTCTGGGAATCTGATCCAGATGGGAATAGCGTTCAGCACCTCCTTCTCACACCTCAGTTCCGACGTCCACTCCTTCAATATAATGAGTCTCCCATCAAATGACCAAGGCCCTCCCTGCAGGATCCTGGACACATCCTCCGCTAGTCCAAATTTGACATAGTATAACCCGTTCTCCCGAGAGAAGAATTCCATGCTACCTTTGGGTCTTCCGACACGCTCCGCATAACCCCGAATTTGGCCATAGAACAGCTTGTTCCCTAACACATACATCACCAAAGTGTTCTTCTAGAATTCTGAAACCACCGCGATTTCTTCGGCTGGAAAATACGCACGAAGCCCTCCTCCAATCGACATCGGTGAGACAAACTCCATCAACATCGGACTTTTCGTAACCACTGGCGTGCAGACCTCCTTCCGTGACCGAGGCCTCTGCTCCTCACGGTGCGTCCTGGTCGAGGGGTTCGCAGGACCCGGGCATGTCCTGCCGGTATCAGTAGCAATACCCTTAGCCTTCTCTGCTGCCGTCGCCTTTGGCCTCCAACCCGAAACAGTGCACACCGTACCTTCCCCACGACGACGGGGATCCACTGTGCCCATCGAAGATCGATTCCCATAATTTTCTGGCCCCGCCCGCCCCGATACTCGGGTCTGGGCCCCTCGTCGTCCTCCAGCCCGTCGTCCCATCACCGTCTGCCAGCCTACATCACCAGTGTTGTCCTTCCCGGACCTTAACTCGAACACTGAAGCCGCTCCGCCGGAGGAGGAACCTCCCGTGCCGCCCGACCCCTCCCCTTCCGCCCGGGGGGTTGTGCCCCTGCATCCGCCCGCCCCCTGACCCCTTCCCGCCTGGGGGGGTCCCGCCGTAGCCTCCGCCCGACCCCTCCCCGCCTGGAGGGGTCCTGCCGCCGCCGCCCGACCTCCCCGATCGGGGAGGGGGGGTCCCCCCGTTGCCGCCGCCGCCCGACCCCCCCCGATCGGGGGGGTCCCCCTGTGGCCGCCGCCGCCCGACCCCCCTCCCCCGAACGGGAGGGTCCCCTTATTGTCGCCGTCGCCCGACCCCCCCGATCGGGGGGTCCCCTTGTTGCCGTCGCCGCCGTTCGACCCCCCCTCTCCTGGGAGGGTCCCTTTGTGGCCGCCATAGGGGAAACCCTAGCAGAGCTCTCCATCATTTTCAAAAAAATAAAATAATATATATATATATATATATATATATATATATATATATATATATATATATATATATATATATATATATATATATATATATATAATCATTGCTCTGGATCCAAAGGATATGAAAAAAGTTCAATATATTGGATCCAGAGGTAAAAAAAATAAAAAATAAAAAAAATAAATAAATAAATATATATATATATATATATATATATATATATATATATATATATATATATATATTTTATATATCCTTTGGATCCAGAGCAATGATTATATATATATATATATATATATATATATATATATATATATATATATATATATATATATATATATATATATATAATAAAAGGGATATTTTTAGCAAATGTTCCCATTCAAAAAATGAAAACTAGCATATATTTTCACTATTTTAAAAACTAAGAGATCCTCGTTTTGTACGAAATAGTCAAATTTTTTATTAAAATAGTGGAGGAATATCTTAGTTTTTAACTATTTCGTACAAAGAATATTTCTTAGTTTTAAAAAATAGTGAGGACATATGCTTGTTTCTTTGAATGGGAGGCACTTGCTATCCCTATAATAAATTGTTTCTGAAATAATTTTCACACGTAGCCATGCAATTTTGAAATAGAACCATTCATAACCAAAGTTGAGTACTGATCTTTATGACATTGAACCATCTAAGTTAGGGTGCATGTACCATGAATGTTGAGAACCTTAAAATATATGTTTTTTTTATCAACCATCACTGAAGGATACATAGGATGTAAGTGGAGTCGATGTGAGATGATGATTTGCATTATTTGAATTTTTGGAATTACTCAAAAAGGAAAAATCAAGGTTGGGACCAGAGATGAACACACTACGACAAAAAATATAGAAGATGCATATTTTGATGACAATATTTTTCTAATATTTTCATGTGAAGGGGAATGAGAAGACAAGTACAATAAATGTCAATTTGATATGAGACTCCCCCTATGAACCAAAACATAATAATAAAAAATACAGTTACAAAAAATAATTTGAAGAAAACATAGTAACCTTTAATTTAACAAACAAACTTACTGACTAGAACACCATTATTTATATTAAAAAAATAAAAAAAATTAGTACACAATATGATTTTGAGCACAATGTCACGGACTTAGTATTTTTTGCCTACACTTTAGCCCGTGTGGCGCACAAGCTTACTACTCGAAGACCCGTACAAGCCTTCCCAAACGAACTTAGCCAGAATGCTTAAGTTAAGAGAAAAGTGGAGCAATATTGGGAACTTAAAAGACTTGAAAATGCTTATAAGTTTTAGTGGTGAGGAACAAATGAGCCTCCCACTTTTATAAGGCCTCAAGGCTTACATGAAGCTTCTAAAACAACATATTTCAGGAATTATTTTAGGAAATATTCTATGACCTAGATATTTACAAGGAAGACTATAGAACACCTAGAAAACTATGGAGACTTCATGAATCTTTAAGAAGACTCTACCATATTCTGTGGATTCTAGAAGTTTCCAACAAAACCCCTGTTTGTAGAGGGTTAGCAGATCAGTCTCGGTGGGACAAAAAATCTTGTGCGTGACAACAAGCTAGAAGCACATGTATAACATGACATCAAATAAGGTTTTTGTCTTTATAATCATCACACTCAACCGCACACTCATGCATATTTTCCCACACAACCAAAATAAGTCAAATTAATGACAGCCTAAAGAAAACGTTACCAATATTTGCATATTAGCGACGTATGTAAAAAATGTCGAAAGATGTCATTGTTTGCCATGTCTAGCGATGTTTTGCGACTACTGTAATTTCATAAAAAATAAGTCGTGCAGTAGTCAGTGAACGTCGCTATATTTTTAACAATAGCGAGGTTTAGTGACTCCAAACTTAATATGTCGCAGTATATCAAATAATAGCGACGTTTAGCGATGTCTATTTTGAGCGTCGCTAAATTATTTAATATAGGGTTTTCGGCGCTGGTTTGAGTTTTACTTTTTTATCCCAAAATTTCGTTTGTCGCTAAATTATTTGCTTTTTTACCTTGACAATTACCCAATTCTTATCCCCCGACGACCCTCCAAGCCCCCGAGCATCCGACGACCCCCTGATCCCTCAAGACCCCCGGATCCCCCCGGCGACCCCCAGATGCTGCTCCTCCCCAGATGATCCCCTCCAACATAGTGCTCTGCCGTCGACCCCTTTCCCAAGTTCTCCTCCTCTTTTTCTCTCCACTAGGTAAACCCTAACCCTCTTCCGGACACAACCAGGACACACACACACATAGAAGACACAACCAGGACACTTTGACACACACATAGACACAACCCTAAACCTGACACGTGGACTTAGACACATGGATACACACACAGGACACAACCAGGACACTTTGACACATACACAGACACAAGCCTAATGCTGACACGTGGACCCGAACACATGGACACACACATTGTGTATTTTTAGTATGTTATATATATTCTCTATTTGATATTTAATCTTTCTTTGATATATTTGTGTACTACTAAGTGATTTATACACATTCCTACATGTAATATCTAATAAAAAGATACGTAATACTTTATATTCGTATATGAAATACACATTCATATTTGTGTACTACTAAGTGATTTATACACATTTCTATATGAAATGCACATGTATATGAGTTCAGTATTCAAATTATATTTGTATTCATATTCATATCCACTCTAAGAAGAAGAAAGAAGAGAAAATGGGATATTACAATAAATTTATAGTGGATACAGATAAGAGTACAAATCATTTAAATACTTAAACCAATAAACATTATAACGCCCCAGTCTCAAAATACGTAGGACTAGGAACGTAGACATGCCAGCTGTAAACATACGAAGTATACTCCAATATATGGAAACCTCGTATGAATACATAAGCTGTAAAATGCAGTAGAACCATGACTAATCTCATCCACACAAAATAAATAAATAAAAGATATCATATAATGATAATGAATTGTCTTGATACAATATGTTGGACGAAGAAAAATCTACTACCAACAACATAAAAGAAAAAGGTACATGATATTCAAAAGAAATGACGAAGGTAGCAGGATAGATCCAAGACACGTCATCTTCGATAAAAGGAGAAGACCATGACCTCAGCTAGAATACCTGTGGAAGACATAAACACACACCTGGGAATATAACCAGGTCCTCAGAGGAACGTAACAAGATGCATAATATCATGCCAATATAATGGAATATAAATTGCTCAAATAAATAAGTCAATTGAATTATAACATGGTCTAATACACACCATTGGACTAGCGTACCATCCTCCCAACCAAACAAGGACAGAAGATGGTAAACTAATTCACGATGACGTATCTTTCCATACTATGAATCCAATATGGTATCCGGACCCCAACAAGGTTCAATACCTTCTCATCGGAGTAGTGAGCCACACCTACAACCAAACAAGGATAAGATGTGACGAACTAATCCGCGACAAGTTATTATTCTAAGCCACTGTCAGATACAAGTACCCAAACCAAAAGTTCTCATACCTAACGGATAAGGTAGCCTAACCAGTCTAAGTGAATACAGTTTTAAGAACAGTTCATGGTCGCATGACTACCGGGTCAAGTCAGAAAATACTAATGCAGTACAGTACCTCAGTAGCGAGTCACAACACCATATACTATTCCTCAGTATCGAGCGAGTCTATAGCATACAGTCTACCTATCGTTCCTCAGTAGCGAGCGAGTCTACGATAGATAGGGTGGTAGTCAACTTTCAATCATGTTCTTCCCGTCCAATGCCAACTCATAACTGCTAAGTCTTCTAGCATGCAACTCTATTAGCAGTTATTTCCTAACGCACGGCTTATACGTACTGGTGGCCAGCCAATCATGCATGTCCGAGTCCTATATGTGACTCACAACAACGTGGTATAAATGTGTCAAGGTCTATGAATGCAACACACAAAGGTGGTCCCTTAAATCTAGGTTAAATGTGTAAGAAAAATAATACATAGCAGAAAATATAACTAAACAGTAAGTTCTAACAAGTTATGCCATGTATCACAGTTTATTTTGCATAAAGAAAATAATTAATAATGCATAAAATATGAGCTAAAATAAATAAACAGTAAATGACAAGGTGTCTTGCCTGGTAGGACGCCTGGTGTACTGCAATGATCAAGGTGGCATGAACTGCGACTTCGGTGTAATAACTATGCAAGGTGACCTCGGGTGGTGGCACAGACAGTTCTATTGGGTCCAGAAGGGTTAAATTAGTTGGGGTGGACAGGAAGAAGGACATAATTGGCAGAAGGATAGGAATAATGGGCTTAGTCTTGGACATAAGGAAAATTAAAGGAAAATGATTGAATAATATATATACGATTTTTAGAAAACTAAATACTTAAAGATATATATTTACTAGTAGAACAATTTTGATAAATATGTGAAAATATAGGAATAAATAGATTTAGGCTAAAACCCAAAGTTTGTATAGACATACTTATAATAGAAACTAAACTTCATAAACAAGATGTTTTAAATAATTATTCGAAAATATTAATAACTTATTTAGGCCAAAACTATATCTTTGTCAAATAGAATATTTAGATTTAGAAAGCTATATTTTTATTAGTAAGAATATGTTTTTAGGTAAATGCTTGAAAAATCGAAAATTGTTTTAGGCTAAACTGTAAGTTTGTAAAATATGATTCTTAGTCAAAAATATTTAGAAAAGACTAAAAATCTAAAAACGATTTAGGGCTAAAACATATTCACAAAATCAAGGGAATATATAATCTTATATTTTAGGTTTAAAAACTAAATTTAAATTGATAGGTAAATATTATAGTTTAAATTATGATATTGATATTGGTTACCAAATAATTGTAACAAAATATATTAATAATATTATGCTAATTATAATGGTAATAATACTAAAATGCTATTTCCATACATACATAAATATTAAAATATAAAGTATTAAATTACATGAATATCTTTATTTCAGGTAATAAAATAATAATAATAACAATAAAGATAATAATAATAATAATAAAGATAATAACAATAATAATAATATGAAGATAATAATAATAATAATAATAATAATAATAATAATAATAATAATAATAATATAACCCCAAAGAGCTACTGCTCTTTTCCTAATTCGTCAGTGAGAGAGAGAGAGATGGGAAAGAAAGAAGTCGGGGGGGAGAGAGGAGCGTGAGAGGGAGAGAGGCGGAGATGGGGAGAAGCGCCGGTGGCGCGCGAGCACATGGCGGCGGAGGCTGCGCTCGCGGAGGCGGCACTCACGGATCCGGCCGGTGGCAGAGAGGGGTTTCCTCTGGAGATGAGGGGTTCGTTGGCGGACGGGCGCGGCAAGCGCGGCAGCGCTTGGATCCGGCCAGTCGGAGAAGGAGGAAGGGCACGGGGCTAGGCTCGGCGGATAGCGGCGTTCGGTGGAGAACGTTGGCAGGGCTCGTCGGAAGGGGGCGATCGGAGAGGGGGTCTCGCACGCGGGGGACGGTGGAGCTCGGAGAGGGGTCGTCGACGGCTTGGCGACGATGGTCGACGGGAGGGGCGGTCACGGCGGAGGCGCATGCCATGGCGATGGCGGAGAGCCCAGGTGAGGTTTAGAAATTTTTTTGGGTGTTTTGTGATGGTGCTGGGTTTCTTTTTTTTTTTCTTTTTGGGGTGCCGTTGTCGGCCGGGGTTGGCCACGGGGATGGATGGTGGTAGTAGGTGGCAGCAAAACGATGGTGAAATTTTGATGGCGGTTGCAGCTGGGATGGCCGCGACATGTCGTGGGTGATGGCGGAGTGGGGTTCCAGTGGTGGTGATTGGGTGGTGGCGGGTGGTGTAGGTGGTATTGGCGGTGATGCTGGTCTGGAGGTCGTTGGTCGAGGAGCGACGGAGCTGGACATACGAAGGCCATGGTGTGGTTGGTGGTCTGGTAGCTACGGCGAGGAGAGGTTTCCGATGGAGGGCTGGCACGGGTGCGGGTCGACAGGGTAGGACATAGAGGTTGGCCGGGTGGTGAGGATCGGTTGGTGGTCGAGTAGGCATGGCGGCCAAGCTGTGGGTGGCGCTTGAGTCAGCCAGGAAGGCTTGGCGGTCTGACGAGGGTGGCGGAGTTGGCCGGAGGCATCTGTAGACTATGACTAGGATTAGGTTTAGGATTTGGGTTGAGTCAAGGATGTTGTCAGGACGCATCGGGTGTGTCCGACACGATGATGGTGACGAGGAGATGCGTCCGGGTGTGCCGGACGCGATGAAGATAATGTATTTGTAAAAGAAATAAATAGTGGATGGAAAGGCATGGACACGGACACGATGCATAGTTTGGATGTGGAGTTGGTGAGGTTTGTGGATTTTATGGAAAAAGAGAGGGCAAGTACCACTCCTTTTATAGGAGTGGGAATGCCATTAGGATAAGGATTTGGAAGGATTTAATTACCCCATAGATAATACGTCATTTAATTTAAATTAATTCAATAATTTTAAATCCAAATCTAAATCAATTTAAATATAATTACAATCTATTTTTTTAGCTTAAAATCAAATAAGATAAATCAAATTTCAAATATAGATTTTAATTTAACTATTTAAATCAATCCATAAAATCTAATCAAGATTTAAATTGCCACAATAATTTCAAAATATATTTTCCAAAATACTAATAATAATAATTTCAAAAATTACATTATTATTTAAAAATAAACTAATAAATAATTACGAAATATATATATGTATGCACAAATAATATTTACATAAATATACTTTTCTAGTATATTATTTTATAAGAATATTATTTATTATTATAACGGTATAAATGAAAGACTTTTTCATAAATAAAATCCTAAACTTGAAAATTTTGGTACAATAGCTAAAAATAATTATTATATATATTATTTTGAAACTATAAAAATAAAAATATTTTTCTAAAATATGTATGCTCGCAGATATTCGCACTCGTCGAGCAAAAACGAAATTTCGCGCACGACGTACAATACAACTACGCGACGTACAAATACAAAATAAAATAAAAAATTAGTACCAAATTTATAAAAAAAATAGTAGAAAATTAGGGGTTTTACATCCTACCCAACTTAAAAGAATTTTGTCCTCGAAATTAAGAATTAGTAGGGGGGTGAAAAGGCACAAAGGGGTAGCGATGAGGAAAAATCAATTCACAACGTTCAACAAAACATGTATCAGGAAATCGCGAGTTCAATAATGACGAGGATAATCATGGGTTAGCGCAAGAAGAAAAATGAGTAAAGGTTAAAGTTAAACAAGATAACAGGTAATAAAGAATATTATGGTAACAAGAGAAAATAATTTAGGGATTTAGAAGGTATGCTTTCTTGAGAGTAGGTTGATGCACGATTAAAAGAACGAATTAAGTTCGCACCTAAATTAAGCGATTAGAAGGTCATGATAGGGTCGAGAAAAGGACGAGTAGTTTAGGATGAAGATATAGCAACATCGAGTGATAATAGTCATAATCGATAGGAAGGCTAGAGAAAGTTCTAGTACAACGCCTTCGTCCTTCTAAAATAGGTGAAGACGAAAGCAATAAGGAGTTCAAAAGACGATATTATCGAGTACGAATACGTGGTTCAAAGACGACCGAATAATTTTAAAAGAATTGTCAAGGCAGTCGTGGATGGGATTCTAAAGGCCAAGTTTAATCATGTTCCATCCACGTAGAATAATAGACAATAGCGAACCAATGTGCACTCGGTTGATCAGACCATCATGCACCGGTTCTGATTAAACAATATGTTAGTGAGCGGCAGCTCAATAGTATCACACCCCAGTCCCAAAATACGTAGGACTAGAAACGTAGACATGCCAGCTGTATTCATATGAAGTACACTCCAATATATGAAAACCTCGCATGAATACATAAGATGTAAAATGCAGTAGAACCATAACTAATCTCATCCACACAAAAATAAATGAATAAAAAATATCATATAAAGATAATGAATTATCTTTGGTACATGTAGTTGGGCGGAGATAAATCCACTACCAACTATGAAAAGAAATACATAACAAAATAAAGATTTTGGCGAGCGAAGCGAAGACGATCCAAGTACAATCATCCTCGAGGAAGTAGAGATGGTCACAGCTAAAGCTAAAGCACCTACGAAAGACAAGAGCACACACCTGGAGAGATAACCAGGTCCTCAGAGGGACGTAACAAGACAGATAATATCATGCCATATAAACTGAATAAATATTGCTCAAATAAATAAGGGATGCATGCAATAGGGTACCTAACCGTACTATAGTGAATATGCAATAAAAACAAACCTTTGACGCATGGGCCAGATCAGGAATATCAGGAATCAGGACCGTATCTCCCACTGAAGATAACCGACAATCAGGACTGTACCTCCCACGGGAGATAACCGGCTATCAAGACCGTACCTCCCATTGGAGGTAACCGACAATCAGGACAGTGCATATATGACCCATACATTAAGGAACTGTTCTTCCCATCCAATGCCTATTATGTTGTATCCACAACAGTAAACCTCTATAACCGCTAAGTCAAACTAGCATGCAATTCTATTAGTGGTTAATCCTATCGCACGGCTTATACGCACCGGTGGCCAGCCAGTCACGTATGTCCATGTTCTATATGCGACACACAACTTTGTGATACAACGTGCCAAGGCCAATGAATGCAACACACAAAGGTGGTCCCTTAAATTTAGGTTTAATGTGTAAGAAAAATAATACATAGCAGAAAATATAAATGAACAGTAAGTTCTAACAGGTTATGCCATGTATTATAGTTTATTTTGTATAAAAAAATAATAAATAATGCATAAAATATGAGCTAAAATAAATAAACAGCAAATGGCAAGATGTCTTGCCTGGTAGGTCGCCGGGTGTTCTGCGATGATCAAGGTGGCACGAACTGCGACTTCGTTGTAACAACTATGCAAGGTGACCTCTGATGGTGATACTGATAGTTCCATTGGGTACAGAAGGGTCAAATTAGTTTGATTCGACATAAGGTAGGCTTGAATTGGCGAAAGAATAGGAATAATGGGATTGGTTATGGATGTCACCCCCAGTTTTCAGAAACAGGGGTATTTTTATCATTTTACATTTTTGAATATTTTTGAAATTTATTTTATTATTTATGATATTATTTTGGGGTTGAAATTTATTTTATTATTTATGATATTGTTTGGGGTTATTTGAGTCGGGTTCGAATTTCAACTCAATCCGACTTGAAACGGAGACCCGGGGGGGTAGTTTGACTCTAGTAGGACCCACACACTAGTTAGGCATGGCCCACATGATATTAATTTTAGTCTACATAATATTAATTTTAGTTAGTAGTTAGACTAATTATTTATGGATAGGTTTAGTTTAATTAGAGACTTAAAACTAGACTAAATTGACCTCAACCTTTAACCCATTCCTAATTTAAATCAAATAGATTAGTGGAGGGTATTTTGGACATTCAAATAGGGGACACCTCACCCTTTTTGGGTAGCCACCTATGGGAGGGATAAGGAGTGAGTCACTCCTTCATTCATTTGTTTTTATCCACTTTCTCTCTCTTGTTCTTCCCCAAATTAATTTAGAGATGAACCTCCATTGATTTCATCTCTAAATCAACCCTTTCTTTCACTAAATCTTTTTTATTTCTCCTCTACTCCATGGTTAGAGGGTGCTAGCCAAGTTTGGGAGGATTCGGAGCTCGTTCGTGTCCTTTTAGAATCTCTACGAGTCGGTGTCGTGTCGGAAGAATTTTTCTTTGAATCTCTCTCCCGGGAAGGTATAATCTCTCCTCTAATCCATCCCTACATGCATATAAAAATATTTTGAACCCATAGGAATGACCCCCATGGTTGTATCTCCATTTATGTCCATTTTGTGTCCATTTGGAGGTCATAGGAGTGTCCTTTGTGTTGTGGTTGTGTCCATATGGAAAAACCTCAAATTTGGACACACTATGTGTTGTTGTTATGTATGAATGAATTATTACATGTTTAATCTCATATTTTTGTATTGGAGATGTGTTCTATAGTGTCTCTTATATATATATATTAGTGTAGAGAGTGAGTTCTTGATATATTATGTTATATACTTGTGTTTCTTTTGTCTCAAACTACCTAAATTCGTCATAATATTTATCCACGTTTTTAGTAGCAATAGCAACTTAGAAATGTCATAACTTTTAGCTTAGAACTCCGATTTATCTTTCGTTTTTTTAAAAGAACCGTATCGAAGTTAGCTTTCCAAATATATATTTTAAAAAGCCAAATTCTTTCTGTAACTTTCTTTAGAATTATTGAGTGTCAGCTGTACGAAAGACGAACGCGTTTCGGTATTTTCGCGATTCCGGGAGCTTCCGGACACGAAAATGTGATCCGTTTGAAGTTTCGAAAAACTAACACGAAGGGCTACGACATACTTTAATCCTAGAATTTGTGAATGCCCAATTGGTACAGTATTGGTTTTAAGCAGAAGAGTGACTATACGATAGATGCATTTGTGTAACCTATGAGGCCTATGTAGATGGATATTAAATGAATATAGGGTATGTAATGCATGATATGTTAGATGAATGAAATAATATATATATGATATAGTATCTTACATTAATGATATATATGGTTGATGCAAGCATGTAGGAAGCAATTAATATAATGCATATGAGCAATGTATGAATAAAAGAAGATATACAATGTATGCATGAAAGTATATATATGAATGCTAGATATGAATGCAAGATATATATGTAATGATAGATATGAATGCATATTGTATAAATATTGTACATATATAATAATAACATGTATGGTAATGTAGAGTATATGATGCAAGCATGAATGAATGGAGGAAATACGATATATAGGTAATATAGAATGTAATATATGAATGTAAGCATGCAAGATAATGTATGTATCCATATGATGTATTCAACTTAAAAATAATATAATATATGAAAGGAATAATATATTAACATGATATTGGATAATATAAGGTAAAAATATGATGTGTGCATGTTTGTATGTCTCTATGTAATGTATAAAATGATATGAATATACAATATGCATATGTATAAAACATGTAGGTATGCATAGATGCAGAATGAATGAATGTTTGCAAATGTAATAAATACAAGTATCTAATATGCTGGATGTAAGTATAATATAATACAAGTATCATGTATGTATCATGAAATGAATATAATGATATGTACGTATGCATGTATACAAGGTAAGTATGTATTAGTATTTCTATAAACTGAGTTAACCTATAATCTTTACACATGCATTCATACACCCTTTGACATCATGTATCCATGTACATACACCTACCATATCACTAAATTTTAGAACATAACACATATCCTTTCACACACATGCCAAACACACACATATCACTTACTCTTTTACCTCTCTTTCTCTCTCTCTATATTATGTTGTGCCTATATATATAGCTTTCCTATATATATCTATGTATATGAATATGTGAATGTGAATAATATATATACATTATATGACTAAGTTTGTGTGCCTTGTAGTTATGGTTTAGTTTTGTGCTTGGTGTTTAGCAAGTGACTAGGCTATGAGTTAGTAGCTATCTTGGATATTTGATTTACTATACTTAGTTTGTTTAGACCTAGAATAACTTGTTTGACCTAATTTAGACTTGTTAGACCTAGTTTGACCATAGTTGACCTAGATTTGACTTTCAGGGTTGACCAAGTGACCAAGAGTCGATTTGGTCTAGATGGACCTAGAAATCATGTAGAATGCATAGTAGAACTTCATTTCTATTTTGGACTTGTTGTGACCTGTGCTGTTCTGATTAGGAGCCAAACACCTTCTCGGACAGTATATTACTTTGGACATTCAGACACCAGGCGAGTACATTCTCTGATCTTTTCATACTTACCTGGATTTATTTGCTCTAGATTACTCTATTGATGCTGACCCGTATCTTCACGGATTAGTACTATATGGATCCTTTCCTGAGATATTATCCCTCTAAGGTGATCGGGTTTTTATGTTCATGTACTTTATCATGTGCATCAGGTCCTCCTTGTACTCGTACTAGTTTCATATTTTTACATGTTCATGTGCTTCATATGCTTTAGTGCTTTATGTGCTTATAATGTACTCATGTACTACTCATACATGAGTGCAGTATACTTAGCTTATTCATGTGCCTATAACGTAACTTGAATGTATCCTTGTGTATTGATTGGGGCGGGGTGAGTAGAATTGGTTAGTGAACACTATCCTAAGCTATCATGTGCCTTCTTAGTTGTATTTATGTGTCCCTAAGCCGTTTACATAACAATATGGTACTAAATCACGTAGCCACTTACAGTCTCTACTACAGTATTTACTTTCAGTTACAAAATATCTCCTGTTTACTCGTACTTCCATTCAGCACTTCCTGTATTTTACTCTATTGCATGATTATACTCCAACCTGCTATGAACTGTTGAGAGATATGTGCTCGTTCTCGTCCTGACTGGACCTGTTAAAAATTTTACAGATAGCCTGGAGGTTCCTGCTAGCTAGAGGAGACACAGTAGAGGTTGTATAGATAGCTAGGGTTGCTTATAGCTTATTAAGTTGTCTTGAGTTGTATTTATTTTATGGATTACTGTATTTGAGCTTTGATATGTATTTCTGGGTTGGTTGTATCTAGACACTTAGACTTCTATCGCTGTATCTCTTTTGGATTTCATGTTTTATCTATCTTCCATTATGCTCTACCTTAGATGTGATTGAGTTACATTCTGCTATGTCACCCCCATCGGGGAGTATAAACTGCTTAGCCTTATACTGTTAGATGCATGAGACTAGGACAGCGTTCTAACGCCGACACTGCGGCGTAGGCTGGGCGTTGTTACGTTCTCGTACACTCGCAGGGGTAGGGTCGTGACACGTTTTAGTGGTGGCCCATGCAGGTCGAGTTTATGTAGTGGTATTCGAACTAGAGTACCACTACAGCCTGCAGTAGGATTAGGATATATTTTAAAGGTACAATCACAGTTAGGACCCCTGGAGATTCCTGGGACGCCCTTGAGAATTATTTTAACTTCGATTTGAAAACTCTCTTCCCTTGATTTGATTTATCTTTACTTTTGTTGTTGAATTGATTTTGAGGGATTTGTGAATTTGAGTTTGTATTATTGATTTGATGGAAGATTGTTGAATTTTGAATCTTGATGTAGCGTAGCATTCGAGTTTGTATTTATATGATTTGAAGGATTTTTGTTCATTTTTGATATGATGTTCGTTGATAAATTGATTTTTGGGTATTCATGTTGATTTAATTTAATTTTGTCAAGATAAAATTATATGGGTTAGGTCATCTAAGTTATGGAATCTAGTCTTCTATAGTCACATTAGCCAGCATGGTGAGGACATATAGTCTAATTTTGGATAATTTCTCGAGTGTGGGAATTAAAGTTTTGCAAAAGCTAGCGGCATCGCAAAAAATGTTAAATACCATAATTCTAGAGGTATGTGCCTAAGTTGGGGACTCTGTGGTTATCGTAGCCTTGCTTACTAGTATGACGAGGATTTAGAGTACCATGATTGTGGATGACGCATTGATTATCAGATTGTACCTTAAAATTTTCGAATATGTTTTCTCTACTTTTGTTTCAGTCCTTCAAAAAAAAGTATTATTGTTTTGTTTTGCTTCTCATTATTAACTTAGGAGTAGCTTTAGCTATTTTTATGAACCTTGTGCAATTCTTACTATGAATTTCTTCTAAATGCAATGAATCGACGATTTTGCTAGACCTTATCTGGATTTGATATTATAGCTATGGTTTCAAAAATGGTTCTTCCTTTAAACAGATAAGAAGAATAGATTTTATTGTTATTTTTTCTGCTATTATATGTATTAAATAATAATAATAATATAAAACTGTCTGATTTCACCAATCACCTACTTTACAATCTTGGTAGGAATCTAAATGTTGGTCTGATATAGAATTTGATTTTATATTGGGACATGAGAATATATATATAGTGGACACAGACTCTTTGTCTGACACGTATGCATGCTACACTTGATTCTAACCAATCTAAATACATATTAATATGTGTTGATGTTTAAATTTTCAAAAACCCCAATATTTCTGATAAGTACAGTAACAGAGACTAGTTCTCTGCATTTCCAGTTAAAATTTGTAATTCAAATATAAATTCATGTTATTAGTTATGTTTACATCCTGCACATGTATGTTATACATAGGGTTTCAATTCAAAAAAATTGGTTGAGTTTTGTATTTGAATTTGTCAAATCTAAGACTGTGTGCATATTAACCCTTAATACTGGATTCCAAATGTTTAGTTCAATTGCTGTTTTATTTTAAAAAAATGGTAAATTTTGGAGCTATGTACATGTTGTATGTAGGGATCTGATGTTAGGTTTATACTCTTACATGTTAGGTATGATAAACATTGGGTGGTTAATATTATACTGGTTTAAATGTTAGCTATTTCAGATTCTTGTATGTAAATGCTGAACTAAAACTGGGTCTAACCTTTCATTACTAAAGCTATAACCCTGTATAGTGACACCCACACTCTAACATAATATCACTGCCATGTAAACTAACCCTTCTCCTCTATGTTATGTTCATATATCTATATAGATAATATAGAGTTTATGCATTACATGTATAGTATATAGAAAAACTAAATCTCTACTCTTTATATACATATATACATGGTTAGCATGCAGTTATGAGCAAATGAGTGTGTTGTAGATTGTTTTTAACCAATATGTCATGAGTAGTGTAACTTGATAGCTATTGTTTGAAACCCAAAATCCTCCTATACACTTGCATGTATATTTCACATACACACATGCCTACTATCTAACCATATGAACATGTCCATATAACCCATACACATACGAGCCACATAACTTTACATAATGCTAGCTTTCCCTCTCTAACGCGCTCTATCTATATATATTGTGATGGATTTCAATGCAATTGACTTTCATTCTTAACTTTTGATTTGATTTTTCTTTGAATAGTAACCCTTATAGATAATAGAGTATCTATTTTATTTTCGGATAAGTACCAGTTTTTATATAGGATGGTAGACTGCCTACAGTCTTGATGATTGTTATTTCTGTATCTTTTTAGTTAGCACCCTAGATTGCTTGTGTTTTGATACCCTATGACCGTTTTGGTTTAGCATGACTAGTATACTAGATGAGACTTTCACTACCACCGTATGCCATGACCCTGTATGTCATCCTTTAAATTGTATGATTGTTTAAGTTCTGAGACTTTGATTGTGGGGGGGGGGGGGTTTGACCTAGAAGGAGTATGAACATTTTAATTCGAGGACAAAATTTTTCTAAGGTGGGTAGACTTGTAACACCCAGTTTTCTAAAATGAGGGTAATTTTGAATTTTGTAATTTTAATCATTTATTGATTTGACATTAATCTGATATAATTTTGGTAATTTTTAAACATTTTAAAACTATTTAAATCATGACTTGTGATTTTGGTTTTGCTAGTGAAACCCTAGAGACTGTTTGACCTAGAGCCTAACCATGTGATTAGGATATTTTAATGTCATTTTGGCCTAAGGATATTTTACATTGATTTTTGAATTATTTGATATTTAGCGTGGTGATTGTTGATTTTGACCTTTGATATGTGTAATTTTGTGATGGTTTTGTGTCCGTAGCGGACACGTATCAGTTTTATTTACAATGTTGATGTGCCTCAAAGAGATTTTTTTATTGTTGATTTTTTGAAAAGTATTTAAATGAGATTGTTTTCTGTAGTGTTTCCTGTGATTGCTTTGTTTTAATTTCGAGGACGAAAATTTTTTAAGGCGGATAGATTGTCCCCTAGTTTTCAAAACAGGGGTTTTTTATCATTTACATTTTTGATATTTTTGAATTTATTTTATTATGATATTATTTTGGGGTTGAAATTTATTTATTATTTATGATATGTTTTGGGGTTATTTGAGTCGGGTTCGAATTTCAACTCAATCCGACTTGAAACGGGGACGGGCGGTAGTTTGACTCTAGTAGGACCCACACTAGTTAGGCATGGCCCACATGATATAATTTAGTCCACATGATATAATTTAGTTGGTATTAGACTAATTATTTATGGATAGGTTTAGTTAATTAGAGACTTAAACTAGACTAAATTGACCTCAACCTAACCCATTCCTAATTTAAATCAAATAGTTAGTGGAGGGTATTTGGACATTCAAATAGGGACACCTCACCTTTGGGCAGCCACCTATGGGGGGGATAAGGTGTGAGTCACTCCTTCATTTGTTTTTATCCACTTTCTTCTCTTGTTCTTCCCCAAATTAATTTAGAGATGAACCTCCATTGATTTCATCTCCAAATCAACCCTTTCTTCCACCAAATCTTTTCATTTCTCTCTACTCCTGGTTAGAGGGTGCTAGCCAAGTTTGGGAGGATTCGGAGCTCGTTCGTGTCCTTTAGATCTCTACGAGTCGGTGTCGTATCGGAAGGATTTCCATGAATCTCTCTCCCGGAAGGTATAATCTCTCCTCTAATCCATCCCTACATGCATATAGAATATTTTGAACCCATAGGAATGACCCCCATGGTGTATCTCCATTTGTGTCCATTCGTGTCCATTTGGAGGTCATAGGAGTGTCCTTTGTGTGTGGTTGTGTCCATGTAGGAAAACCCCAAATTTGGACACACTATGTTGTTGTTATGTATGAAAATTACATGTTTAATCTCATATTTTTGTATTGGAGATGTGTTCTATAGGTCTCATATATATATATATAATATATATAGTGTGGAGAGTGAGTCTTGATATATTATGTTATATACTGTTCTTTGTCTCAAACTACCTAAATTCGTCATAATATTTATCCACGTTTTAGTAGCAATAGCAACTTAGAAATATCATAACTTTAGCTTAGAACTTCGATTTATCTTCCGGTTTTTTAAAGAACCTATCGAAGTTAGCTTTCCATATATTTTTAATAAGCCAAATTCTTTCTGTAACTTTCTGTAGGAATTATTTGAGTGTCAGCTGTACGAAAGACGAACGGTTTGGTTTTGCGATTTCGGGAGCTTAGGACACGAAAATGTGATCCGTTTGAAGTTTCGGAAATCTAACACGAAGGGCTACGACATACTTTAATCCTAGCATTTAGTGAATGCCAATTGGTACAGTATGGTTTAAGTAGAAGAGTGACTATACGATATATGCATTTTGTGTAACCTATGGCCTATGTAGTATGGATATTAAATGAATATAGGGTATGTAATGCATGATATGTT